>JBBPDH010000001.1:23871019-23883262 GCA_037974565.1 Clupeocharax schoutedeni
AATATAATAATAAATGTAAATCCAGTGTGTACTCACAGCTTTATTAACAGCATTTTCATAACAACGAGCCGACAACATAACACGGGTAACATCCAGTTTTTTTTCTGTGCAGGGTACAGGGTAAAAATATTTATCAGTGCTTTTATCATCACACTCGCTCCCCCTGTGTCAGTGCAGCTATTACCATTACAGCTACAGTTCCACTGGGAACCCCTCATCAACTCAGCCTTCTGGTCTCTTCTAAGGCTAATGTATTTTTAGCTTTTCAGCATATAATGTGTTTTCCACAAGTGTGACAGACATTTACAAGCTTAATAAGGGCTTGTTCAGACAAGCAACTCTAGTTTAATGGTGAACGGCAAAACATGACACCTGATTTCATCTTTCAATCTGAAATCATATTTCTGAAGACGAAGCTCAGATTGATCACTTAGATTGGCTTTCATTTGTCTTGTTATTCAGGGGTGCATATGTTGACATCAGAATGTGTGCTAATCAAACATATTATAGCACAAACATGTGGATTTGCAAATAAATCTGACTACAATCTGACCAACAAAATTTGCTAGAAGTCTTTCAAATCTGATTGGCCCGGCAGTGTGAAGCAGTAATTCTGTTAATAATGTAGCAATACGCTAAAAGGTGTGTTGTGTTATCCAAAAATGTCATTAAAAACACATGAATAACGCAATTTTTATATAATTTGTATACACGTTCAATGTTTAAATACACAAGCGGCGTCTTTTTTCTCTGTTTTATTTCTGTTCTGTGTTTAAGTGGGATCCACTCGACGTGAAGGAGGAGTGCCAGCATATGTCAATCTGTCTGCGTCCTCCATGTTGATGATTGCTATGCAGTACACTTCCAACCCAGGTAAACACCTTTTATCTGTGAGAAAACAACATAGATGTTCGTTAATCCTTAAAACACAAGATGCCGGAAGCGCAACACATGATGAATCATCATGATACGTCATGCTGAGCTTTATTTGGTGTCATGTAGAACCAAAGTCAGTGTCATTTAAAAGCATGTAATAATAAGAAACGCTACTGTGGTTTTAAAAAAACGCCGTCACACGCAAATGTACATAAAGAACTAAAATGAATTTTATCAAATGAAAAAAGGTGCTGAAACTTGAGTACAATAATTATTATTACACATCTTTGAAAGTGTCCCATTTTCCTTGATTGTAAACAAGCATTAGTAGAGGACCCACTTCAGTGAACAGTGACAAAGAAAATTAGACAAATGATTGTGTAAAGACCCTCGTTTGATTCTGTTTTTAGTTTATCACTGTCAGCTCTTGGAGTGCCTGATGAAATACAAGCAGGAAGTGTGGAAGGTAAGGATTTTGGATCCAGTTACATTTTGAAATGTATTTTTGAAGTGTACTGCTGCTTTGGAAAGGGCTGTCATCTTATTATTGTTTTGTAGGACCTTCTTTATGTGATTTCATACGGACCGTCCCAAGTAAAGCCACCTGCCGTTCAAATGCTCTTCCATTATTGGCCTAATCTCAAGCCTCCAGGTGCGATTAGTGAGTACAGGGGGCTGCAGTACACAGGTGAGACAGTGGTGGGCCAGGGTCTTCCTAAATATGTGTGTTTTCCTCTGTTCCTCCTCTCTATTACTTTATGGCCTTCTGCTATACTTATGTTCTAATACATTCTAATACATTTCGTTCTTCTCCTCTCCTCCTACAGCCTGGAATCCTATCCACTGCCAACACATTGAATGTCATAATTCTATTAATAAACCTGCTGTAAAGGTAACATATGAACTTTTTACTGAATGTGGGTTAATGGGGTTTGACTTTGTATCTTTTTATGTTTACATTCTTAACTTTGTCCTTTCTGCTCAGTTGCTATTTTCGCTGTGACGCGCCTTAAGATGGAAATGCTTGTACGCACATACACTATTTGTCATCTGTGCGTGCGCGCGCACACACACACACACACACACACCCTGATAATGTCTATGGCCATTTGTGCTCCTCCGTCAGTATTGGCTCAGCTTGCACTCAGAGCTGAGAACCAGAACAGGAACAGACAGGTGCCGCATTTCAATTACTACAGGCCTGGTAGGGGACAGCACTTTATGGGCTGGAGGTGGGGGAGCTTAATGGGAAGAGATGACCCTGTGCTGCCGCAGGACGTAGTGGTTGCCTGTGTGGAAGAGTACTGTGAATTACTGGATATGGCATTAAGATCTGTAGCCCAACCTGTAGAGTGCAAGTCTTTTAGAACTATAATTTTACTTGAGTGGAATTTACCAGATGCCTAAAATAATTCACTATTTGGAAAATGTAATGCACTGAAATTATCTTCTTTTTTGGAACAAAGCTGATTTACCTCGGGGGAACAGGGACAAGACAGACAGGCATCGATAGCAGTGCTCTCTTTATTATTCACAAAAAAAAAACCTGGCTCGACGGCCGATACAGGTAAACAGGATACAGATAAGGCGTGTGAGGCGATGGACCGATAACGCTGGTCCACACAAACACAGATACACACAAATACAGAACATAATCACTGATACTAAACACAAGACAGGTGGAAACACAAACCATACACGAATATCAAAATAAAAGTCCCAAAACACAAAACGAAAACAGTGGCCGCTACTGGCCACTAGCCGAGGCGTGACAGAAACCATCCCACCCCCCAAAGCCGTGACATCGGTGTGGCAAGGTCCAAAAACAGAAAAAACAGAAAATCAAGCGGGAGGGAGGGAGAGCGGGCGGGAGGGAGGGTGGTGGACGGCGGCGGCGGCGGCAAGGACAACGTCCCCGGTCAACCCCCACATCGTTCCCCCACAGTCCTGGGCAACGTGGGTGCGAACCCCTGGACGCTGTCCTGGTCCAACGGTCCGGGTGGAAACACAAACCATACATGAATATCAAAATAAAAGTCCCAAAACACTAAATGAAAACAGTGGCCGCTACTGGCCACTGGCCGAGCCGTGACATAAGCTTAAAAGAAATAAAAGGTTTGTAGGGAATTGGAAAACACTTGTACAATATACATTTTACCCCAAATGTATTTTATAATATTTTTGAGGAGTAGAGGAAGAAATGTCAGTTTAATACACCTTTTTAGTATAAATCTGGAAAACGTGACCCTGTCTCTGAAAATATGCTTGTGTATCATTGCTGTCACACACAAAAACACAAACACACACACACACACACATATATATATATACATATATAAATTTAGATAGACATAGATATATATGCCAGCAACTGTTATTTATGTTAATGTGAAAAATGTATATAAAGGACAAAGCAATGTCAAGTAGTATTAAAAAAACAAAACAAAACCAGAATAAAATGACAGGGTCTGGACACGATAACGACAGTATGAATAGCAGATTGATGGATTTCACTGTTGGTCGATGACTCTGGTTAATATGCTCTAATTTGCCTGACACTTATTGTGGTAATGTGGCTCTGGTGTTCTGCATCATGCTTGTTGTCTGTTCCTCTCAGATGTGCATTGACCCCACTCTCTCGGTTGCCCTGGGAGACAAGCCCCCTCCGCTCTATATCTGCGAAGAATGTAGTCAGAGGATTGCTGGGTAGGTCACACTGTGTCAACAAACACACGCTAGACACGCTGCGCTCCACACGAGCGTCTGGCCGCTCTGTTTGCTCATCAGAGTAGTTTCCATGGTTATATTATCCCCCTTTCCTCGAGAGTCTGTAATGCAATCAGCACTGTGGGTTGCTCCTTGTCGCTTAATCTCTCCTTTCATACGATTTGACCTCTATGCAACTTGTTGAAAGAGATGTAAGACGGATATTGAGAGACAGGAGAGGGTTGCTGAGCCTTCTGCCAACTTGTATTTGTCAATATTGGCCTTTGGGTCAAGACTGTTGTTGTCTGTATGAATATTGTAACTGTTGTAACAAAACCTCATGTGGCATCTTTATAGTAGAAGCAACATTTTCTGAAAAGCCAGGTATGACAGCTTTCCTCATTGTTTTCTTTAGAGTCTAAAACTGGAGCCTCAAGGCTAATGTTGCTAACAAACACTAGAAGTCAATTGTCACCCAAATAGCTTCTGTAAATACACCCACCAAGCTTGCTCTTAACTTTCTCAAACAGGACACATTATGACTTACTTGTGTTATAAAAAAACTTTACAACATTTTATGTTTAAAGTTAAAGGAACAGTTTTATGTTTACACACAGTCTTTTCAGACAACAGGGTCTGTTTTCACAAACTGCCTCAGAAGTAGGTTTTTGTAATAAATCCTCTAAATACTGAGGAATCTTAGATCAGTCCTTCCTAGCCCTGGTGCTGTCTGGACTGGCTATTTGTGCCACATTAATGAAGATTTGGATGCCATTTTATGGCCATATTTACAGAAACAATTTGGGTGACCATTGACTTCCAGTGTTTGTTTGCAATGTTAGCCTTGTAGCTCCAGTTGTGCACCAGTTAAACAAAATTTGTTTTGGAGGTGCAGCTATGTCTGAGTTAAGTCGAATACTGCAAAACTGCTGAACTGGTTCTTTAACTTTAATGTAATTTATCGTAGCAGGACGTTATTCCAAGTAATTTTGGACCTTTTTATGTTCTGCCTCTACAGAGACCATGCTGAGTGGCTTGTTGATGTGCTCTTACCTCAAGGTCAGAATTACTAATCAGCATGTCGCAAATACACATGTTCTTCTCACCAGGACACACAAATACTCACCACTTGTCTTCACACAATAACTCATTCACACTCATGTAGCTCATTCAAAAGGCAGGTCAGACATAAATAATTGGAGGTCTGCAAGCTGGGTGATAGACAGTAAAATCATATTTATTTATGAACCTCCTGCTCACTTTTCCTCATGAATAATAGAAACATAAAGATTTCTGTAGACACTCCGTGGTGTGCCATATTTGTATAAATGAGAAGCAGCATGTTTCTGTTTAGGTGCATTTTGCTCATTGGGTGATTTTGTGTCACTGACTTCATTGATTCTGTGATATTATAATGAAAACCTATATGGTTTCACCCAAACAGCTGAGATATCGGCTATATGTCAGAAGAAGGTAAGATCTTGGCAGTGGGTATTAGATGTCTGGTTTTTGTATGTGTGTGTGTGTGTGTGTGTGTGTGTGTGTGTTCATGGGAGTGGGACATCACATCTTTGAGCATAAGAAGGGGTCTGTTCTGTTTCACACTTCATTTTTCATTCACATTTTCTCACACAGGACTTGTGATTTAGCTCTTCTAATTACACTATATGGACAAAATATTTCAAATAGAAAATATTTTCTGTGTCCATTCATTCTGTAGAGCATTTATGAGGTCAGACACTGATGTTGGACTCTGTGAGGTCCATTTAAGTTCTTCCACACTGAACTCCTCCAGCATGTCTTTATGGAGCTCGCTTTGTGCTCTGGGACACAGTCCTGCTGGAATAGAAAAGATTTCTTCCCCAAACTGGGTCCACAAAGTTGGAAACCTGGCGTTGTCCAGAATGTCTGAATTCAGTAATTAAGATAAATAAGTAATACTTTTGTCCAGATAGTGTATTTTCAGGTTACACATTGTGTATTTACATTGGCTGTCATTGTACTTGTGGCTCTTTGTGTGCTTTGCATGGTGTCTACCATGGCAGTCTGTGTCTCAACCGAAAGTAACATAGTTCACGTTCTCACACAATATTTAGTCGGAGTGAGGCCTGTATGGTGCTTTAACATGTAGATCGATGAGAACGTGCTGAAACTCAGTATATCTGTGCAAGCAAAGTTAAAGGAGAATTCCTCTTAATATTTTCTGCATAAATTGGTGGTTTATATGCAAACAAAGTCCTTCACAGTGCTTTGATAGGAAATGGTTCATTCTAAATAAACATGAAGACTCCATACGAACAGGAACCAAAGGTCTACAACCAAATTATAACCATTTTATTTACTATACAACACACACCTCTGAATATACATGATTAAACCTAGTCCTAGACTACACTAGCATACATTAGCATACGGGCCGGTTTCCCAGACAGGGATTAAGCCTAGTCCTAGATTATGTAGTGCTGGGTATAGAGATTTTCCATTGAAAAGGAAATGGTAGTCCAAGACTAGGCTTAATCCCTGTCTGGGAAACTGGCCCTACATGTTTCAAATAGTCTTGAATTCTTCATTGGATGGAAATATGGACCAGACCAGACTAGACTGGGAAACAGACCCTTATCCCTGGTTTTCTGGAATAAAATTAGACTTACTTTGAAAGGAAAATGTAATCCAGGACTAGGATCAACACTTCTACAGGAAACCAGCCCTAAGGGTCAGTTTCTCAGTAAGAGATTAAGCCTAATCCAGGGCTACACAGTATTCTTTATGGAGATTCTCTACTGAAAGGAAAATGTAGTCCAGCACTAGGCTTAATCCCTGACCAAGAAACTGACAACCAAGCCCTGAACTTCCTTAGAGTAGGATTTAAACAGTAATGTCCTCTAGAAGCTAATGGGAAATAAACCTTTAAAAATGCATTTGATGCGTTCGAATTGTTTTAAAATCTGCCTCGGCTTCTTAAGATCACATTTTGATGGATCTCACAAATTTGCCACGTCCGTCTTCATAATGGAAAATGAAGGGCGTGATGAAGTTTGTCCCAGAATAGCCTCTACGGCCCTTCGCATTTCCACAGCGAGGCAGTGAGCAGTGGGCCGCAGTCTCAGGTACTCTGCCTGGCTGAACAGGCGTGCTGCGTTTTTAAGCCAGACAGCTGTCCTGAAGCTTAGTGTTTCACTCCTTTTTAATCCACAATCTTTTAAATAGGCTTTGTCATTGTGCGGAACGCTCTTTTGACTGTCACCTGGACTCATGCCAGTTCTCTCATCTAGAGAAGTGGATGACTCCACTTTAGGTTTGCACACAAACTTTTGAAAAGAAATAAATGCAGTGAGGATCAAAATATCAATGTTTATGAAGAATTTAATTTAATATATAGGCTTATAAATGCACAACCCAGGTTCTTTCATTCTAACATGCTGTGTTGCGTGCAAGGTGACCTTGTCTGTTATCTCCTATCTGGACTTTGATCCCTCTGGCCCGGATCTTAGACCAGGATTTGGAACATAGCTTCAGCCTCACCTCTTATAACAATTACAAAACGGGCTGGTTATTCATTGAAAACCCCAACAGTAAGAAGAAAGCCTTATTTTTGGGGAGAAAATGACATTTAAAGCTCCGTATAATTTCCTCTTATCATTTGTTTCGTGCCATGGTGACAGATGGAACTAGTAAAGGGACCAATCAGATAATTTGATAGGTTGGACTGCAGCTCAGGAGCACTGCTTTTAGGGACTGATCAGATTAAGCCTAGCCCGCTCTCACCATGCTTTTTATTTTCAGAAAAGCGAGCCACTCCAGGGATACCGTTCCACCACACACATGTCACCTCACACATAAATCATTGTGTTGACGTTGCTCTGGAGGGATCAGTGTTAGGGATCTCCTTTCATTTACTCATTTTCTATTCCCCCCCCCCCCACACACACACCCATTCAACAGAACTGCAGCTCACATGTTAGACGGGCCGTCGTCACCTGCTTCTCGGCTGGATGCTGCGGTCGCCATGGCAACCGGCCTGTGCGCTACTGCAAGCGTTGCCATGTCAACCATCACAGCAGCGAAGTGGGGGCCTCGGCGGAGACCCATCTGTACCAAACATCTCCCCCGCCCATCAACACCCGCGAGTGTGGAGCCGAGGAGCTGGTCTGTACCGTGGAGTCCGTCATCAGGTGCGCACACACACTGGACAACTCACATACACTACATACACTACTACTATAGAGTCCTTCTTCAGTACCAGGACTACTAGTGTTATGTAGTGGTATCATGGAAGTTACTGAATAATTCGTAGTTGCTGAATAAGATTAATAACACAGGTTGACCAGGTCAAAAACATCAGAGATCAGTTTCTGTGGGTTCTGTAGTGTTTTTCATGCTGTTCTCAGATCTGTGTTTAGTGTTTCCTGCAGGTACAGTGTTTCTGATGAAGCTAGTTCTATACTGCATGATAGTTGGTATAATGATGATATAATAATCATATGCTGAGTGTTTGTGAAGAAACAGTGGTGTCTGACTGACACTGATCATTATATCTATGTCACAGTGTGGCCTGTCTGACTTCACACTGAAAATAATGGAGCAATCCTTGATTGGTGCTGCGGTTTAATTAAAAACACATGCAAGTCTATTGCAGATCTAATATTACTCATAATTCAAAAACTGAAAGCAGATCTGAAATCAGCATGAAAAACTGCTTTAGAAAAGTGTAATTATTTTAATAACTGGAACAATCACAATACTACTTAAAGATCCGTGTTCAATGTTAGTCTATGAAAACATATTTATATTAAGTTGAACATATAATTAAATACAAGTTATAATGCTACTACAATTTGACAGTAACAACAATGATAATAATACATAAAACCCATTATAATCATAATCAGCATAAATGTAATACCCTGTAAGATATTCCTGCTGCAGTTTTATGATATAGATAATGTGTGGCAGCTACAATCACTTATTCTGTATTTAAATGATGTGGCTTTAGTGTTCTTTAACAGCCTGTAACTTTTTACATTTCGATGGAGCTTTTCATTTTATTCATGGTGTCATTATGAATTTAAAATCCCAGTTTAGCCAAACAATGCAAATAATGTTATGTATATTATTACAGTGGCTTACAGAAAGGGCTGTTAATGCGTTGGTTTAGGCCTCACAGTTTGAGTTTCAGTTTTGAAAATGCCAATATATATCATCCAAAATAATACCCACCCCCCAAATTGGTTGTAAAGAATGATCTATGAAAATTCATACTGTCCCAATCTGTCTGCTCTCTTCTTTACGACAGCCTGCTGAAAGAGGCAGAGATCCACGCCGAGCAGCGAGAATTTGAGATGAATCGGCGGCGTCAGATGGGCCTCTCTGCCTCCCACCACTCGCTGGACAACCTGGAATTTGACAACAAAGAAGATGACCAACATGACCAGAGGCTGCTCAGTCAGTTCGGCATCTGGCTTTTGGTAAGGGGCAAGTCTGTGCTGATGTGTGTGTTTGATTCTACACATTTATTGCCAATTGAAATACTGAATGACAGAAGCTGTTCAGCCTAGCTGTGTAAATACAGTACTGTACAAAGAGTAGCAAGTCGGCATTTGAATTAACGCAAGAAAGCAGTGAAGAGTACCAGGATTTGTTCTGTGTGTAAAAGTAGTTGATACTGTGTGAGCTGGTGAGGAGAACACAGGTTCGGTTCCAGATTCCTCCTCCAGCCCTTTTTTGGATCTGTGAAATTCTATCAGCAGCTCCTGGTTTAATTTAATAAAGGCCTGTTCGAATCAAACCAGGTTTTTGATTATACTACATGTAATTCAGGGTGTATCAATAAGACCAGATTTCAGTGAATATAAACAGTGTAAAACAGTCTAGGACCGTTTTTTGTTCTCCTACACGTTTGCCGTTCGCTGGATCCCCTCTCTCTGTGGGTTTTCCCCACCCACTTGTGGGCGGAGACTATCCTCAAAGTTATCCTCAAACTCTTGTTTCTAAGATCTAAAGTAAAATGGTAGTGTTTTTTATTATTATTCCTTGTTTTTATATTACAGTAACCTTGGTTCTACGTGACACAGGAACATCAAACAAAGCTCAGCGTATTGTCTGACACCTCAAGCACCAACACAAACCGGGGGAACTTCATATAAGGAGCTTTTTTGCTGTATGACGACATTTGTTGCGCATCCAGCATGTATCCATACCGCTTGTGTTTTAAGTGCTATGACTTTTGTACAGTACTGTATATGCAATATATTTGAACAGGTTTTAATAAAAAACTCTAAATTGCAACTTTCTTTGTGCAATAGTACCACCATTAATATTTCACTAAATGTCTTTTTAATGAAGACCCTCCTCTACTTCAACTAAATCACCACAAACTCCTCACAAACATTGTCCTTTCTTCCCCACTGCTTATATTATGAAAACCAACTATGCCTCACACTGATGCAAGCTAATGGACTACCTCAGCTGTACTAACCTGCAGGCTAATTCCATTAACCTCCATTTCCAAATCACCCCACACCCCCCATCTCCCTCCCACTGCACCAGGTGAGCCTGTGCACCCCCAGTGAAAACACACCCACGGAGAGCCTGGCCCGGCTGGTCAGCATGGTCTTCCAGTGGTTCCACTCCACCGCCTACATGATGGACGACGAGGTGGGCAGCCTGGTGGAGAAACTCAAGCCTCAGTTTGTGACAAAATGGCTCAAGACGGTGTGTGATGTTCGATTTGATGTCATGGTAATGTGCTTGTTGCCGAAGCCGGTGGAGTTTGCCAGGGTAAGAAACACCTAGAATGCTGTGAGACCCAGTAGTTTCTATAGAGTGAAGCTTCTCTGAGTGACTGGTGTGTGTGTGTGTGTGTGTGTGTGTGTGTGTGTGTGTGCATAGGTGGGCGGCTACTGGGATAAATCCTGCAGTACAGTTTCACAACTGAAGGAGGGACTGAACCGCATCCTGTGCCTGATCCCCTATAACGTCATCAGCCAGCCGCTGTGGGAGTGCTTTATGCCAGAATGGCTGGAGGCGATCCGCACTGAAGTCCCAGACAACCAGCTGAAAGAGTTCCGGGAAGTGCTTAGGTAGAAAGGGTTCTGCTGAATATAGCTCATTTTAATGATTTTTTTATGTCAGAATTAGGGCTGGGTAATGTTTTATTGAACATAAATATTTAAATTTGGCACAAAAAGTTTCCTTGAATGTAAGAATGTAATGATTCAGTTATATGCGCCTGTTAAATCATAGTCCGTGACAACCTGCCAGTTTAGGGAGAGCAGTATCTAGTAAATACTGTCTTATGATTGACTGGCAACTGGTGACCTAGGGGTTAGGGAGTTGCCCCCTCAATAAGAAGGTTGTGGGTTCAAATCCCAACACTGCTTCCCTTGAGCAAGGTACCTTCCCCTCATACATGGCAGCCCCCTGCTTCGCTTGGTAAATGGGTTAAATACAGAGAAAGAATTTCACACTGTTCACATCGTGTGCTGTGTGTTCATGCGTGACTATAAGGGGCCACTTTACTTTACGATTCCCAGTGGCTAAAGCTAAAAGTAGTTAAATCACGAAGATAGCTGAACAAATGAAATTGACCCTAGTAGTTAAAACAGCAACACAAGCATAAAAGCCAACATACTCTTGCTGTTGCTACTTGCAATTAAACAGCAACATTATTACCTTCAGAATTTAGTCCCATATTCTGTGTAAAGTGTGCATGTAGGAGTTACTGTAATACAATTTTGAAAAGCAGCATATAGGTTTTTTTTATGTGAGACTGGACCCAAATGTCTGTCCAGTAGTGTATCTGTATTACATCTGTATTGATGTGTGCTTATAGTGGTTGAGTGCACAAGTGGCTCAGGAGTTTACTCACTTCCATGTCCTGTTTACCTCTGTTCAGGCTCTACAGCTGCCACTGAGGTTTCAGACCTCACAAGGGGTTTGTCAGTCACTGCTTACACGCCTCTATCAATACTGGCATGGCATCATACATTTAGATTCCATGATTAAGATGCAGGAGCTTAGAGGCAGGGCTTAAAGAAACCCCAGCACTGCTGAGTTATAGTATGCTCAAGGACCCTTCAGCCCGGCCTCATCCATCTCCGTTGCCATGGCAATAAATGCACCACCTATGTGCCGTGACCCTCAGTACAAACAAGGTCACACTTGGAATCCCCTCTGGCTCCTCTAATTCATTTCTTATAGAGGTCAGTGTTAATGAGAAGACAGCAGTTAGCATCCAAGGGCCCTTTAGCTACGTCTCCTGACCTGGTTCAGCTCCGCTGCCGCGGTGTCCGGCTCCGCTACGCTTTCCTTCAGCCTTAATTATGTCTCTTGCTTGACCTGTTGAGAGCACAGTGCTTTGTTTACTGCTTTTGCTTCGCTTATAAAACAGGTGGGATCGTCATTTCTTTCTCTCTTCCTCTCCCTACAGCAAGATGTTTGATATAGAGCTGTGCCCACTGCCCTTCTCCATGGAGGAGATGTTTGGTTTCATAAGCTGTAGATTCACAGGATATCCTGCATCTGTACAGGAACAAGCCTTACTGTGGCTACACGTGAGTGCAAACACACACACACACTCACACACACACACTCACACACAAACACACACACACACACACACACTCACACACACACACACACACATGCACATATACACTCACA
>JBBPDH010000001.1:23898233-23908433 GCA_037974565.1 Clupeocharax schoutedeni
ATCTATTCACAAAGTTGGGTTGGGAGCTGGGTCTATACTACACAAGCTATGATGACTTTCACCTTGATATTTTAGTGTGGATTTACTCTCTCTCTCTCTCTCTCTCTCTGTCTCTCTGTCTCTCTCTCTCTCTCTCTGTTTCTCTCACTCTCGCTCTCTCTTGCGCGCGCTCTCTCTCTGTGCCCCTCTCTCTCTCTCTATCTCTCTCTGTGCCTCTCTCTCTCGCGCGCTCTCTCTTACTCGTTCGTGACTTTTCTGGAGTGTGTGGATCATCTCTCTCTCACTCTCTCTCTCTTTCTCGGTCTCTCTTTCGCGCCCGCTCTCTGTCTCTCTCTCTCGCTCTCTCTGTCTCTGTCTCTCTCGCTCTCTCTCTCTCTTTCTCTGTCTCTCTCGCGCACTCTCTCTCGCTCTCTCTGTCTCTGGCTCTCTCGCTCTCCTTCTCTCTTTCTCTCGTTCGTGACGTTTCTGTATTTTAAATTAATTTAAAGTGATCTGGGAGAACATTTGGAGGCATATTTATGGTTTACACTATAAAAATAGGTTTTTTGTTTTTTTTTGGGGGGGGGGGGGGCTTCAGACCTTCAGACCCCCTTCAGACCTAGATTTCTATCTAGATGAATCTAGATTAATTCCAAGCTTACGATGAGATTAATCTAGATTTTAAAAATTTATCTATGCCCACCCCTAATATTTATTGAAATATCTATCACAATTCCATACTTAATTAGTTGTACAAGTAGAGTAAATTGGGGAAAGATGCCCTGAGGGTAAGGTGCCCCTCCTCTTCTTTATTTTTTCTCTTGATTAAATGATGGTAATCCTAATCTGAATGTCTGTTTATTAAATGACTGTGGTCTGCTTAATAGCAAAATGTTATTTGAATACTTTCATTTCTAAAATATATTCTCACACAAACCTGTCAGGATTGATAGACATTTTTTTTTTTTTAGTTTGATGATGATTGTGACATATCTTAAAGCTGTTGAGAGAGCAGTTAATTTGGTTTTAAGGTAAAATAGTAGCAAGAAGTGCAGATATGGAACGATAGATGCTTTAGGGTACTACTCAAGCAATACTTTGGTCGGCCACTCTTGGACTCTTTATTTTGGGGTAATTTAGACATACTGAAATGTAAAAACAAAAAAAGTGGATTTGTTTAAGCAAGAAAAACATAAAACGTTCAGGGCTGAGATATTCCAAGACCAGCACTAGTAACCACTTACACTCCACAAACACCATTCTATCTTTAATTTGTTTACCTTAGACATGAATGCAGTTTATGTAATTAACATTGGACACTATTGAATCAAGTGACTTTATTTATTTCTCTTCACTGCGAATGTAAATATGTCTTTCAGGCGAGATTGAGCTGGCGGAGTACAGAGACCCAGGCACGCTTCAGGACAGCCTGCTGCATCCTGCGCGCGATGACAGCAGCAGCAAGAAGAAGCGACTGCAGGCCATGCACAAGCAGAAGTCTCTGGACATTGCCAATACGGACTCCATCCTCTTTAATCTCGATGAGCACCGCCGAAAGTCCTGCATTGACCGCTGTGACCTCCAAGGGCCACCGCCTCCACCGCTCTCATCCTCCTGCTCTACAGCCAGACAGTCACGGCGAGGAGACAAACACGGCAAAGACTCGTCCGACTGCTCCTCGAGCGCAGACCGCCGGGGGTCCAACTTACAGACAGACAACATCAGGCCAGTTATTCCTGAGGTCCGTCTGAGCTGCATGGAAACATTTGAGGACAAGTCCACAGGACTGGACTCTCCCTTGGTTATCAGTGGGCCTGGCAAAGAGGACGCTGATCTGATTGATTTGTCTTCGGATTGCGCATCTATTCCAGAAAAACACTCCATTCTTTCTCTGTCTGACAGCGACTCCTTGGTGTTTGAGCCTCTCCCGCCACTGCGAATTGTTGAGAGTGACGAAGACTTGTTTGAGGCACTTTCAAAGCCTCCTATTGGAATGCAGCTCAAATCTGAACATCCATCACCCTCATCCGCAAGCACTATTCTACGATTGTCTCCAGTTGTCCAGGTCAGTGTGGAAGATTGCTCTCAAGGGACAAGGAGAGGTTCTAGCAACACTGCCAAAGGAAGTCCTGTTCAGACAAGTGATGGCCGGCCACCTCCCTCTATAACCCCTACGGCCTCCCTGGAGCTTCCAGACTCCACGGGCTTCACAGGCCTGGAGAGCCCAATGACCTTGAAGCAGAAACGAGACCTCTTCAGAAAAACGCCCCACGTGCCTGACACTTCGGTAGACGATGGGTCTGAGGACAAATTCGGAGGAGGAAGCCCCTCTGGAAGATCTGTGTTCCTCAATGTTCCTGAGGACACGCTGGACAGCCTGGACCCGCTGAAGTCCATAAGTGACGGAATTGTACACGCTGAAGACGAGGACGATGCTGAAGATGACGAGGACAGTGGCGATGAGAGAGAGAGTGATCTGAAGCCAGACGACGAGAGTGATGAAGCAGAGTTTAAGATTCAAATTGTTCCACGCCAGCGCAAGCAGAGGAAGATCGCGGTCAGTGCCATCCAGAGGGAATACCTGGACATCTCCTTCAACACACTGGACAAGATGGGAGAGCAAAGCACAGACCCAGGTATTGCTACACTGATCTCTCTGAACTTCCATTTTTAAGTGCAGAAAATGATGCACTTTGTCTCTGTTTCTGTAACAGTTCTCGGTATTATATTTAACAAAATAAATACAGTGAAGGGAAACAAGTATTTAGACATATGTAAGTGTTTCAGTGCATATAAATACTTAGTAGGATCACAAAAGTATGTTCATATTTAATAAAATATGTATTCATAAGGATACACCTGAAAATATGATTAGAAATGAATTTGGAAAATGAGTATGCAGAAACTTCAATAAAATAGTACATATACATTATAAGGTTACATCAAAGTCATTCAAGTTCAAGTTAATGCTACAAAACAATGTGTTTGTGGGAAAAAATACACCTTGTGTCAAAGGATGTTCCCACAGGTTGGGTGGCTACTGGACAAAAAGCAAGCATGATGGAGAAAACATTAACTTTCAGGACAATTGGTCTGATAATATGCAAATAGAACTTTTATGGAACAACTACGGTCCATGAATACGAGATTTCACAACGCGCTCTTAGACTAATGATAAGAAAGGAAAGAAAGAAGCCTGCAGCCGCTTGAAGGGTCCTGAGTATGGTCCCAGGAACACCACACACACAGTGAAGTATGGTGGTGGGAGCATCAGGATATCGGGTCGCTTTGCTGCCTTGTGACGCATATGTTTCCTACAACAATGTGTAGCATGCTGGACTCAGAAGTATTTGTTCTAATCAGGCAAGAAACTGACCCTTTAAAAAAGACAAATATCTTAACAAGACAATGATCATACAGCCAAAAATAATTTATATTATGCACACAAATAGATTATGTCAAAATACATTATGTTTGGATTTACAGTGGATTTTTCTACTGGAAGTTTATTTAATAACAAAAACAAAACTGCCTAAATACTTGTTTCCCTCCAGTACAAATTCTATCTAAATGTGTAAATAGTGAACATCTTCACACTACAGAGGGTAAATAAGCATCTATCAGATTATTTACTGATGTGGGTTTACTGATAAGAGCTATAAATCTTCTCTAATCGCCACACAGTCCTTTTTCTTCATCAGAAACCTTTTTCTTTTTTGCTGCGTCCTACAGTTACATTCATTTATTAGATGTATTTATTAATATAAATATCAGTGCATCAGTGCAGCTATAGACAGCTGACCACAGCGCAAACTCAGCAATAGTATATGAGGTCCAGTGATGCAGTAAATATCTCCCAACACCCCCCTGCATTGCCTTGCAGATCACAAAGCCCTGTCCAAACTGGAAAAGCCACGAGAATCAGCCTCAGCCCCTGCCCTCGAAGCCACAATCCCAGAAACAAGCAACCGCTCCTCAATAACAAGTAGGAGCTAAAGACCTTCTTACAAACCACATCCATCACATGACACTTGTAGCTCATTAAGCCCGCTTTAATCCATTAATCAGACCATAAAGCTGGAACTAAATCCACTCATCCTCACCCATAAACCTTTCCTCCGCACATTCTTCCCTTCTTCAGGGTCCATAAACCTGTATTCCCTAGAGTGAGGCAGAATTGTACCACAGAAGGCGTAATACCTGATATGCAGATCCTGCACAACGTAACAAGAACAGACTGATTTTAACGTCAACCTAAAAGTGATACTACAATAAATATTCAACTTGAGACAGTGTTTTTACCATGAAATTGTGTTTTTACCATGAAATAGTTTGCATTTATTATGTTTAGCAGACACTCTTATCCAGAGTGACATACATCAGTGACAGAACAATTAAATATTACGTTGAAATATTCATTCAATTTTTTTATGCATTAGTTTAGTGATTTAGTTACCAAAAGTATTTGTAAGGCACCAAAATGACATTGGTTTATTATTATTACAAAATCATTACTATGATACTGTACAGTATTAGACTATGTTTATAGGTCTTTTAAACATCATGCTCAAATAATTCTTTTCAATTTTGCTAGAAAAGCCTTAGTTTCTGTTTCATAAACAAAACATAAAAACCAAATCAGCTTTAGTTGCCGAGTCTGTGGTACCATGGGATCTCATGCCCAGAAGTCTGAAGCACTCCAAAATCTGAAGGCCTCTGTGTGTCTCTCAGTAAAATCCTCGTGTGGGTTCATGAATTTGTTCTGGTGTGTTTATGTCCCACAGCTCAGTACCGGCAGGTGAAGCGAGGCTCTTTGGGCGCTGTGACGATGAGTCAGCTAATGAAGAGACAGCTGGAGCACCAGTCCAGCGCTCCGCACAACATAAGCACGTGGGAAACAGGTCAGTCAGAGGACCTTCTTCATTCACACTGCACCGAAGCAGCACATTATTCCTGCATCCAGCAGAGTTGCCCCTGCAGTCAGAAGGTTGTGGGTTGGCTGATATCATCACTGAGTTTCCCTTGAGGAAGGTACACTGTATCCTGTGTGCCCTCCTTTGGTGGCAGCCCCCCTGCTTCACTTGGTGAATAAGTTAAATGCAGAGAAATAATTTGACACTGTGTGCTGTGCTGTTGTGTTCACGCATGACCATAAGGGGCCACTTTACTTTACTCAATAAAAACACATAGGGATTAAGCCTAGTCTTCGACTACCCTTTCCTTTTCAATGGAAAATGTCTATTCCCAGCACTACATAATCTAGGACTAGGCTTAATCCCTGTCTGGGAAACTGGCCCATACAGACCAGTAGGGGTGTAATGATATAGTGGTGTCATGATATACAATAAACTACAGTCAATATGGAGTGATAGATGATTCGGGACTCACATTGAATATATACAGTCACATGCAAGTCATGAGGTTCACAAGCAAGTGTTTTACCCACTAAGCCACTACCAAACCCCAGTATGCCCATGAAAATAAGACTGAAAACAATGAAATATCTGCGGAGTATTTACAATGACATTTGAGTGAACGAATACTCACTGTGTTCAGTTGTGGCTAGGGTTGTTTTTGGTGTCCTGTCTTAATTTTAGTTTTAGTCTAGTCTTTGCGTCAATCTGCCAATCATGTTTTTGTTAGTCTTAGTCACATCCAAACTCTTTTAGTCTAGTCAAGTTTCAGTTGACTAAAAGCCTCAGCATTTAAGTCTCATTTTATTCAGAACTATCCACGACTATTTTCGTCTAGTATTAGTCACTATAAATTGAAGACATTTTAATCTAAAGAGAGAGACAGAGAGAAAGAGAGAGAGAAAAAGTGAGACAGAGACAGAGAGAGAAAGTGAAACAGAGAGAGAAAGTGAAACAGAGAGAGAGAGACCGAGAGAGACAAAGTGAGACAGAGAGACAAAGTGAGACAGAGAGAAAGTGAGACAGAGAGAGAGAAAGTGAGACAGAGAGAAAGTGAGACAAAGAGAGAGAGAGAAAGTGAGACAGAGACAGAGAGACCGAGAGAGAGAGAAAGTGAGACAGAGACAGAGAGAGAGATCGACCGAGAGATAGAGAGAGAGAGAAAGTGAGATAGAGACAGAGAGAGCGAGAGACAGAGAGAGAGACCTAGACAGATAGAGAGGTGCAATTAAACGGATGGAAATAATGTCTTGTAGTCATTTTAGTCTAAATAAGAGACATTTTAACATAGTTTTTATTTTGTAAACCACATTTAGTCTTGTTCTTATTCATCAACAATATTACACCATGTAATTCATTATAGTTATCGTCACATGACCAGCATTTACGTTGCTTCTGGTCTCGTTTTTGTCACATGATAAATGTTTGACGACGATATTTAGTCATCATTGTTGTTGACAAAAGCAACACTAATTGTGGCACAATTTACTAATGAAACTAGAGCTGGAGGGTGGGGGTGATGTATGGCATGAATGTGCTGGACTGGGTAGTTGACTGGTACTGGTTTAACTATATAAACAATGCAGATACTTCAAACAGCATATTTAATAGAAAGCTAATACTCCACAATACATTGACACATGTCCACAATGCTTTAGAGGGTGTTATGATGCTTAATGTTTATTTTTCCTCCAGGTCCCACAAAGACCAGCCTGCTGTCGGCTCCCAGCACAGTCAGCATGTACGTGCCGGCGCCAGAGGACTTCAGTGATGAGCAACCTACCAATATGGCAGACAGGTGAAGTCATTATAATGGTCTTTACTGATCAATACAAAAAGGCAACCTACTTTTTCAGAGCCAGTAGAATTTGTAAAGTGTTTTTTGATGGAAGCACGTTGCTAAAAACTCTTCGTACGTACGGAGTAGTCTAGAGTGTGAAAGTGACCATTTGTCATACGTGAGCGCACCACTGCACACAGTGTGAACAGCACGAAATTCAACCTCTGCATTTAACCCTTTCACCAAGTGAAGCAGGGGGCAGCCAGGAACACGGCGCCCAGGGAGCAGTGCATGAGGATGGTACCTTGCTTAGGGTACCTCAGCGCTGCTTAGCGGCCTTGGGGAGCGAACCCGGACTTAACCACTAGGCCATTCAACTGCCCCAACTGTGTAGGCCTGTTTGAGCACCTGTTGTTCAACACAGAGGAGTGGAAATGAGTACTTGTGATTTTTGTTGGCTAAGGTATCTGTGTTCCATCATATTTGATGAACTGGTCAATTTCAAACTTTCGGTCTGGTCAATTAAGGCATATATATATATATATATATTAGAGGTGGGCATCGATTAAATGTTTTTAACGGCTTTAATCGCATTGAATCTTCACGTTAACGCCACACTTCAAACTCCACAGTGCGATTGATCTTTAAGAGACATTTCCAACGAGCCCTCATTTGTATTTTTAGCCCGAGTAGATCAGGGAGTTTTAGCCCGAGAAGGTCAGGACCTTCCGAGATGCATGTCTCAGTGGGGACTTTAAATTAAAAGAGGCGAATAGGGGTTTATCTTTACATTTTCTTTAAGTGTAATGCATTAAACTGTGTTTAAAATAAAATTAAAGTGTTCTGGGAGAAGATTTGGGGGCATATTTAGGTTTTACACTATAAAAATAGCCATTTTTATGACGACACAAAAAGCGGGGAGTTACTGTATATATAATATGTGTGTGTATGTGTGTGTGTGTGTATGTGTGTTATTGGAAATGCTTGTTTCTGTATAGATGTCGTGACTGTGGGGCTGTTTTAGAAGAGTATGATGAGGAGACGCTGGCCTTGGCTGTAGCTGTCCTTTCTATGTTTATCCACCTGAGTCCAGACCTGGCTGCTCCACTGCTCCTGGACATCATGCAGTCAGTGGGAAGGTATGGCACCACCACAGGCCCTTCACTGCACAGCGTGTACTGCAGGCAAGATGTAGGTCACTGGTTTTCTTACACAGGAAAAGGCATGAAGCCACAAGGCATGAAAACATCAGCCAATAAAAGCCTACTGCTTGTTATTCGGCATGTCAGTCTTATACTAAAGAAATCAGTAACTGATATATATATATATACCTGCTGTAAAATGTGTTTTCTGATACAGGTTGGCATCCAGTGCTAATTTCTCAGGCCAGGCTGAAAGGTAGGTTATGACTGTTAGGTTATGGAGTGCGTGTGTGTGTGTGTGTGTGTGTGTATGTGTGTATAAATGCCCTCACAATGATTGTGATTCTTCAGGAAATTATTTAAGGTTTAATACTAGCCTTATAAACAAAAAGGTGTACTTGATTAACAGTTTAGTTTACTTTAATCTTAGATCATTTCAGTTTTGTAACTCATTTATGATTGGCGAATCCAGACTATTAGATCTAGGACTTCTGTTTAAGCCATAAATAACAAAAGACCAAATTAAAAGGAACCAAAAAGTCAAATAAAAGGACAAAAAACAAAGAAAAAACTCTCTGTGATAATGGTAATATTTGTAAGCACTCCTAAAGTAAATAGGTGATAAAACTAGGGGTGTCGAATTAACACATTCATTTAAATCAATTGATCACAGAAAAAATGACGCAGTAAAAAAATTATCTCCGATTAATGGCATGGTGGTGATTCAGTTCTGGCCACAGAGAATGCGCTGCTTGGCCTAGTGAACGGAAGGTTTACAGATGGACCGCCCCACTTATCCACCCAGCGCTTTGTATGAGTGAAATACGTATTACTTTTAATCACTTGACACCCCTAGGTAAAACATTTAGATATAACCATAGATGGTAGACATGTAAAAGACATTCCAGATTCATTTAAAGCTTGATTCATGAGTAATATTCATGAGAGCTTGTGACTCTTGAGAGCTCTATAGTTACTCTTGAGTCATTTGCATAGAAGTGCTGCTGCTTACCGTCTAACACACACCCTCTGTGTAAACTGTCTCTGGTATTCGAGGTAGAGCTTGAAATATTTGTCCAAACCTGACAGGACCTGACCCGGCAGATGAGCTGCAACATTGACGCTGTCAGACAGGGAGACAGATGAGTCTGACTGGATTTTTGCTAAAGTAGACAGCAGCAACGATGCAGAAATAACATTATGTTCAAGACGTCCATCTTTTGAACTCAGTGTTTACTGGTGTGCTTTCGTGGTCAGTTTAGCTGTTTTGCTGAATAAAGAGGTCATGTTGCAGTTTTTCAAGAGAAAGATCTTCCACAAGTGCAATGACTTTGATAGGCAAGTGTATAAATATTATACAGGATTGATAGAATTTAGTTATTTCAAAGTTTTTTTTGTCTGATTGACCCTCAAGGATTAAAAGGATTTAATATCCTTTTCTAACCTTTCTAACGTTTTTTATCTTACTTGTCTGAAGTCTTTCACAGAAAAGGATGAGCTACAAAACTGGCTACGTTAGCGTTTAGCAGCGTTTGGGCGTGGCATTTCACGGCCTAGTACCACACCCTTCCTTAAATAATTGGGTTACCAAGTGATGAAGCTTCCAAAAACGAAATAAGAAGCAGAAATCCAACCTAATAAACAAATACTTAAAGTCATGAAAACTCCAATTTGATTCCTTTGGGATTCAGCCGAATTTGAAAATACACGGAATATAACAGTGTAACTGAATACACAATATAGGCCATAAATACACAAATTCATATATGAATACATCAGATTGGGCAATAATGGCATACTGATCATAATCATTTCTTATCTCCAGATGTTAAATATGTTTTTTTTTTTTACACAATACTGTCATGCTTCTGCCTTTCAGTTGTTTTTTCTTTGTTTTTCTGTTCATGTTCTTATTTTGCCATCCTGTTCTGTTGTCCCTGTGTGTTCCTGGTCCCACCAGTTTGTGTTTTGTTCTTGATTACATTGCTTTTTAAGTCTGTTTGTGTTATTCAGTCCTCATGTGTCCATCGCCTCACATTTCCTCTGTCCTGATTCTAGTTATTCACGTCCCTGTTATTCTGACGGCCCCCGTGCCTGGTTTTGTTTCTGCCTTGTTTTTTGTTAATAAAAGTAACGAGCATGGTGTCAGGGGTGCTGGGATGAGGATGAAGGGACGGATGCCAAGTCTGTGAGGAAACCAGCGGGGAGTTTATTTACAAAGGGTAAAACACGGCACAAGCCTATTCAGGGCCGCACGGCCAAACAAGAACAGAAACAGAAAACAGCGGCTTGTATCCCCGCTGACTGCAATGTGGTTTCTCGCTATAACAGATACTGTGTACAACAGGATTTCAGGATCCCCTCCTCAGGTCAACGCAGGACCAAA
>JBBPDH010000001.1:23971870-23984445 GCA_037974565.1 Clupeocharax schoutedeni
AGACAAGTTGACTGTAATCCAGTCTGGTGCGTGCAGTCTGCGGTTGTTGATGACGTCATCACTGTTTCGGTCAAATTAAAAAAAATATTTCGGCCGATACCGAAAATGCATTTTTGCGATTTTCGGCCAAAAATTTTCGGTAGCCGAATATACGGTGCATCCCTAATTTATTATTATTATTATTATTATTATTATTATTAGAAACACGAATTAAAATGTAAAGATGAAAATCCAAATGTAGAACAAAGAAATAAACAAATCCATGCAAACATGTACCTCCAAACTTACAGTTTTTTCATGTGCTTGATCCAGTAATGAAATCGATCAGCGTTTATTTCATCGTCGATGACGGTGTAGTCAATGTGGCTGTCCGGCAGGACGATGAGCATCGCTGCTCCACCCAAGTAAGGCAAACGCAACACCCTCACCCTCAGCTCTTCATCACTGGCAACGTAGAATTTGTTGACAGTGAACATCATGGGAACCTGAACGATTTTGTACTTATCTACGTGAAAGCGACTGTTCTCAGTGTAGTTGGGGTTGAAGGGGGTTTCCCAGGCACCTGGACATGTGAAGGAATAACACACACACTTTAATAAACTGCCAGACTAGTTCCAGCTAAATAGACAGACTATATAGCCACAAGTATTGGGACGCCTGAGCATTACACCAACAGGTTCTTTGCATGCAGACACGTAGACTTTAATATGAAGTCGGTCCCCCACTGCAGCTTTAACAGTTTCTTTTCACAGTTTCTGTGGTCATTTGTGCCCATTAATTCTGAAGAGCATTTATATCAATTCCAGTTGGGGATGGGGTTGAGGTCAGGACTCTCTGTGGCCAGTCAAGATCTTCCACACTGAACTCCTCCAGCATGTCTTTATGGAGCTCGCTTTGTGCTCTGGGACACAGTCATGCTGGAATATAAAAGGTTCTTCCCCAAACTGGGTCCACAGAGTCGGAAGCATGGTGTTGTCTGGAATGCCTTGGTCTCCTTAAGCGTTAAGATTGACCTTCACTGGAAGTAAGGGGCCCAAACCCTGAAAAACAGGTGTGTCCCAATACTTTTGTCTATATTGTATACTTACTCACCCTGAAAGAAAATGGTATTGATCAGCATCATACGAGTCAGGGGTTCAATTGTAGTCA
Organism: Clupeocharax schoutedeni; assembly: GCA_037974565.1. Lineage (NCBI taxonomy): Eukaryota > Metazoa > Chordata > Actinopteri > Characiformes > Alestidae > Clupeocharax > Clupeocharax schoutedeni. The sequence continues at coordinate 23,973,020 of JBBPDH010000001.1, forward strand.
CTATCTCCTTCACTTTATCCCCGGTTTTCTTCCTCACATGTTTATTAATGGTCTCTTTACTGACTTCAGCTTCTTCAAAGTCCACATTCTCAACATCAGCATCAAAGAACTTCATGATCTGATCACTGAAGGCCCTCTCTACTTGGAAATTCTGGTCCACGAAGAGCGCCGTTCCCTGTTCCAGTTTCAGATCTTCTCCCTGGCTGATGTTCCCCTGGAGGTGTTGGAAGAGCTGAGGAATGAGCTCAGGCTGCCCGCTTTGTTCCAGCGCGTCCAGATTCAGTCCTGACAGGATCTGGCTGCGAGTGGAGCCCCTGGCTGCCAGAGAGAGCGTGGCGAATCCTGTGGATATGCTGAGGGGTGAGAAGAAAATGTTACTGTCGTGGTGGCCTGAAATCTTACGGTAGAGGTTCATGGCAAAGTCAATGTTTTTATAGGCCAGAAGGGTGATGTTGGGAGTTTGGGCCTCCTGAGCTTGGAGGGCTGGCTTGAAGGAGGACGCACAGATCAGGAGGAAGAGAACACGGCACTCCATCGGCATCTCAACGTTTGATCTGAAGAGAGAACACCAATTACACTCCAAAGATCAGAATTACTGGATTGTTGCTGAAATTACTTAATTGATTACAGTCCAATTCCAAAGTGTCAGTGCCCCACTCAAATGACACATTTTTTTTTTACTGAATTTCAAATAAAAACATAAAATATGGTGCAAAAATGGTCCCGTTTTATACTGTATGCATTCTTTCCCAATAGTCAATTAGAAACTTTAAGAAACTTTGCAGAAAACTGTGGATTTAAGTTCTCCATTAAGGATGTCTACTCATTTTCACTAAGAAAATCATCAAAATATGGAATTTGACTAGAGACGTTAAAACTTTAGCGTATGACTGCATATTATAAGCAAATTATTGTTCATATTCGGGTCTTTTACACTGAGCTCAGTTACTGCAAAAACCTACATATGTACAGTAAACCCCCAATCATTCACGATCATTCATGATTGGCTGCTGCCATGTGAGGCATCTCTGGTAGCTGCAGTCCAGAATTCCTGCATCAGAGCAGGGATTTTCGTTTAAAAGCCCTGCATTTGTATTACTGTAAATAAAATGTATTTATAACTGTATTATACCAATGAAAACGCTCGCGCATGAATGACAGTCAAGTCTATACGGAGGTAACATCACTATTTACACTCTAGCACTGCGGGAAATGGGTTTACCTTTACATTTTCTTTAAGGGTAATATTTTAAGCTGAATTTAAAATGAAATTAAGCTGCTTTCGGAGCATATTTAGGGTTTACACTATAAAATAGGGTTTTGTACCACGTAGCGTTTTTGAAACGTAGCGAGGGTTTACTCTACACACACACACACACGTCTGCGTGTATGCACACACTATAGAACATACACGGCCAAAGTAAATCACGTCAGTAGATTCATTAAAATACACTAAAACAAACCAAACATACTGAAAAGGACAGATACATAGAAGCAACACATTTAATGATCAAAATATAAACAGCTTTGTTGTCCTTCAACTCACCACCACCAGCTAAAGTGCGTTTCAGGCTGCTCTGTTCCCCGTGTTTGGAGAAACAAAGTGCAAGAACACGCTGAGGATTATCTATTAACAACTGGGAATTCAAACATGTGGGGTGCAGAAGGCAAGTTTTAATCCAAACCGAATCTAATGGAGCAACTTGGTGTCACTAATACACATAGTACTGTGCATTTTCTTAGCACAGACCTGTCGAGCCTTTGGACTTCCATTACAGTACAGTACTCTGATAACAGTGGGGTAGAAAATAATGAAGAATCATATGAGAAAAACCACACACTCTTGGTGAATGGGTTAAATACAGAGGAAGAATTTCATGCTGTGGTGTGTTCATGTATGACAGGATGGTCACTTTTCTTTAAAAAAAGAATGTGTATTAGACTATTCCTAGCATGACACTGCAGTCAAAATGTTCTTTTAAAACTAAGAAAACAACAAACATGAGCAAGGGAACTTCCTTTGAAGGGGAAAAAAATCATTTAATTTTAACAAGTAAAAAATCAAAGTTACAAAGATAATTGTGCATGAGCATAAAGACTGCGAGAAGTATGTTCTAAAGTGAAAAGCCTTCAAAAGCCGCTACCTGTATTAAGGATGAGTTAAGAAACTGAAAAACCAAGGGCATGAGCACGGTCTACTAGGGAGAACATTAAGGAATCAAAAAATGGATGAAAATCTCATCAGTAGCTTTACTACTAATACACATCATATGCTTTTGTGACTGCTTGAAAAATACATCTTGATTGCTGCATACGTCAGACACACTCGGATATTTGCAGCACTGGTAAATCCAGTGAGAGGTACCTGTAAACACTCTCAGTAAAGCGTCTTCGCTTTACTGCATTGGAAGTACAATGATTAAGTCGGGTCTTAAGAGTCAGAACTGCCCTGTCAATACCGAACATATATGCTTGAATAAGCCCACGACCAATGCAGATCATCCCTTAACAGGTGCGTTATCTATGTGCTCAAACACGCACACAGAGTGATGAAAGCTACTGATGAACAAACAGCAGCAGCTGTTTAATTATAGCGAGAGTTTTTGAACCCATGCAGTTGAAATACTGCCTATTGTAGCCTCTCTCAGAGAATCATCAAGAATTGTGATCTTGGGATAATAAGACTTGACAATACTTTTAAATTCATTTAATGCTTCCCAAAAACGAGATATACATTAAAAGGTCCTGCTGGACACTTGAACCCACACCAAGGAAAAAGGTAGGATGGGGTTTCATCGAGGAATCTCTTAAGCACTACCCAATCACTGATAGGTAATGCATCAGGAAACGGTCCCTCTTACATTATGCCTGGTAAAGAAAGATAAGACAGGGTGTGGTGTCCCCAATACGTGGTCCTGAAAAGCCCCTACACCCCAAAGAAGGGTTTCAGTTTCCTTTCCACTCTCCTCTGGCTTAGGTGTCTATGAAAGCAGCCTCCATCTATTAAATCACGCCACTTGTTCCAGTCCCGAACCTCCTTCTTCCGAAAACTACAAACAGATCGTTATGAAACTTATATTAACATATTTAAAGGCGTTGTGGTAAAAAGGCCATAACAGACTTAAGCAAGAAAAAACTGTAACGGGCTACAGAGCCCTCCCTTCTTCCCCTGACGTTAAAAAAGTAAAGCAGCGGTGTGTATAAACGCCACTTCACACAGTAGGCTATGGTACTACGTTTCATATGAATGCCTGTTCAGTTCTGTCCATGTAAAAGCCTTGAGAGTGGATCCATGGGGAATAGTGCGCTAGTGATGAATGGCCCTTCCTGGAACCTGGTCCTTCCTGTCATTCAGACACCGAGGCGATTTAAAGGGGTGGACGGGGCAGCTAGTAGTTGGTTGCTATAGAGCTCTGGCTATAGATCCCCATGGTCTCACTGGCTGTCTTTACTCCCAGTGTCCTGCTCACCACCTGATAAGAAGAAAAGCAAGGCCATAAATTAGGTTACAAAACTGTTCTTTTAAAAGTCAAATAAATAAGGCTTCTCCCACGTCACCTTCACTTTAAATGATGAAAAAGGAATGCTTTCTGAAGACAAAAACATATTCAAAAATATCTACCTCCAAGTCTCAACACCATTATAGCCTAAAAGAATTAGCATTTACCTGCAACTTTTGTGTCCGGCTGATGTGGTGATGTGGACTGGGCCTGTTGTTGGGGCTGCCTATAGGAGAGGCAACAGGTATAAGACACTTTTCCACAGGTCCATAGGAACTGTTCTGTGTATAAACTGTGATGGTTCTGAAGTTGTTTCGGGTTCTAAACTGTACTGTGCCGGTACTGAAGTTGTATCAGGTTCTAAACCAGGGGTGGGCAGACCTGTCCAGAAAGGGCCACTGTGGATGCAGGTTTTCATTCCAACCGAGCAGGAAGCACACCTGATTCCACCTCAGTAATCAGTTGGTCATGGTTTTTCATTTACTCAGGTCTGGCTTCTTCTTGGTTGGAAAGAAAACCTGCAGCCACAGCGGCCCTTTCTGACAGGTTTGCCCACCCCTGTTCTAAACTGTACTGTGCTGGTACTGAAGTTGTATCAGGTTCTGGTGTTCCAGTGTCTCTCAGTCTGGTGACGGAATTTCTGACTCAACTCTCTCCACAGTTTATGGTCGGTCGCCCCAAATCGACGTATATGGAGTCAAAAAGGCGGAGAGTTTTTCTGTCAGAGTTGCTTTTGATATTATGGTCTTTTATTATTTAGAGCTTTTTTCTCAGCATTCTTTATCCACGTTAGAGAGATACATTTGTTAGTGTCATACAAAATTCCACTGAAATTTGTCTTTGTTCTTCAGCACAGACAGACGTATGAATTTCCTGTTTGTTAGTTTGTGTCGCCACTTTTTATTTGCTTGGACAGTAATATACATTTGACTCTTTCTATGCAACATTTCAATCGATTAGATTGACCCTTATATCACAGATGAAATAGTATAGAAGCTTCAAATTTCAATTTTTTTTTTTAAACCGAAAAAGTTATATTCAAAGTGATCAGAGAGGAGTGTTTGCGTTTTAAAATGCTTCATACCTATCAAAGTAAGCCTGTCTCCTTCTGCGGAGCTCTTCTGCTGTGAGGTTTTCGCTCGGAGTGCTTTGTGCCACACCACCTGTTGTACTTCCTGAGGAAGCTGGAGTCACGGCAGTTACAGCTTCTTTAGTGCTGAGAAGGCTGCTGCTCCCTGAAGCTCCTACAGTAAGGAGACAAAAGCTCACAGATTTTTACCACTGATCCATTATCTATTTATTTATTTATTTTTGTTTAACTCTCGAAAGTTGTTCCTTTATAACATGGAAAGAATCTGTAACAGTGCAGGTCTGACTCCTATTAACTGGTTGTTGTTGATACAGATTCAAATTCTAGGCTGTCCTTTAACTTTAAATGCACTCGTTACTGTTTCAGCACTGAATAGCTCCTTAAATATCTAATACTTCTCTGGTGAGAAACATTCTAATTCTAATTATATTAGGTTGCTTTTTGTAGGTAAGTTGGTAAGTAAGCAAGTAAGTATTCTCGCTAATAAAAGGCACTCACATGGTGAACATACTGTAAACGTATGTTAGCATAGAATAATTAGGGATGCTCCGATCAAGATTTTTGCCACCAATACCAAGTACCGATTTTTTGTCATGGTGATCGGCCGATACCAATGCCAATTCTGATGCTTAAAGTTTATATAACGGCTTTTAAGCTCTCTGATCACCATTAATTTTTTTCAGAAATCCTGAATTAAATGTATTAAATGTTTGGCAATGCTCCTCCATGTGAGATTTCTTTGGAACATAAACTGCAAATAGCGAATTTTTCATTGTTTCTCGAAACGTCGTAGTAATTCCACACCGGCGATGACGGGACATTTACGTCCCCACTTGTCGTGTACGCCCTCACGCATTGACCATCAACTGTGATCGGTTCCTAAGACCGGCCAAGTTTAACAAGTACCGATCAAGTCATAAAATGTGATTATGGGCCGATCGATAGAAACATCACAAAGAATAATGAGAATTTTCTGTAAATATTGCATGAGTAAAGTATTGCAAATATAGAAAAATGGTAGCCTCTGGGTAAAACAGTATTAAAAAAAACAAACAGTAAAAACAGTTTTACCAATGGAGATATTATATGTGAAGTTTATAACAAAGATATGCCCATCATAATTTCCATAATTTATTTTTTGAGTGCCATGTAAATATTTTTAAAACAACGTTTGTTTTTTCCCCATACACTGCAAACTAATGTACATTCTGATTCGGAAAGGATTCAGTAGCACTTTCACAACCTAAATGTTCTTTTGCAATACTATTGGTTTACTACACTGTTACTATAATCTGATTGGCCCAATCTGATTGTGATCATTATTAATATCCAGACATGCTTGACTTGATAAAACCTGGAAAACACGGAAAAATCAAACGGCACCATTGATGAGACACTTAACAGGCGGATTTAAATTTGTAGGGGGGTTAAATGTGTAGGTTTTTATTGACACGTATAAAGGGTTTACAGGAAAAACAATCCTCTTCAGGTCATTTGATGGCTGTAACACACCTGTTAGAGAGTTTCAGTGGTCACATGTCTGTCTTACCCTGCATACTGAGCTGTATGGCCCTGCGAAGGTCAGCCTCCTCGTCCTCAACTTCCAAATCCTGTCTGCTTAGAGCCAAAGCCTTCCTCAGCTCCTCCTCATCCTCATCAATCACACCTTCCTCCATACCATGCCTAGGCTCCAGTACATGCTGACCTGAGGTTCTGGAGAAAAGAAGAAGTCACGGTTAAACTAAAGGAAAGTCAAGTCAAACTTGCTGTCCTTAACAGTACTTATGGATCTCACTGACAATTAAAGACTCTCAGATACAGATAAAATATAGACTTACTATGATTTTACAGACTAAAAAGTGTTAAAAATATTAACATAACATGAATTTTATTTTATTTTTTTTTAAGTCAGTATTTAAATTTCATTATTTAATTCTACATGTAGGTCCACATGCTGGCTTAAAATTAATTTTAAATTAAAACAAATTTTCACAGTTTTAGGTAGGGCACAATATGGACACACCTTTGACCGGCACTTGTCTGAGCCTCTTCCTCTCCAATGAGTTTTGGTCGATGCTGCTGCTCCACCCTCATGATTCGCAAAATCTGGTCTGCTTCACATTCGGGCAAGTTCCCTCGAATGACAAAAATGGAATAGCCTAAAGACAAGACAGGAACACACACATAATAAGGGCCACGCTAATAAACACGCACTGAAAACTACAGTTTAAATGTATTTCAATGATCAGAACGCTACTCAAAAGGAGGTTTACCTTCTTGCTGTAACTGTGCAAGGAAAAGTGCCAGATATGTATCTGATATGAGCTCTGGTCCCGTCAAAAGAGAGTTCAAATTAAACCACTACGAAGAACAACAAGATGGTATGAGCTTTCACTTTCACACTGTTCTCCAGATCTCTTCAGTTACATAACCACACGACACCCTTAGATTAGTTAGCAGCTCATTTTCTTCACTTTAGCAATTCATTAACTGCTATTTAAAGAACGAATGAAACAAACAGCATTTTTCCAGTGGCGCAAGGAACCGTGCTGCATTGTGAGCAAATATTTTCTATTACAAATGAAATGACCCATAACTGAGCCGAACTCGAGCCGCTCAACAGCAGGGCCTTCTGATTGGACAAAATGTCATCACAAGATGGAAAGAGGCCACTAATTATTTACGGTCCTCACAAAAAAACAAACAAACAAAAAAAAAACAGTGGAGAGGCAAACTAACTACTGGGAAGTCGACAAAGCCTGTTTGGCCTGAAGATAAATTTCAGTTTTCTAGGACATTAACAAATTTATCTTTAACTCCAGTGAGATATACAGAGTTAGATTTAGATTTCCATCTCACGGATAAAAGATTTCCATATTTACATCTCACGGATAAAATGCTGACAAAAAAAAATAAGTATACTCAAACTAGAATATAAATAATTAAAGACCACAATATTAAAAGCAGCTCTGATAGAAAAACTTTCCAGCAGTTTGACTCCATGGATGCAGTTTTGGGAGGAGAGAACTTAGTTAGAAATGCTGTCACTGGACTGAGATACACTGGAACATCAAAACTTGCTGCAAGTTCAGTCCAATTACAGTATGGTTCAGAAACAGAACGGTTCCAGAACAGTGTATGTAAATATGAAAAGTGCAGATTCCATACCTGCTGCCCCAGTTTCCGTACTGTAAACCAGTGCTCTTTGTAGTTACATATAAAGGCTTTTTCATTTCTGAAACCACAGATGACTTTCTAGTTAATATGAATTTCTAGTTAAAACATTGTAACCACAACAAGAACATTAGACCGAAAACAGTGACTCAGAAAAGAACTTACACTGGGTCTATCATGAGCCGCTGGTACTCGCGGCTGTTGAAGAGGATCAGCTCCAAACCCCACACGCCTAAAGCGTTGCTTATTACCTGCCGCAATCAAATATAAAAACATTTAACAACACTTTACAACAAACATTAAAATGTATCTGACTTCTTAAACACAGTAGTTCAATAAATATACTTTGGATTTATGTCAATCCATTTGAAACCTTGTATTTGACAATATATTGTACATTTATGAATCCATTTTTTCAAAAATATATGAAACCAACAAATCCATTTCTATACTCTTGTCCCTTTTAAATAAGTTATTTTACATTTTTTTTGTATTTTTAAACATAAAATATTGCCAATCTATTTGTATACCTTTTGGCACATTTAAATACCTTTTTGTAATTTTTTTGTGCATTTGACAATAAAATACAGTGTGGAACTGGCGAAAGCTGTTTGTATACTGTTTGGCCCTCAGCTCAAACCATACATTGCACTTTGGCCAATAAAAAAAAATGTCTAGGAACCCCCTCCAATTGTTGTAACTCTTTGGGCACTTGTTTGTAAAAATGGTATTAAAAAAAAAAAGCGGGAGGTTTTATCAGGCAGAGTCACAGGTTTGTATCAAACTTGGTTCTAACAATGTTGAAATCTCAGAGGATTCCAAAACAATCAAGGCCAGGGCAAGCTCCAAAGTACCACAGAGATATAAACAACACATGATATGACCTACCAGTAACTCACAGGTTTAATAGGACTAACGGAGAGACTGTTTAATAACTGTTCAAAAGGTCTATTTATATGTTGTGTTTAGTTTTATATTATTGTGTTACCCAGGTGACCCAGGTGAGGGCACTGTTAACATAAAAAGACTTTGCTAAAAGAAGAATTTGGAAAATGTTTGGTTAAGATTATGCCGGGTTTATATGTAAATAAAGTCCTTAATGAGTGGTTTGACCTGAACTGCATTGTTCTAGCCTACCAAGATCCAATGATCAACAGTGGCGGTGAAGGGAACCAGCTGTCTGCAAAGTTTAATATGAATCAAAAACTTCTTTAGATTACATGTAAAAACCTTAGATGCATGTAAGTTCACTAGAGTGTTTATTTTCTGAATAAAATGGCTAAATATGTTTTACACACAGCTCAGGCCCTGGTTCCTATCACTAAAGAATTCAGAGTTCAAACCAAACCAGCTGAATTATACAAAACCTTTGAAAAAGACCTTGTAACATATCTATAGCCTTTATGTTATATCGTCTATTTATATGAGAAGATATTTCAATAGCCAAGTTGTATCTGTACACTAATAGTTGAATGTTCAGGTTTTGGTTTACTTACTTAAATTTCTATGCCGTTTTAAATGCACTGGAAACAGCAGTCGCCGTTTACATTCACAGAAATGAAGCGCTTATGACAGTAGAAGTAGTAGGACATGGAATGACATATCTATAAACATTGCATTTTGCCTATTATTAATAACAGAAACTGAAGAACGATACAATCTTACTTGAATGGAGAAGAACCCGCTGTCATCCATGTTCCCTGACGGTTGCTGTGATAGAGATGGGAAAGCAAAAACACCATTAAACCAGTGAAGAGTTTTTAATGACACTGAGCTCTACCTGCACCCCAGCTCTCTTATTTACCTGTAAAAATGTCCGGTACTCCTCGCTCAGCACACCGCCCTCAGCCATCCTCATCCGCTCTTCCTCATCTAACTGCTGCGCGATGGACGACAAGTCCACTGGAGTGAAATATTCTCCCTGAAGCAGGTTATTCAAGCAGTGCTGGGCACATAAAGAGCCCTCTTGCTGTGAGGAAAAAAATGACCATTTGTTAAACTGACAGCTGATATACACTACATGTACAAAAGTATCCAGATGCTGTTTTTGAATTGATTTAGCTTTAAGTTGCACAAAGACTTTTATGGTTTTCATAGAAGTGCCAACGGGATTGGATGCTCTGGAGCAGCCAGAGTTATCAGAGGTAGGAAACCTCCTACACTGGATTGTGGAGAAGCATTTTCAGGAATAACCTAATTCTAAGCAAATCCTTTGGGATGAGTTAGGGTGCTGATAGTGACCCAGAACTACTCATCCAACATCAGGGGATGACCTCAGTAATGCTCATATGGCTCACTGCTATCAACTCCTGACTGCTACATCTTGGACAAACCCTTCCCAGGAGTAGAGGGTGCTACTGCCAGAAAGGGAATTCAACCTCTCTATGAAGAATGTATGGCATCTACAAACTTTTGGACACATTATGTTAACTGACATCTACTGCATTTAGCAGAAGCTCTTATTCAGGGCGATGCACATCAGTCCTCAAGTAGACCAAATCTGTTCTTTAACCTACAAAGGTGTACTTCAATCAACGTCCGCTATTCAGCCAATTACTGCCAGCTAAGTACACCAAAACAACTCCTGTCAAAGAAAACTCAAAGATTAAGGCAAAAGTAAGGAAGACATGCACCTTTAAAGCAGCCCGACACAGACTGCCAAATCTTTGCTATGTGATAAATGTTATGTATTTATCATATTTTCCTCCACTTGCTACTGTTGGTGGTTATTTTTTAACAATTGTTTTTTAAACCATTACTTCCATCGTTTTTGCACACGTAATGACAGTATCTGACCTGATTAATTCTCTCATAGCTGAGTGCAATCGAATCCCCACCGCAATGTTGCTATATCTAATGTCCCTAAAGAGTATGGAGTGTTTTTTGCAAGAAATGTAATCCAATGCCTTTGTTATTACTCTCGCTTTCAAAAGAAATGTTTGTGTCTACAAATGTTGGTGGACACATTACATTATCTAACATGAACTTTCAACGCAGGCTGACACAGAAAGCCAAAACATTAGTAGTCTAACTTAGTTATCAATCTCTAAATCACTTTCAAGCTATAAATCTGACAAAAAAATGCCATGTCTGTTAACTGTAAGAACTGTAAGAAGACTTTATCCAGTTATACTGTTTAGGCTGGCTCTTAGCCCTGGTTCCAATGTTTTGGCTAGCATTTAGCACACAGGAACCACTAAAGCTGATCTCTGGGGGATTTATTGACGCCATAATTTCTTCAAAACCGAATAGAACTAACACACAAAAACACCTACAAGTATTTATGACCCATTTTTTTCGTCTTAATGTTTTAAAACAGCCTGGGTCAAGTGCTGTTGACATTTAGCAAGTTAGCTTAGCAAGTCAGCTAACAGCCTAGCACAGAGCTAACCAGAGCCACAGTCAGCTGAGAACCTTTTCAAACCATCATCTTCTCACCGAGAAGATCCTACAACGTTCTCACACACTAAACACACCATACACCAGGGAAGAAACAGCAGGGAAGAAACACCAGAGCTTACCTTCTCGTGGAAGATAGACTCCATGATCCAACAACTGCCTCTGAACCATCATAACTACATCATCACACACAGAGAGAGAGAGAGAGAGAGAGAGAGAGAGAGAGAGAGAGAGAGAGAGAGAGAGAGAGAGAGAGAGAGAGA
>JBBPDH010000001.1:23985994-23997201 GCA_037974565.1 Clupeocharax schoutedeni
CTTCTCTGAACTTGTTGTGTTGTGTAGGCATACATACACATGCAGGCACATACTCATGCACACACACACTTCAGAGGTTTAGAGGAAAAGACTGCTTTGATCTAAACAGATCATTTATCCTGTAGCAGCGTTTTCCCCTTTTGTTGTTGGCCACTACTGGTACGATGGGTTTGTCCTGACTCCTACAGATGATGAGAAGTTGTTGTTCCTGTTTCTCCAAAGACCATTTTTTTAACAAATGTTGTTTACAGCTGCATTAAAGGCAAATACAACAATAGAACAAAAGGTAATTGGAATATCTCTGTATGACAGGGCAGCACCCTCTAAGGACTGTTTGCCCTCTCAGACACCCAAGATGCTGTGACCTCTGCCTCTTAAGGCCTTTTCCCTTGCCCAGTTTTCCTCTAGGTGGGGGTAGATACACCTGTGGCCATATATGATCACTACTCACACAGACACCCCTCCACACACTAATATACAATATAGGAAGAAAGATTAACATAGGAATTAGTAATTAACATAAAGCTCATTTGGCTCCTACACACACCCACACACATATATATATATATAACTCATATATATGTATGTATACATATACATATATATAATTGTTAACAAATGACAAAGCAATACAGTACAGAATTAAATTATGTGGTTTAAAATGATCCATTAATATGGATTAGCCTCCATAAAAGGACATTAACAACACTGGCTCGAAGAACTCCAGTAATCCCTATGGGAGGCAGTAGTTTATGGGTTATAAAGTATAACAGCTGGGGTATTAAGTCTCTAAGAGCCTCTGCAGAGACTCCAGTATTGGAAGGAATAACAAAGAAAGAGACAATTGGATTCCATTGTTTGTCTTTGATGACTCTTTGAGCATTAACGTATTATTTTCGGAGGAACTGGACTATACATGAAGGAGATGTAAGATATATAAGAGATAGAGGGGAGTTTAGTCCCGGATAAACGTGAGCATTATTAACTTGGAAAAGCAGAGCACGTGTGACTTTACTGAGATCTCCGCTAAACCTCAAGAGGAGACACGTGTGAGATTAGAGGGGCCTTTCGCTCCGACTGAGAGATTTAATTAAAACTTAAGGCTAACATTGACTTAAGATGTTTAATGCAAGCGATCACTAATGTCTGGCCAAGACGTGTAAACATTAAATGACTGTAAACGGCAATACAGGAGAGTTTTACTGGTTTCAACATGTGGATGGTTCCAGTTGCCATGTGGAACAGAGGATTTCTTGGAAGTGGGCCTACTCCAGTAACACTGGCTCTAAGGGAGACCCAAGAGATTTCAAATGCATCCAAAAGGCCTAATCTGCCTCAGATGCTGTAATCAGAGGACTGTAATCAGTCTGTTTGATTTCTTTCAGTGCAGAGTTACTCTGCTTCTTGGAAGTGCAGCAGAGCCTTTCAGATTACAGTAACGATAATCAAGTATCCAGTGTGTCTCCACTTCAGAGCACATTCGTCTCTGTATTTATAAACGTGAATGAAAACATAACATTTTGTGTTATGAATCAAATCAAATATTATTATTTATTGATTTTAGATTTACTAATAGTATGTAGCATAACTTTCACATTACTTTTCTTACTCACTGTACGACTGTACAAATGTTAGATTTGTATGAAGCACCATCATATCAAAGAAATTTCCTTGTAAGAGTAACTTGCGTGGCAGTTTCGGCAGCTGGTGGTCTCGTGGTTAGGGAGTTCACCCTAAGAACAGAAGGTTGTGGGTTTGAATCCCTTAACTGCTAGTATTATCTCCGAGATTCCCTTGAGCAAGGGTCTGTCCTCACACACTGCTCCCCAACGCCCCTTGCTGGTGGCAGAACCCTGCTTCACTTGGTGTATGGGTTAAATACAGAGAAAGAACATCATGGTGCTCACCAGTGACTATTTGACACAAAAGTCTTTAAGAAATCTACAGCAAAAATTAAATAGCTTTTTGGGAAACTGTGCTTCAAATAAGGTCCATTCTTTTGGCAAAAATGTCTTCAGCTCCTAAAGATCACACACAAGGATCACAAGGATCCCTCATGTAGACTCTCAGTTTCAAAGTACTCCATAAAGTACAAAGTCATTCGATTAGCAAGGCCATGCAAGCACCTTCGCCTTTTTAAAGCTAGTCAGTTCAATTTTCCTGTGTATTTGGGTTTGTTGCCCCATAAAAATATTCTCTTAGTGTGTGAGATAAAGTTCTCTTCTAATTTCTCCTTATACTTCATCCATGGATCATATGTCAAATGATTTTTGTTTTATTGTTCATTATCCCAGAAGATTTCTGGTTTGTCTGAACCAGTAGTGCTCACCTCTGACCCTGAAGCAGGGGTCCAACACAGTTCACTTATTGCCATGATCCAAACCCCCCCCGCTTTATCTCACCTGTCAATCACCAGATTTCATGACTGTGCTGCAGCCCTACAGGAACATCCCTGGTCTAAATGTTTGTGTACAAATGTTAGACGTGAACCCCCTGTGCTCCATTTTTAGAAAATGAGTTTTGCGTTTGGGGGGACATTTGTGTTTGCTGCTTTCCAAGGTGTGCTTTCCTTTTCCAATGGCTGCTGGCTTCTCTCTTACCTTCCTTATCATAAGTCTAATCATAAGGGGGAAATAAGGCCGAAATGTTGCGATTCGGGGACGATCAGTCATAGTTTCATGCGCCTTCTCGCTACATATTATTAAAACAGTTGTACTGACAGGCATGTTGTTAGAAAACACTTCAGGAAGCTCCTTCACCTTCACCACGATTGGTAGTGCTTTTTTGATGAAGGTATATTTTAATAGTGTTTGAATACTTTTCTCCTCTACTGATTTCACAATTTTGTTCACATTTGAACGTGGAGGTCTGATGTGAATGCACAAACTGGACATATATTAAATAACAACAGCTATACTTGTTTCCCCTCACTATAAGTGGCACAGCATTATTGTGATTTCCCATGGGTTTTCTGCAGCTTAATGTACACATTTCTTTACCTACTGTGACTGTCTGCAGCAAGTACACAAGTTAGCATTAGAATCAAAGCAAACAAATAAGAGAGCATTAAATAATATAAAGACTTGTTTGTAAGAAGTACTTGATGTGCTGGACAGAAGAACACAGGTTTGGTTCCAGATTTCACCTAAATGCCTTCAGCCTTAGCATAGGATTTAAATCAGCAGCTCCTGAATTCATCTAATGAAGAACTGATTGAGCTAAAACAGGTATTTGAGAACTACAACCTATTACTTGGCTTTCATGATTAGAGGTCTGGGAATTAATATCGTGTATAATTATGAATTATACAATTATGAAAATAATTTCCTCAGACTTTTGCACAGTGCTGCATGTAAACAGCACAAAAGCACACACAGAGAAGCGACGGCTGCATGTAGAGAGTGTGTGTTCTCTGGGGCTGGCGGGGAGGGGAGAGGACTGGAGGGACCTTTTTTGCCAAGAGGATTAGTAACCAGCTGCTGAGAGCGAGGGAGACAGGGGAGTGGCAGCCATCGCCACTGCACTCTCCCACTGGCCCGAAAAGAAACACCCTGCCATCGTCACAGTGGATAATATTAAAACACCACTTTACGCCTCGCCGTCCCGCTCCAGCCCAAGAGAGGCAGCGTGCACTTCTCTTCTTTTATTCCCCCATTAATCCATTTTGGGCATTCAAATTCATCTACTGTGACCTACTTAATATTACGCAGGCAGGGCTTACTGCGCTGAGGGTCGTTCAGATCATGATGCGGTAAGTGACCTCTAGGCCACCGCAGTGAAGCTATTGTCACAATCAATGCAGAAAATAGGACAAAAAGTGCCCCAATACTTGAAAATCCCAAAATAAACTGCATTTATTCATAGGGTTGTGATTCATTAGTGTGTGCGGCAGGTTCATAAAGCGTCACGGCTTACGTGCAACTCTCTTCCATACAGAATGCGGAGGGAAACCGAAATGGTGCAAGGAGGAACTCAGAAGTCTGGCAGGTTTGAGTTTTTGTGCAAACATGTTTTTGGTTTTCTGTGTAGTCAAACAGGACTTTAGAATGTGTTTCACAGTCTACAGGAGTTTGATCAGTCTTGTGAGTGAGTCATCATGTTTCGTTTCAGGCATAAATATGTAGAGGAATGTCACATCTGTCGCATATGTTACTTCCAGACTAAAACTCCTAAATGCCCGAGAGGAAAAGGGTTATACTCTTATAGTGACAAGCCAAGTGTTTTACTCTACATGAGAAGAAAGCCTTTCCTTTGCTTACCAGTGTAAACTGTTTTTGCACTTAATTGTTTGAATAGTCCAATCTTCAGAAGAAGTCCAGATATGACAAAATCTCCCATGACCAAGTCAGAACAACTTCTAAGGATAGATGACCACGACTTTACAATGAGGCCTGCATTCGGAGGTAAGTTTTCATCTGAACAATCTATTAGTCAATTTTGTGTTAAAAAAAGAGGTCAGATGAGACCTCACACCCTCAAGTAACCAATCAGACCAAGAATTTGCTATAGTTGTTGGCTTTCAACCCCTTTGGATGCCACAGTCATCTATGGCTCCCCCTTGCATTACTAGTCAACACCCGCACAGTATTCTCCTCCAAGCGTGTTGAGCTGGCGGAAGTGCATTCGGATGTGCATGAATGGAAAATAAGCACATCTCTACAGTCAACACACAATTTTAATTTTAATTAACAAAATAGGGGACAAAACTAATAAAGTCTGCTATAACCTTTACACAGGCCATGTTTTATGTTTTATTTGTTTCCCAAAAATGTTAAGTGAGGATTTATACTTCATTTGACAAGGAGTGACACTTCAGCATAAAACTGTTAACCGACTACTCAGCAATGTGAAACGTGCCTAGTCAGTTTGATGATCAGATCTCAAAAATGGAGAATTTCTATATGTTTCTGGGAAAGTATCAAAATTCAGACGCTGTTCTGCATAATCCTCAAGGAGTATCACTGCGGTGCCTCATATGGCCTGACCCTGACAGAACTTACTAATACAAAGCTCAGAGCCAACAATGGTAATATCTGAATATGGTCTGGGTGAACAGGATTTTGCAATTTGTTTGTGGTCTCATGGCCAGTAAACAGGGATTTCATGTGGGTTTCAGTGTGCAGGATTACAAAACATGTTGACCTTTCATATTCATGTATGAAACCTAACTATTCTGACAGCAGCAAGCAGGCGGTTTCATGCTCTAAAAGAAGTCATAACAGTTGTTATTTTAAATACACCATTGAACAAGATATGTCAAACTGCAATAAGAATGGTAATTACAACTTGTACACACTAGTGGTCCAATCTAGTGCCACTCTTACAGATTTCTGCCTGTTTATATCAGATGTCAACTGTGGAGGGCTTTAAAGTCACCTACCGAGGGTAAAAAAAAGAGAGAGAGACCTGGACACAGTCCAGATGTGGGAGCTACAATTTTGATCCATTGTGACCTAATTGTGGTGTTGTACTATGGGGGATAATGGAGAGTCTGAGGCTAAAATAGGGCAAAAAACACCGTCAAATCCTGTTCACTGACGAAACTCTTCCCTGAGCCTGGAATTACAACAGTGTGTACATTTAAAAGGTCACAATTAATGAAAAAGCGAATTGAACCCTTTTTGTTCTTAATATGATGCTTCTCTCATTTAATTATGCAATCACAGGACCGCCTATACCTGTAGGAGTAGATGTTCAGGTGGAGAGCCTTGACACCATCTCTGAAGTTGATATGGTGAGTATGTGCTTTCTATAAGGTCAATTAGTTTAAAGGAATGCACTTAAAAAAAACAGACCAAATTAAGTTCCAAATTCCAGATATTTTCTTCACCTGACAGTAAAAATAAGACACAGAAATAGTCAGCTAACTCAATTCATTCGAAGTTGGCAACAATTGTTCAGAAAGCAGTTCCAGCAAAAAAAGATGCACAGAAATCAGATACTGTGCTGTGAAGAAGTATCTGGAGTCGTACTTTTGTATTAGAGCATAAGCGACTCCAGATTTCTTCAAGTCGACTAGTTGGTCAGCAAATTTAAAGTCGAGTCTACGAGTCGTTGGATGACGTCACACAAACACAACGGAGGAACACAGGCGTCCAACACTAATAACTTTAATAACTTTTATTAAAGTTCTCTGTAACATTAACAGTCAACATTACAGTAAACGTAACAAAACAAAGACTGATGCCTTACATTTTCAAATCAAATGTCACGCTGTTCTGCATAATCCTCAAGGAATATCACTACGGTGCTTCGTATGGCCTGATAGCCACAGGCGTCCAACACTGAGCAACTTTTACTAGTTCTCTGTAACTGATACCTTGAATTTTCAGGTAAATTTAAGTGTACAAGTGAGAGTAAGAGTGGTTTAAGCCGTGGCAGGACAACTCCAGTGCTAGCGTTAGCCATGTTAGCTAGCAGAGCCATTTCAGATGCAGTACTGTTACTGTACTTTAATGTTTCTTGTTGTGATAACTAGTTGTGCCACATTTAGCAGCAACTAAACACTTCCGAAACTGGATATCAGACTTTTACATTGTTGTGGAGGAAGTTAAGCTCACTCTTTTGAGTGAGTGACTTTAGTACAGCCACACTGGAGGGTGTTCAAGCATAAAATGGCGATTTAAAATCCTGCCTCAACATCTAAATGGGAATTCATTCACATCAGGCCACTCCAAAACCTTAATTTTGTCTTTTTTAGCCATTCAGAGGTCGACCTACTTTCGTGCTTCATATCATTGTCAGTTAGGGAGAGCTGTCCATGCCAGCATCCTACACTCACCATATAGTGGAGTGGAATGTTGAGTTAGCTTGATGCCAAATGTAACAGATAACCTGCTTTTAAAAAATTCCACTTCTGAGGAGTCACACAACATTTTGCCAAATGGTTTTGAGCTTTACCAAAGTGGTGTTGTGCAAAAATGAGATGAGCTTTTATGTTTCTCCTGGTTTTCCAAGATATACAATTTTTGCCCAGCCTCTTTCTAATGGTGGAATCATAAATGTTGATGTATTTTATGGTTTCTTTTGTGACTTCCTAGATGATTAATTACTGTGTTTATAGACTATTGTAGGTAGGCTGGCCACTTTTGGGAAGATTTACCATTGTTTCAATTTTTCTCCACTTTAGGATAATGGGTCTCATCGTGGTTCAGTGATGTCCCAAATCTCTAGAAATGGTTTTATAACCCATTCCAGACAAAACATTTTTTTGAGATTCTACTGAAAGATTCTACTGAAGTGCTTTAAAGGGGCTGGCAGAAATAAAGCCCTAGACTGTTTAGTCATATTTATTTGATTCAGTTGCTAAATTTGTTTGTATATATGTACGTTTTCATACAGGGTCACCTGGTGTTAAATAAATGAAAGAATCATTCAAAAACTGTATTTTATATTCAGTTGTCTTTGTTTATAGTAAAGTTTGTTTGAAGATCTTAAAAAATAGAAGTAGAGAGTTTTCAGTATATATATCTAAACTTTTTAAGTTCTCATGTCTCAGGACTTTACCATGACTCTGTATCTGAGACATTACTGGAAGGATGAACGTCTGTCCTTCCCGAGCACCAACAACCAGAGCATGACCTTCGACAGCAGGCTGGTGAAGAAGATCTGGGTTCCTGACATGTTCTTTGTTCACTCAAAAAGGTCTTTCATCCACGACACAACCACAGACAACGTGATGCTGCGTGTATACCCTGATGGAAATGTTCTCTACAGTTTAAGGTACAAAAACAAAATAGTGCTTTTTTTTAAAAATAAAGAATATCATTGTGTTGATGACTTGTTCAGTGGGACTTGAGGTATCTGTGAAGGGGGTCTTTGTGGGACTTTGGGGTTTTGTGCTTTGCTCAAGGCAGAGCAGCAGAAGGGAGGGTTCAGCTGGAACACAAACCCACAACAACTGTGTCCAGACACTCCTGCCTCCAGGCTACCGCCATGTACAGCTCACCACTTTTGGTAAAATTTAGAACATTCTGAACTCAGGAACCTCAGATCAGCACCACAGGCGGCAGCAATCACTGCTATTGCTTCCCCTTTCACCCAGCTTAGGAAACAGAGGGGCCACACTAGTGTGAATACTTTGGATTTTAATCAGTGTCCTAAAGCCTAGCGTGACTGCAGTGAAGGGAGACAGATGGCCGGCATCCTGTCGTGAAAAAGTGCCACCCTAAAGCTCCATCTCCTACCTTCAGTAATAAATCTAACAGACCTCATTACCATTAGTGCGCAACATCTGAATCTACAGGAAATATAGAAAAAAACAGAAGTATAAACACACTACAGGTTAGGAGAATTTCACAGACTTATTCAAATTTTATTGCAAAAATGTCAATCAAAGAGGCTCAATGTGAACTGTTTAACACCACCTGTGTGCCTTTACAGCAAGAATGGATTCTAAAAAATAAATTTTAAGAAAAATTCTCTTGTGAAGCATCAAACAGCACATTCTTAACCGTTTCATCTTATAACTTTCTGTAAGGGTGCCTTAAAAGCCATCAAATGCATCAGATGTGTGGTTCCTTTCACCACCACTGTAAACTGACTTTGTACATTTCTCTAAAATGGATCATTTCACATTAACCGCAAATTACTTAATTCACATATTAAACATTTAATTAAGTAGCTTTTAAAATCTATGCTAACATACAGGCTCTAAAAAATAAGAGAGCACTGCAGTTTATTTTTTAAATCAGCATCTCTCTGAGTGTGAACCCATTTCAGTCCAGTGTCTGTTAAACTCCTCCACAAACACCTCATTCGGCTTTATGAGGGACTGATTAGTGATCAGCTGAATCACAGCTTATTTAATGAGGAAAAGTATAAAACACTGCTGTAATCGACTCTCTCCTCTCACACTGAGACCAGCTGGAGGTGAAACACTACTGGAAGCTCCTCAAAGCTCATTATGTTTTGCCATTTTGTTTAAGAGAGAACCAGAGATTAGTTTCTTTGAAGTTCTGTAAACGCCGCATGATTTCTCTTATTTTGATGTTTTGTCATTTGCTTTAAAATGATGCTTTAAAGAACAATATTTTTATTTGGAAATGAGGTGAAATATTGTCAGCAGTTCCTAAACATTAAAACAAAACTGTTCAGTTCAATTATTGCGGCTATAAAAGACAAAACCTGAGAAACTGATCATTTTTGCAGTGTCTCTAATTTTTTCTGGAGCTGTATATGCCTACTATATGTCTTAGAAAATGTTAAAGAAAATATAGAACAACATGCTCCACTGACCTGGGCAGTTCCAGTAGATATTAAGACGGTAAAGAGAGCTTTATTTTACACACACTCTCTAATAATTAAGTCTCACTTTTGAAGAACGGAGGCCCTTTTATTGGAGTGAAACGGTCAAAACAATGTCTAATGAAAGTATATGCTGATGTCTTTCATGCCTTTCAGAGTAACAGTCACCGCCATGTGCAATATGGACCTCAGTCGCTTCCCCCTGGATACACAGACCTGCTCACTCGAGATAGAGAGCTGTACGTATTCATCTATGATCACTTCTATAATCAAGTCCACCGGTAATCACAATAACAGACATCCTACAGGATCAATAACGGTTTTCTGATACTGATTCTTTCATATTACATAGAACTGTTGATTTCCAAAACATTTCACGCTACAGTGATTACTAACGTGTGCCATAACAGGCACAGAGAACAACTCCAAACCACTGTCTGTGTTATTAATAAACTACTTCAGCAGTAACTTTAATTTATTTATCAGTAATATTTATACTAACCTGTCTTACTGACAACAGCAAGTGAATATACACAAATAACTTCCTGGAGATTCATTTTGACTATATACTATATCTTTACATTGTCTTTGTCTGTGCAGGACCACCTAGGATCAATAAGGTTTTCTGATTCTGATTAGTGTTATCAATACAGTAAGCATGATTGCTGATTACTGAGTAAGCATGATTGCTGATTACTGATGAAGCAATAGGTTGTAACATTCAGAAACCACTGTCCAGAACATTTGATCAATAAATAATAACAAATGATTGTGGCAGAATTGTGCTCTGGTCGCTCAAGTCAAGGTAATTCAAGTGGAGCTTTATTGTCATCTCAGCATTAAGTACACAGTGAGATGAAATATCATCCTCCTGGACTATAACGTGAGACTCTTGTCGTGCGATAAAAAAAAATATCGCCGTTAATCTATTCACAAAGTTGGTTTGGGAGCTGGGTCTTTACTACGCAAGCTATGATGACTTTCACCTTGATATTTTAGTGCGGATTTACTCTCTTTTTCTCTCCGATTTCTCAGGATCGCGCCCGTTTTAAACATGTCCCGCTCTTTCTGTCGCTCTCTCTCTTGCGCATGCTCTCTCTGTGCCTCTCTCTCTCTCTCTCTTGTTCGTGACTTTTCCGGAGCGCACGGATCATCTCTCTCTCTCGATCTCTCTCTCTCTCTGTCTGTCTCGCTCTCTCTTACTCTCTCTCTCACTCTCTTTTATTCTCTGTCTCTCTCTTGTTCCTGACTTTTCTGTATTTAAACCTCGGGTTATTATTTACATTTTCTTTAAGGGTAATGAATTAAAGGGTAATGAAGGGTAATGAATTAAAATTAAGAGTAATGAAATTTGAGTTCCAAATGAAATTAAAGTGATCTGGGAGAACATTTGGAGGCATATTTATGGTTTACACTATAAAAACAGGCATTGGGTTCATTTTGGGGGGGGGATTTATTCTAGATTAATCAAGATTCATCTCAAGATTCCAATGAGATTAATCTAGATTTTTTTAAAAATTATCTATGCCCACCTCTAATATATAAGTTTTATAACATCACAGTGTTACAAGCATTTTTTAAAAATTGAAATTCAAACAGCTGAACAAGTCTAATGA
This sequence comes from Clupeocharax schoutedeni, assembly GCA_037974565.1. Lineage (NCBI taxonomy): Eukaryota > Metazoa > Chordata > Actinopteri > Characiformes > Alestidae > Clupeocharax > Clupeocharax schoutedeni. The sequence continues at coordinate 23,996,857 of JBBPDH010000001.1, forward strand.
ATAGCATGAAAGGACAGAAAAATACAAAAAATAAAATATAAACATAAAAACACTATGGGGAGGCAGCAGGGAGGCTGTAACAATACCGTATTGCAGCAAGTCATTCCGATTACAGTCCACACTTCATATTAGGAGTGCATTGACTCAGTGCAGTTAAGTGTATGTCTCAATAAATTGTTAGTTTTGTAAAATATAACTTATTTTAGATGTTTACGGTGCTCCTTGCCTGAGATTAACTGAAGCAATGTTGTTAGCCGGCGCATTGTTAACTAGGCAGTTGGATGGCCTAGTGGTTAAGGCATCCGCCCTGCGACCAGAAAGTCCAGGTTCGATCCCCAAGGCCGC
>JBBPDH010000001.1:24008898-24024204 GCA_037974565.1 Clupeocharax schoutedeni
GTGATGCTAGGTCCCACTCTACTTAGCAGGCTGTCGAACTGCTCCATGCTCAGTCGAAAGTAGACCTGGAACCGGTCACTATGACAACGGAGCTCCTTTACCAGCCTGAATTCCCCCAGCTGCTCTCTGGATATGAGGGTCTCATGCACACAGAGCCTCTTCTTTCTTCGTGCTAACAGGGCAAGCGCTAGTGCTTTTCGTTTGTACATTGTCGCGACTGACCGCGGGCCGGGACGACAAGAACAAAACAGGAGAGTTTAGAAAACCACGCCTACTTTTTACGCTGAGCAGTGTGGCAAGCGCTGCACGTCGAGCACAACTCGCTGTTTTTTGAGAGGTAAGGGCGCAGCGCCTGCCGCGTTTGGTCTGAAAGCCCCTTTATTCTGCTAAAGGGCTGAAGTGGCCAAACCACTAACCTGTCTGAAATATAATTACAAATATAATTAAGGTTAGAATGTAATAGAATACAAGTGCAGATGCTTCATTTCTGAGTTGTGCCTATATATTCGCTGTAATCCGTTTACATTAGGTTTTGAAGAGACAGTATTCAAAATAGCTATACAAAATAAATATATTGACAAATTGTGAATCTGAGCTTCAAATAAGTACAGTGAATGTGAATCTTTATTATGAATTTGAATCGCAAATATGAACCTCAAATAAGAAATGTAAATATTATAACACTACTTGGACAAAAGTATTCGGATACACCTCTTGGTAACTAAGCTCAGTGAAGGACAATCATAATGCTTTAGCAGACCAAGATATTTTGGACAACACCATGCTTCCAACTTTGTGGACCCTGTTTGGAAGAACCTTTTCTATTCCAGCATGACTGTGTCCCAGTGCACAAAACGAGCTCCATAAAGACATGCTGGAGGAGTTCGGTGTGGAAGAACTTGACTGACAGAGCCCTGACCTCAACCCCATCCAACACCTTTGGGATGAACTGGAATGGAGATTGTGATCCAGAACTTCTCATCCACCGTCAGTGTCAGTGACCTCATAAATTCTCTACAGAATGGACAAGCACAGATTCCCACACCCTCCCAAAGCCTTCCAAGAAGAGTGGAAGCTGTTATGGCTGCAAAAGGGGACCAACTCCATATTAAACTCTATGGGTTTTAATGCAATATCCTTAACATCCTTGTAAGATGAACAGACAAGCGTGCCAATACTTTTGTCCACGTAGTGTAGATAGAGAGGGTCTGAAGGTTTGCTGTGTAGGAGTAGAAGCTGAGATTGAAGAGCAAGTGAATGGTTGGTGTTGTGAAAGGTCTGGATAAACTGACCTGCCGTGGTGTTAAATTTATTTTCTTCATCAGAAAACGGCTGCAGTTTAGCTTCCAGCCACACACAGAGTTCCACATACTCCTCAGAGGAGAAACCTTCTTCACATGCAGCCAGGAGGGCCTTCTCCTCCTCCAGGGCTCCACTGTACCTGCAAAATATGAAATATATTAAATAAAGGGAACACAAACACATATAAATAAATAAGCCCAGAAAATAAAGAAATAGGCCCAGAAATAAATACAAAAATGAAGAAATAAGCCCAGAGATAAAGAAATAAACACAGAAATAAAGAAAGAAACCCAGAGAGGGTCTTGCTAGCACGGTTAGCACTGCAGGCTAACGGGCCAGCCATTGCAAAAACACGTGAATTATGATGCTCACCCAACCTGATCCAGGACATCGAGTATATCACTCTCCATTTTGCACAATTAAAAAAAAAAAAAGATAAATTCATACAGCCCTGAAGCTACACGTGAAAGCCAGCTAGCTCTCAGAACGAAAATACATTCCGTGGTGGAACAAAGGCTGCCTCTCTTAGTTCCAGCCTCAATTCGTTCCTAGGTCTTTGCAAGTAGAATTTAAATCAGCCTACCTTTTGATTTTTCCTAACCAAAAAAGAGCACAATACCACTAAGAATAAATAAACGAATAAAATGTTCAGAAAATGTTCTTACTAAATGCTAAAACATTTTCATTATGTGGAATATCATTACCATGTTTAATATCATGTAATGTTTTTTTTAAATAGGTCCTAAATCAGTTCATTACCATCATGTTGTTGTTGTTGTTGTTGTTGTTGTTGTTGTTCTTCTTCTTCTTCTTCTTCTTCTTCTTCTTCATCTTCTTCTTCTTCTTCTTCTTCTTCTTCTTCTTCTTCTTCTTTTTGTTCTTCTTCTTGTTCTTGTTCCGTTCTTCTTTTTCTTCTTCTTCTTCTTCTTCTTCTTCTTGTTCTTGTTCTTCTTTTTCTTCTTCTTATTTTTCTTCTTCTTTTTCTGTTGTTATTCTTATTCTGTGCCATAGTGTTCCCTTATGAAAAAAATGTTATTGGAATAATCTGGAAACCATGAATCAAAGAAGCCTTTCCTAAAACACTAACATAATATTTATTTAGTTAGTATTATATATTTCTTACTGTAAATCATATCTGTAGGTTAGAGAAGGTGAATTTCTAAATGATTATGCATGTTTAGGTCCCTGTAATGGCACTGAGAGTTTATCAGTCCACTATCTGGGCCTAATCACAGATCATCCTGTAGCATATAGTAGGTAATTGAAAAGTAATCAACATTCAGAACCTATAATCGATCAAATTTTTCCAGGTTGATAATTTCGATTACTTTCCCTTTAAAAATATAGATAGTAGAGAGTGTGTGTTTCCATTTTAAAATCAAGTAATGCACCCTTCATTCAAACATCTCTCACTTGTAATATGTGAGCATATTTACTGTACAAAACTTGTTAGTGAACTATGAAAAAATAAATAATAAATAAATAAAAGAATCATTCCTTAATCGCAATCGAGTTAAAATGTTCAATTAATCGAGATTTCGATTTCAAGCCAAATTGCCCAGCCCTAGCACGGAGGGAGTATCACTTCAGTCTAGTTTAACAGTTTCATGGAGAACATAAATGACACATTGTTTTATCCTTTTCATGATTCATTTTGGCCTAAAACCTTAACCATCTTAATTCCTTAATGGAGCAGAAGTACAAGTAGTATTTGTACAGTAGACCCCCATTGTGAAGAAACCCGAATCTTTCCTTCCCACCGCCATCTGACTCGACAACTTCTCTCTGTGTGACACATCCGTACAAGGTTTAAACAACTGTCATTGTGTGTATGTGCTATTATTATTATTATTTTTTGTTAAAATGTGATTTCTATTATTTTTGCTATGATGTGCAACAGTCTGCCATGTGCAATATTGTGCAGTGTTCTAATCAGGTGTTCAACATCCTCAATATGTGCAAAATCTCATGTGCAGTTGTCTTAAGATGTGCAATATCATGAGACGTTTTCTAAATGGTTGCTGAATCAAGATTCAAGATTCAAGGTTCAAGATACTTTATTCGTCACATGCAGTCATACGAGTACAACACACAGTGAAATGTATCCTGAACCGCTCCTGTTACTGACTGTGCAAACATTAAAAACAATAAGTAAAATCTACATTAGGATTAAAATCTAAAATTCTAAAACGTAAAAACTAAAATTCTAAAACTTAAAAACTAAAATTAAAAAGATCTAGAATTTGTATGTACATTGCGCAAATGGAATGTTAAAGTGAATTGTGCAACAAAAAAAAATAAATCGTTTCATTATGTGCAATAGTCTTCATGGGTAGTATCTTATGTGGGTGGTGGTGACCTAGTGGGTATGATACTTGCCTCAGGACCAAGAGGTCATGGGTTCGAATCCACGCTGGGTTTCTGAGCAAGACCCTTAACCCCAAGCTGCTCCTGCAACACTGCCCCCTGTAGTTAGAGAATGGAAGTCGCTTTCTGCTAAATGCTGTAAAGGTAAAGATGTGCGGCGTCTTCATGTGTAATATTAATTCTTATGGTAATATTGCGACTGATCTCTACTAAGTGCTATAACATTCTCCAAACTACCATCTGTGTCAGGAGATTTCACTCAACTGTATTACTCAGGCACAGTATTTATTCCAGCATTTCTGTATACAGGACAGTGTCTGTCATGTGGAGTTTTTTTCTGCAGATTTGTATTGATTTAGACTTTATATTTTAGACTGCTCTTGTCTGTGTGTGTGCGTGCAGTCAGAACCTCCAGGATCAATACAGTTTTCTGATAATTTCAGCTCAATGCAGAACTGTATTTGTGGTAGGGTTTCTTCTGTATAATCATGTTTAGTGTTTTACTGCATACACACTGATTTTAAAAATACTACAGTAATATTGACAGATGATGAAGTCTTTAGTCATTTACACTTTATTCTACCAATTTGCAGAACACAGGTTTTTGAGCCACATTTATAGTCCATTCCTATATGAGTGGTTATGTGGAGAAAAGTGATGATATGGGCCCTTTGATATCAGTCTAACCACAGTATTTTGTCCATATCATGCAGTCCTAGATAAAAATATTATGAAAACACTGTGTGATGGGTGAAGTCTTGCTTATAGCATCTTTGAGAATGTTTTGGTCCAAAACATACTTTAAAAAAAATTCTTTCTTTGGTGGCCTGGTGGTTAGGGAGCTCATCCTGAGCTCAGAAAGTTGTGGGTTTGAATCCCTGGACTTCTAATTACTTTGGTAGAGAATGGCATGTGTTGTGAAGCACAATAGCACCCAAAGAAAACCCAGTTATTTCAGATTCATCATTATTTTACCACAATTTTTCAAATACATATAGTGTAGGTTCGATTCCCAAGACCGCTAGGCACCTCTGAGGTACCCTGAGCGAGGTACCGTCCCCACACACTGCTCCCCAGGTGCCGTGTTCATGGCTGCCCCCTGCTTCACTCGGTGAATGGGTTAAATGCAGAGGGTGAATTTCGTGCTGTTCACATATGACCGAATGATCACTTTCACTATATTAGTATTACTATATGCGTGAGGATTTTACATGCACTTGTGAAAAACTGCATTTTAACCTAACTGTAACCTCAGTAATCAGAAGTAATTGTTTTTAGTTTTTGTTTTTAGTTTTTTCTAATAAAGATACATTACCTTATAAGCGTCCCCACTTTTCTTGTCTTCATATGATTAGGACATTCGGTCCTCACAGAGAGATAAATACACACCCAACCACACACACATACGCAGTCTACATTAAAACTCACCTTTTATTATGGTAATGTTATTTTATATGTCAAATTACAAGTGTATGATGTAACAAAAACAGTTACAAACATTTGTATGCATATTTACATTATATATTTATGAAACGTAACAAGCTACATCTGTATAAAGAATACAACTATGACATGAGTTACTGAACTATAAATATTACATCATATACTTGGTATTTTCAAACCATGATACAAATACCTAGACGTGTATAAACCAATACAACCATAGCAAGAGCTGTTAAAGTGTTTTTTTTTCTTTTCTTTTTTTCCAGATGGAAATTATGATGGACGTGAGGCACTTTTTTTTCGAGGTCGTAAGTGGGTGAAGCGAAATGGCACTAAAATAAAAAAACTTAGAAATGCTGATAAAGAAACAGGCAGTGTTCATACCGGAATCATCAGGAGTACCATTTATACTGCAGTTACCAAAACACAAATGTCGTCACAACTTAGAACTAATCACGCGACTCTTACGTCATCAAGCGCTATGAAAAAGAAAAACGAAACCAAAACCAAAACAAAGCCGAACAAAAAAAAAAGCCTAGCTACATTAATCAGTGCACCAAAGCGTTGGAGAATCCCAAAGAAACCACTGAACTGCTGTGAAAGCCTTTTGTTTGTTTGTTTGTTTGTTTACATCAAATGGAAATGACTCATTTACATACGCATTTTTCTAAAAACTAAACATTAAAGAATGTTCGTCTTTTTATGCATTCCAGAGTTATGCACAATGTCCAAAACGTACAATAAAATAATAATAAAAAAAAACACACTAGCAGCAAAGTGGTTAAAAACTGAAAACAGGTAAATGCTAAGTTAATGGCGGGGTGGAAAATAAAGGATGCAGGGAAAGGAAAAAGCAGACAGGTTGCATATTAAATACAGCACTGTACGTGTGGTTTGCCCTGTGCTGCTCAATGCAGAATTCAACTGGATTTGACAGAATTCGTTGAAAAGAAGCGCATGAGTGGAGCCTATTCTCAGCCAGCAAGTTTTAATAAGGTTTTCAGCAAACCTTGGTTCAGCTTGCGATACGAAATGCAATCCAAAGATGAAATGGGAAAGATGGGATAAAGGACTGGACGTACAGTAAAAAAAAATGTGTTATTACAAAAAATAACAAAAAAAAAAACAGTTAAAAGAAAACTGATCCACATCACACATCTAAGAACTCTAATGTTTTTAACAGTCATCCATAGATGAATTTTATTCCTCTCGACGCAAAAATTAGTGATTGTTTCTAGCAGCTTCATATGACAAAAATCTTGTATTTTTTTTGTTTCGTTTTCCAAAGTGGACCGCCACTACTGTACCGCGTTAGCTTCTCTATCCGTTGTTTATTTTTCTTGTTTTTTTGTTGTTTTTTTTTTTTGCAATACAAAACTAGAGAGATTCTCTATTAAAAGCTCAACCGTTTTATTTTTTCGTCGCGTATACTCCCTCTACTTTCAATGTGAAATAATACTAAAAAGGTGACCTATGTACATAATGCTGTCACGACTCGAGCTATAGTATAATAATATACTGACAGCGGTGATAAATACAACTCTCTTATTTAAAAAAAAAAAAAATAACGGGATTATTATTATCGTTGCTTAAATATAGTGTTAGGTATTTACATGGGGTTTCAGGGTTTGGTGCTGTCTCCACTACGTTAAAGTGTCACGTTACTGACTTGTGTGAGGAGGTCGAAGTGTTTCGCACGGAAATAGTTGCATAGAAAGTAAAGTGTGTGGATGGAAAGAGCATAGATCTGTCCGGGATTACTTATACTGGCCTCTAACTGCACTGGGAGGGGTGTCATCCCTGTGAACAGGAATAAAAGCTTTATCTGGGTCATACTGATGGACAGTGTTTGAGTTAAATGGAATGGACCCAGGGTTTCATTGAATTTCTGTCCATTTAGGACAACAAAGCTTTGGGAAAGGCCAAATAAGAGCAACGCGTTTTTTTTTTGCACCTTATAATGAACTGCAGTAGGATTTTGCAGGTCAGTGGCAGCTGTTTGTCCATTATCATACACAAACTGTCCAAATACAAATAAAAAATAAAAATAAAAACAGACTACATACAGCATGGAACACACCAGGAACTGTGGAGATGGAGCTGCAACCAAAGCTTGGGACGTAGTGCTTCTACGAGGGGCGTTTTCATCCGAATACGAGTCCAAATGCAGGTTTCTCCTACTCAGAGAGTAATAAGTGCAGAGTTTGATCATGAAAACAGGATGTACTTTCTATCACGGGTCAGATAAGGCCTAAACGTACCATGTAAATTAAAGAAAAATCAAAATTAAAACAAAAAACTTGCTGGTTGAGCACAATTTCAGGTTGAAAATGACGGGGAAAAAAAGCTGAAAAGAACCCGGGATGAAACTGAAAGGAATGAGGGAATGATCCTGTGGTCTGCCGATCACAAACGGACATCATTTTTGTTTGTTTTTGTTGTTGTTTTTTTTAAAACATTAGCACAGTCCATAACAAAGGCTATGTGTCACACTACCATTTCAAAAAAGAAATGACGTTACTGTCTTTTACAAAACAACGAAAAGGAAAGCAGGAAAAAAACCCAAACTGCTTACACACCCATCACGGAAAACAAAACTCCAAAGTTTTCATCCAAGTCTGTTTTGTTTTTCTTTCTCTCTTGTTTTTTTTTGTATATATCATTAGAATTTATGAGGGTTACCTTTCATGGGAGAAAAAAACCCCAAAACAAACCAAAAATAAACATCTAGTGCATTTTTTGGGGAGTCTAATAATAATAATAATTACACGGTCAGCAAAAACAGGAAAGAAAGAAAAGGCCACTTTTACCCTACTGCAAACTCACAAAAAAAACAACAAAACAAAACAAAAAAAAAAGCAAAAAAAATATCCCTTTTAGCATTAGCCATACAGCAGATCCTCTGTATGCACAACTGTTTTGATCTCTGTACAAAAAAAAACAAACCAAAAAATGACAATATTCCTTCACGAAGGTTACACGCGTTATCTGTAATGAGAGTCTGACATAGTGACTTTCTATGCGGTTGTTTTGTTTTTCTTCTCGTTATTTATTTACTTATTTCCGTTTTTGCATGTGTGAGTGTTTAGTGATCTCTCTGAGTTCTTTTTGTAAACGCCTTTCCTCACATTATGAGCTCCGTCACGCAGCTCCAGGAGAGCCCGAGAAGACCTTGAAAGGTGGAGGCTTCCGCTGCTCTCGGCCAAATCAAGTCTCCAAAGCCTCCAGCGGCGGGGTGGGAGAACACCTCACCCGTCGGAAGGTGAATGAAAAAAACGATGCCGGCGGTTTTCCACGTTGGCCGTGTGGTGCTGGGTTTTCGGCGTGGGGGGCCTCATCCGGCAGCCTTGTGCTTCCCCCCGCAGCAGTGGCAGGCCTCTCCGCAGTGGTGGCAGGCCCGCAGGGGAGGGTAGCAACACATGCAGGGGGCGATGAGGGACAGGCCCAGCAGGGCCAGCCAGCGCAGGCAGAACTGCTCCTCGCTGGTGTCGCACGAGCACGGGTCCGAGAAATCGCCCTCAGAGTCGGACATGCAGTGGTACAGCATGCTCTCGGCACACAGCATGCAGCTGACCTTGTAAATGCACTGCTTTATGGGGTCCGGCGCATCCTGGCACTGTCCTCGCCAGTTGTCCTCGTGGTTGAACATCTCGCGGCAGTAGATGCAGCGCGAGCGCTCGCCGTCCTCCCTGCGCCGGCGGGACTTCTTGGACTTGAGGAGTGGTGAGGGCTGCTGGGTTTTAATGGAGTCCTTGCCGCTCGGGTGACTTTCTGGACCCTCCGGGAACAAGTAGTCGCTCTTCTTGTTGTCCAGTTTGGAGAAGGTGCTAGAGAAGTCCCCGTCGTCCCGCTCCGTGTCCTGCTTCCACATGACGGGGTGCCGGTAGTCCTCATAGCCCCGGATGAGAACGTCCTTTCGGGGGTTGATACGGACCACCTCCTCATCGTCCATGTGGAAGCTCACGTGGCGCGTGGTACTGAAAGAGACCTGCAATAAAAATATATATAAACAAACAACCAGCAAACAAACAAACAAACAAAACCCTATCAGACATGCATTTAAAGAAACGGCCTCATTAATGCGAAACTCAGTGCACCTCTATATATTTTTACTTTTATTTATATATATATATATATTTCATGGTCTTTTGGGTTAATTTTTTGTCATAAAATATGATCTTAATCTTTAAGTCAAGGGCATTGACTAATATAATGTTCCTACACTAGACTACTACAAATGAAGTTCTTCATTTCTGGTGGGTAGTTCATGCTTAACCATCTTAAGACTGTACCAGTTTGAGGCATTTTGTTTGGCCAGTATGAAGAATCCATAATATTTCTAACTCAACGGTAGAAAGTGTGGGTTTGAACCCGCAACCTTGAGGTCACTGGGTTCACATACTAACTAAAAGTGTTTTACTTTTGACCTGGGGCCCACTCAATTTCAAGCAGAATGTGCAGGGTTTTTTTGCCTGTAGCTCATCGTGTACATCAGCATCGTTAGATGGTCGTTTCCCAAAGAAAGAATCAAGACCTGGTTACTTTGAAAATGCCATGATTTATTGACAGCCCTCGTAACCTGTTTGTGCGAATGGCTGAATTTTGACTGGTGCAGAGGCAAGTAACCTTAGTCCCACAGTGCCAAAACCCACATAAGCAAGTGCATTTGAGTTTACTCTGGATGACAAAAAGGCTTTGGTTGGTCTAAAAACTACAGAGAAAATTTGATTTGCATTTTCCTGCCACTTTAACATCAAAAAGTGGTCTTCGACTGACCTGGGGGGGCAGGTAGCGGCGGTTGGGGCTGGGGAAGTCATCGAAGGGCTGCGCACGAACATAGCCACGGAAAGGCTCGGTGGACACCACTCCGCCGCCATGGGGGGAGAAGGGCTCTCTCATGGGCGTGCAGATGGAGGGGAAGTCCTGGTTAACCTGGAAAAGAACAAAAATAAATAAATAAATATAGCCCCTGATGTTTAGACCACACACAGAGGACACACTACTAACCATTATTTACGTCACTAGTTGCTAGTAATTCACTTAATGGGAAGTTGCTTACACTATATGGATGTTTTGGGACACTATGACTATATATATCAAGTCCATAAAGACATGGTTCTATGTGGAAGAACATGACTGGCCTTCAGAGTCCTGACCTCAATCCCATCCAGCACCTTTGGGATGAACTGGAACGGAGATTGTGATCCAGACCAACATCAGTGTCTGACCTCATAAATGCTTTACAGAATGAATGAACCCAAATTCTCATAGAAACTACAAAACCTTGTGAAAAGTATTCCAAGAAGAGTGGAAGCTGTTATGGCTGCAAAGGTTGACAGACTGCATATTTAGGTCTAAGGGTTTGAATGCCCATAAAGGACTAAAGTGCCTGTTGGTGTAACACTCAGGTGTCCCAATACTCTTGACCAGATAGTCTATGTCTAGTATTTATGCCCTATATTTGTGTATATAGCATAGCATTTTTCACACAGAGTATTTTCTGTCGTGTTTTTATTGGATTATTTTGATTTTGTATTGTATTTTATATTGTTCTTGTTTCTGCGTCTCTGCGCAGTTATAGCATAAGCAATTTCCTCCAGGATCAATAAGGTTTTCTGATTGTGTTTTTATGAGTAACATACTTGAGTCATCAGTCAGATTTGAAGGTAAAACCATTTCTAAAGCTTTAACAAACCCTCTCTCTGCTTCCACCAGGTGGCGGCCTACACCCAGCAAAACCAGTAACGTGGGAATGACTCAAACATCTTCGATGGAGAGCCGAGTTCCTGTCCTTGCATGCGTTCTCAGACACATTTTTCCAGTTGCCAATTCTACAAACATGGTCTTATCAAACATAGGCACCACACATGTGCCCAATAAAGGAATGCGGAGCTCTATGGCAGCGGCCACTGCTGCTACTTCCTCAGAACAGGTTCAAAGTAATGATTTATTCCTCAAAAGTAGGTTTGAACTACAAACTACCTGAAACAAGTAGATACATTTACAGTGTTACATTGCATAGGACTTATGCTACACTGCCTAACCTCACATTTGACCAGAAATGAGATGCAATAAGGCGACGCAGAGGGCAGCGGGGAGGGAGGAAGGGAACCGGAGGCCACGAGTTTGGGCAGCAGAGCTCTGCAGTTAGGCCTGACCGCCTCCACCGCAACACACAGAAGATGGTAGTATCCAAAAGACACAAGGAAGTGGGGGGGAAACAAGACACATCACAAGGCCCGAAAATTGATATCTAAATTACAGCATGCACATACATCCCTGCGGTCACATGAGCCTGTCGCTCTCAGGGAAAACTGTATGCAGCTCTCTCTCTCTTAAACCCCCCTTCTCTGTTCTCTCTCTCTCACTCACTCACACACACACACACGCCCACCCACACCACCCACGTCCAGGTTTTTCTCCTCTCTGCATGTGGAGGAGGCTGCTGGCACTGGTTAGTCAGTGCCGTGTGTAAAGTAGCCCACGCCAGTGTTTTAACGCACAGCGGAAATCTGGTTTGCTCCCAGCTGCTGCTACAGTAATTACTGTCCTGTGGTTGCTAAGAGATGCTTCCTTTGACTTTTTTTTTCTTCTCTCCCTCCCTCTCCCTCTCTTTTTCTTCTTTTTTCACTGTCTTTTTTTTCTCTTGACGCACAAGCACATGCTCTCACACACACACACTCATACACAGACATACACACATGCAGACAGTATGAGGGAAGGCAAAAGAAAGACAGAGAGGAGAAGAAAAAGAAAAGAAAAGGAAAAAAAGAGGTACATGCATGTGCACATATGTGTGCGAGCGAGCGAGGAGAGAAAGCCAATGAGTCTGCTGGGGGAATGTCATAAACCAGCTCCAGCTGGAGAAACGCAGTCCAGAACTTAAAAAGCCAGATGACAGCTGTGTGTGTGTGTGTGTGTGTGTGTTTGTGTGGTGGGAGGAAAGGAGGAGAGTCAGGCAGTTGAAATGGGAACCAGACATGGAGCTCCTTTTAAAGGCCTCGGTGCGGAGCGGCCCGAGCCCCAGCGTATGCAGGGGCAAATCTGGTTGTGATCTGCCCACAGAGGTCTGCGGGAGATAAGCACTAAGGGCTGGCAGAACACCAGCAGGAGGAAAGCTCTCTCCCGCTCTCTTTCTGTCTTTCTCTCTCTCTCTGGCTTCAAAACCTCTCAGGCAAACACAGCCCCTAGCTCCGCAGACCTGCGCTCTCAAAAGGCCTCCCTATTCACAGCGTGGCGTGTGTGCACAGGTCCGCTTATCAAACACCAACTCGCACGTAACACCTGGGTCCCGCTTTTAAAGGGCCCATATCCTGCATTTTTTTACAGTTTCAATTTTCTCCGCACCACTCTGCCACTCTCAGAGCCGCCGGTGAACAGAGCTGAGACTAAACCTGGTGAAATGGTGTTTATCCACTACGCTGTCCAACCAACTGCCCTTCAGTATCGGATCTCCAAAACTGCACTGTCCTCCACTGCTTTTGTTTAAATAGCCACACTTTTTTTTAATCTCCGTTTATTAATGTCCTTTGTATTCTTTTATTTCTTTTTTCTTTTTTAATAATTATATTACTGTAAATGACCTTTGTGTCCGATGATTAAAATCAACTCGACTCTTTTTCCTTGCAGTTTCTGTAACTGTGCCTTTAAGACTCCATTATGCAAAAGAGCTCCATTATGATAGGCCGTCTTGTTCAATGAGCAAACCCTAGGCTGAAAACGCCCCATAACTTCAGCATGAATAGGAGGGCGCAGTAGGTGGATACATGCTAATAAGAAGGTTTTTGTGACCTCACAGAAAAAACTGAATCGAAATGGGCTGAAGCTTGGTTTCCCTATACGTTTTGAAATGTCTATTTTGAAGATCTATTTTGAAAATGCAAGGTACATTTAGTTACAAGCCCTTTAAAAAAGCCCTATAAAGCCCTTTAAAGAGCCAGTCTTAGCAGGCAGTATCATTTCAGAATTAAACTGACTGAAAAAAGAATGCTATCCTTAAACGCAAGAAGCTTTCTCTCTTTTCTCCCTTGAGTTGACTGCCTTCCCCACAAGATGATTTTCCTGTACACAACTTCTTCGCTGAGGGGAGGGAGGGGAGACTGCAAACAAATTCTTGGCTCCAGCTAAGATGGCTGCAATCACACCAGGAAAGCATATTCGACTCCCAGCAGCCAAATCTTCAGGCATTTCCATCTATTCAAAACAAGGGAGCAATTCATCTTATCTGTGCTCTCTTTATTCCAAAAGAGCATACCGAGTTTTGCAATTATTTCTCCTTAAACAGCACCCGCGTAGTCCACACTCGCCCTGGGAACGTCTGAGCCGAACCGAGGGATCGTGTTTCTCAGTTTGCGGCCAAAAAGTTGCGAGGCATTAAAGTATATATGGACAAATAAAGCCTGGTTTGAAAAGACCGACCCCTCTCAGGGACACCACAGGGCCTTCAGCCAGAAAGCCACCTGCTGTAGTCGCGCTCGATCTCGGCAGGCTGGTGGCGCTGGTGAGCCTGCAGGTACTTGTGAGGGTTTCTGTGCGTTTGGGAGGCAGCGAGCGCGGCGCTCTGCGGTGGAGAGAGTGACTAAGTGTTGTGCCGTGTCCTGGGTCTATAACCCCAGCGCTCTGCTGGTGAATCACCATGGCTACGGCCTCAGTGGCTCGCTGCATCCCTCCTCTTCTCTCCTGCCGCCTAGCAACAGCAGCACCATTGGTCCTGATGTATCACCGATCCCAGGTAATCTCCACAGGACTCGCAGGTTCGCAGCTCTTTCCTCTACCAGTGGAACCAAACTGTGGGGCAGGCCTGAACCAGGGGCTCAAAAAATGCACCCCAGCATTTTTAGAATACTTACAACACATGAACCACTACAACAGAAATTTAGAAAACAAATCTAAATGAGGGAAATTCTCAAGCCAGTAGCTGATCGCAGTATTGCCCAATGTGGTAAAGAGCTGCCGGTTTTAACCTGTGCATTATGTATATATACATACATATATACATATTACTGTATATAACAATATTACTTATATTTTTATTAGACCTAGATTTAAATATGCCTTTTTTTTTTTTACACAAAGTGCATCTGCCGGTTTGCTTCAAACATTATCTCGCTGTACATGTATACTGACAATAAAGACATCTAATATATAATATAAATATATATATACACTGCAGAGAATCCAGTCTTTTCTGCAACTGTGTTTATCATTTTGCATCATTTACTTTATATAGTTACTGATCCCATCCTTCATATATATTAATCTACAGATGCCTTAATATATTTAAGCTGAATATATTCATTATTCAAAACAGTTACACTCACACAGTTACAAAACACACACAAAACATATGGCACATATAAAGAAACAAATGTGGTTTCATGTCTGAATCCCATATATCCCATATAGGGTGGGGCATCATTTAAATTTGATTAGTTCTGATTCTTAAAAAAGAAAAAAGAAAAATCGTCTTCATTCTGAACACTCACAATATCCAAGCAGCAAAATGCTGGTGCATGACGTATTCACTTAAAACAGGCCGACAGACACGCGTGTCTTTGTAGATCTGTAGGGTTTAGCAACAGATAAGCAAAATCTAAATACAAATAAATAAATAGGGAATCCGGTGTTTATCTGTTCTAATTTGGAGCCTTCTTTAGGTTCCCATACACTCATGCAGGGCACTGTTTGGTAAATATTACAGTCATTCACATTGTCAGTAGCAACTGTAAAGCCAGAGACCTGGTTTATGGTCAGTATACGCCACACACTTTTGACTGACAGTAACACAGTGTAGACTAAATGAGAAGTATAACAGATACAGAACGAAATCAGCAGTCTAGATTCTCCAGCACACATTTTTTGCCAGCTTAAGGATGCCTAGACCCTGGTTTCTCAACCACTGATGGGCCACGAAGGTTTTTGATCGGGCCACGAATGTAAAATCGCCATTGGTCTGCAATTGGCTATTTAACACATTTAATCCCAATGGCAACAATTTTTGCCATTTTTCAATTTATTTTTTTATTTTGGAAGCTCTAAAAGTGTTATTTTGGCTTTGGGTAGCTAACGCAGTTAAAAAAATTAAAAAGAGTTTGTCTCCCCTAAATTGTATCAATGTCATGACCACACCCCTTTACATCCAGCCTGCACCTCTGGAAAGAGATGTCTGCCTCAAACTTGTACAAGAGGAAGTTC
>JBBPDH010000001.1:24059636-24073526 GCA_037974565.1 Clupeocharax schoutedeni
TGGTCGCGCTCCTCAGTAACGTGAGCAGCCCAACTAATCGATAGCGGCATTCGTTGACAACGAATTTCATTATCGATAATGATCAATTTTGTCGATTAGTTGTTGCAGCCCTAAAATACATCAAAATAGAAGTTTTATTTCATAAAGTTGTTTCAAGATTGACATGCATTTTTTGCATTTTGTGTTTTTCAGTTAAATAAAAGGTTATTTTGCGATATATTTAAACATTGAGGATTTCTTAAAAAAAATGTCAAAGTCTCATCTCGTCTCGTTCTCGTGAACCCAGTCTCGTGTCTCGTCTCGTCTCGTGGGAAAAGCGTCTCGTCACACCCCTACTCTGTGTCCATTGTGAATTTCTTGCCTCCGTTTTTATTGTAATAATTTGTGGAATAAACGGCACCTACTCTGATGTGTAATTTCTGATCAGGTGCTAAATCATTATTATTAAGTGCAATGGTTTAAGTGCAATAGTCTAATCTTGTGACTATTTTTGTGAATACTTATGCCACTTACATCATTATGTTTCTGCAATAGTTTATGTGCAAGAGTTTTACCATGTGCAACAATTTCCTCTGGTCTCAATGTTTTCTGATTTCTCATGTAACCTCAGCCCGAAGTCAGACCTGCCCCAACAAGAGAAGAGCAGAGAGACATGCCTATTGGACAGTCCTCCACTCTGGCCTTCAGTTAATGGGGAAAAAGAGGACTCCTGTTATTTGATTTATGTTGTAATGTTGATTCAAAGCCACTAAGAGGCGCTATTGGCTTTCCATAGGGACTCCGACAGTAGCCAACAGCTCTTACATCTCTCACAGGTCTCTGGGCTCTGTGATGACTGAGGAGGGGAAAAAAAGGCAGAAATAGTGTAAAAAGAGGCAGAAACACAGTAATGATATTGTTAATAATAATGAACAGGTGTTAATGGCAGTTATAGAGCTCGCTCTTAGTAGATTTTCATCATAATCCATATATATATATATATATATACAACCCTAACCCTAACTATATATAACTATATAACTGCAGATTTTGTTAAACCATAAAGTTGTTGATTGAACAACTAATATAAATGAAAATATGTAAAATGAACAAGTCTCATTTATGAGAAGAAATCATCTATAACAGTGTATGTTTGACTCCTATTAACTGGTTGTGTGGTGATGAAGAGTCAAATTCTAGACTATCCTTAATTCTAGACTAACCTGTTTACTGTTTTAGCACTTATCTGGTGATTTACATTCTAATTATAATTATATTAGGTGGCTTTTTATAGGTCAGTACTGCTGAAAAATGTATTAGTGGTGGGCATAGATTTTTTAAAATTTAGATTAATCTCACTGTAATCTTCTGATTCTGATTATTTATTTACCTTTACATTTTTTAAGGGTAATGCATTAAACTGAGTTTAACACGAAATTTAAGTGTTCTGGGAGCATATTTAGGAGCACATTTAGGGTTTCCATTATAATAGATATATATATAAAAGCATAGAGATGTAATGAGAGCCAGTGTTGTGGTATGACCTGGTTGATTCATGTGGAGCTTTTTCAGGTGAACCCTGTAAAACAGGTGTTTTCATTGTAAAACACTGTCAAATGTTCATCCCAGGTGATTCCACACAAACTTCCATCACTCTACAACCAGAATCACTTCGCCTTCTTTAGCTGCTGCTGGAGGTGTCTACTGGAGGGGTGGGGTGGCAGGGTTGATGGTAGATCAAGGTTCAACGTTCAGGGTTACTTTATTGTTAGCAGCAGCTGTAAAAAGTTACATAGTGTGATGAGATGTTTCTCATCGGACCACAGAGCAACATTCAACAGAATGCAAGTTACAACAGAAATAGTACAGTGAATAGACAACACGGTGTAACAGTATTGTAGAGTAACAGTACAGTGTCAACGGGATGGAAACCTTCCAGGGTGAGTGAGTGAGAGAGAGGGAGAGTGACAGAGGGAGAGAGAGAGAGAATGCAAGAAACAGAAAAATAGAGAAAGAGACAGAGAAATGCAAGAGAAAAAAAAGAAAAAGAGAAATCAGAGAGAGGTGAGAGAGAGAGCGCAAGAGAAAATGAAATAGAAAAAGATAGAAAGAATGTGGGAGAGAGACAAAAAGAGACATAGAAATGGAGAGAGAAAGAGAGAGAGAGAGAGAGAGATAAACACATATCTGCACATCCCTCTGGACCTGTGCTGTTAAACGTGTGCTTGTCTGTGTGTGGGA
The DNA here is from genome assembly GCA_037974565.1 of Clupeocharax schoutedeni. NCBI lineage: Eukaryota > Metazoa > Chordata > Actinopteri > Characiformes > Alestidae > Clupeocharax > Clupeocharax schoutedeni. The sequence goes on from JBBPDH010000001.1 coordinate 24,061,857, forward strand.
CTACAAGAGAATACACCTCCTGCACTTCATGTTTTGTCCCTAGGTCGTTCGTTTGAGCAGGTGAGACTTTTTTCCTCCCACATGAGCTCTCTGTACCTCTGAACCCCAACACCACACACACACACACACACACACACACACACACACACACACACACACACACACACACACACACACACACACACACACATCTTTCATTAAAAGAGCCTCCTTCACAAGGACATAAAAAACTGAAGACGAGTAAAGCACCACACACACACACACATACAACAGATACTGTTCCCTTTCAGGTATTCTTTTGGGTGTTTTCATTTGATTCTGATTTCTCCACGTTGTTGTGAGGACAGAAAAGCTGCAGGGACGAGGGGCTTCAAAAAACCTGACACCCCCCCCACCCTCTCTCTCTCTCACACACACACACACACACACCAAAAACCTCACTTTCTCATTCAGCTTTATTCATCCTGAATTAAACATTAGACCTAAGCTACAGTATCTTAAGTGTTTATATGAAAAACGGATCATGATAAACTTGTGGCAAATCAAAAAAACTATCTTTTTTTTTGGGGACTATTTTGCCTCACAACACCCTGTGTGTATCCCTCCACCATTAATGGATTACAACAGTGTATTTTAAGCCAATATGACAATATATTTTGAGAAGAATTATTTCACAAAATTCTCTGTTTTCTTATCAGATGGGGATAGTATCAGTGAAATACTGTTTAAGTGAAGCACAGAGTGTGAAAAAGAATTCATACACAGTTTTTTATTGTACTTTTAAAATTATGCCAGTGCTCTTATCAGAAAAAAACTGATATTGTTATTTGTACCGTAAAAAATCATATTAATACCATAATGGCCCAATGTGAAAACTTCCCTTTGAATGAAACAACAGTTATTGGCCTTATTTGTGAGGGAGCAGTCAGCTAGAAAATCTCCTTCTCAGTCAGCTGTGATTACAATTATACTGATTAATCTTAAAATATACTCTATTTAATGAATTGCATAACATGTATGATAGATCAGTATGAAAGTATATTGTCTTAATCCTGACAGATACCCCCACAGGGCACTTTTTTGAGTACATTATTGGTGTTTAGGACACTGTATGTGTCATAAACAAGACCAATTATAGAGAGTCTGTAGACAAAGGAATTACCGCATAGTAACAAGCAGCTGATTGGGTGTCATTTTATTAGTGTACTGTGTTTACTCTTGCTCTAGGTTTATGCAGGCAGTTTATAATGTGTTATGTAATGGAATTCAAACTGGACAGGCATGCAACACACACACACACACACACACACACACACACACACACACACACACACTGGCACCACATAGCAGGATCACATCATGCATCATTCTGACGTTCTGCAGTGTGAACTGTTGGTGACGATCTGAAGGGCGGCCTCTTTAGGAAGTGCCAGAATGAAGCCATGCTGTTTCTGAGCGCCTCTCCTGACTGTCTAGCGAGCGGCGCTGAAATGGCACGCAGACAGATTCCGACATGAGTGTATCTACTTGGTCACACTTGAGCCTGTCGCGGTGGGTTGCATTGCTGAGGGCTATGGCCACAGTATAGCTGACCTCTGACCTTTTTATCAGTGCCCCTATGCCACCACGGGCCGTCGCAGGAAGGCGCGATGGCCCCATGCTGGCCCCCCTGCATCTCTCAGGCTGCTAAGATTCCGGACAGGCCTGTTTTATTTATTACCAACAAATAGAACTTTTAAAACAGAAAGTCCTTGCCCCTCTAACTGATGACTTTCCAGCAACTTGAGACGTTTTCTGGGACATGGGAGTCATTACCAGCAGAGCCAGTGGTAGCGGTTTTGAGTGTATGTGTGTGTGTGTGTGTGGGGGGGGGGTTTGGGTGGCTTGGTGGTGGTGGCTGTGTATGGTCAAGAAATGTTAAAAATGTAATTTACCCACAATTACCCCAGATTTAAGTACTGTGTAAAATCTGTGAAAATAATATTTAACTGTTTAATATTTCACGTTTCCCCCCAATACTAAAAAATACTAAATAAAACCAAAAATAATAAATACAAACAACATTCTACAGTAAATAGTGATGCTGTGTTCAGTATATCAGTGAGCTCTTGTGGAAGTTCAGTATTACTGTAGTTTCCATCAGAAACCTGGTTCGACTCGATCAGTCCTTCATTAGATTAAATCAGGAGCTGCTGATGGAGTTTCACCATCCAAACACTGAGGAAGAACCTGGAACCGAACCTGTGTTCTCCTCGCCAGCTCACACAGTATCAACCACTTTTACAAGCAAAACAAATTCTGATACTTTTTACTGCTTGATTGTTTGTATATATTCTAATGTTCCCTTTGTTAGCAGAAAGACATGTTAAATATCACACAGTGAGAAAAATGGCTTGAAGCAGTTTGCATAGGTGCTAAAACTTTTGCACAGTGCTTTCGTCAAGTGTTGAAGACGTTTGGGTACTTCTTTGATTTAGGACCAGATACACATGGATCCACAGTCATAACACAACCACCACAGACACATCAGGACTGGAATCATAAAGTAGTTTTGAGAAATTGTTGGATTAATGTTATTAACACATCTGAACCACCTTAAGGAAGAGCTGGATGGGGACTTCAGAAGGTTTCAGGGTGTATTCATCCAAACAGTTTGGGTGACTATTGTATTCAGGGGTTAGCCGTGTTAGCCTCATAGGTCCAGTTTTAAATTAATGAAGTAAAATGGACTCCTGGACTCGAAAATGTCTTGTCCTGGCTGAAATATTAGAGCTGGGAAGAATTATAAATTGCTTGCATTTGAGTTACCCTTAAACACAAACATGCACGTGTATATATGTATATATATAAACAAATATACACATATGTGTATATATGTATATATGTATGTATGTATGTATGTATGTATGTATGTATGTATGTATGTATGTATGCACACATCTTAGGGCCGTGTGTGTGTGTGTGTGTTTGTGTATACATATATGACACAGTGGTTGTGTGTTGGTGTTTGTCTTGTGGCTCAGGATCTAGACTAGAGAAGCATAATTAGGACTCCAAAACATATCTTGACTAATCAAATCCTCAAATCCTTTAAAATTTAATCTTATTTACAGATTTTGTCACAAAGTGTCCTTTTAGAATCAGATTCCAAGCCCCTTGTGGACAAGTCAAGAGTGAGGAAAACTCCCTAAAGCTGCAGAGAGAAAAGTCCTCTGGTCGACACTTAGTTAGACTAAAAGAACAACATCTGGGATCTGTGGAAAACTGGGCAAATCTGATTCTTTGCTGAACTGTTCCTTTAAACCGAGCCTCACATCTGGGCAGAACACAGGCTCAATCTGTCCTCCTCACTGGACGGCCTTTGTTGGGAGATGAGGCAATTTGCAATGTGTTACGTAATGGAGACAAACTAACAGAGTCAGAAAGCGGATACACACACACTCACACTCACACACACACACATATAGACCAAATTGGCACCAAAAACAGCGCCTGGAACGTGTACAGTGAATATATTCTATTTACAATAGGGAAAAAAGACTAGGGGCCAAAGCTGTATTACTGCTGATGCTGCAACACACACTCGGAGCTGAACACCCCTGTGCACGTAACCCTGCGAGGCTATGTGGTGTGTGCATAAATAAAACACTCTACATGTCATTATCTAGGTCAGCCGCTCTCTCCCTGCTCACACTACTGCTGCGACTCTCTGTCACCAGTTGACCTCATTTGGGGAGTCTTGTGTGACAGGCGCTGTCCAGACAAACACACACACACACACACACACACACACACATTGACCAGACCCTAGCACTCTTGCCTGATAATGCATGCCAACCACGAAAGTAATTTTTATTCCATATTACTGAATGAACTACTCTCTCAGATTACTGGGCAGATTTTTCTTCTTTTTGTAAGAGTGAAAAATCACAAAGTGAAAGAAAATCACTGGTGCAAAACAAATCAGTCAAAAAGAAAATATCAATAATGACATTAATATGATCTTCATTTGCAAGAATTTTGATGTTTAATGCAAAACACCTTCATATTTCTCTGATAAAGGATAAAATAGCAATTTCTTGTATGAATATCTCGATACATCACATATATGATATACAATGTATAAATGTAACACACATATAAAATTAGTAGATGATACATCATATGTAAAATATATATTATATATTATATATATATAAACACACACATGTGTATATATATATATAGACATATATATGGATACATATATCACATTTGATATGTATATTTTATATATACATATATATTTTATATATATATAAAATATTGTATGATGTGGATTATAAGTATATATATTTTTTTCTTTTGACAGGGTTTGTTAAAGTGTGTAATGCAGCTGGCAGTAACTTGGTAAAAAGCAGGTGTTGATTTTAGTGTAGCCTTATAGGTAGAACGGACGTAGAGTACTTCAGCACTGATTATGTCACTCTGGATAAGAGAATCTGCTAAATGCCGTAAACATAAACATATTCTGTACAATATATAATGTATTTACATCTATATTTTTTTCTGAATCTCCTTATTTATAAATATCCTCATTTTATCCATATTTAAAGCTGTTTGGTTAATTAACGAACGTCTAATTCATCATATAAATATAAATTCAAATTTCCTTTCAGCCAATTTGTAATTGTTTCTGCTACTTTATGTGGCCTACTGTGAAGAATAATGTACAAAAATACGAAAATAAATCCTCAAATTTTCTTACAAAATCTTAAGAAAAGTCACAAACAATCCTTGATGAAAAAACACACAATCAGAAGGAAAAGCATGTGTTTTGCTGTATAAGCCTGTTTATTTGAAAAGCATGTCTTTTTCCCTTATTGCATGTATTATCCTGAATCCCGCAGTTCCCGAAGGAGCCACTGGATGGCACTGTCTGGCTGCTCTTCTCCTCCATGCTCGGCCAACTAATTAGAGCCTTGTTCAGGGCTCCCTCCAACACCATCCTATAAATGTCAACACCAATACAGCAGGGGACAGTCGGCCTGTATGTAACAAAAACAGACGCCATGAAAGTCCACTCCGCGTGTCAAATCAATCACACACCAGACTTCGCTGAGTTTCACACCTTGGAATTATGTCCACCCCTCTGCAGCACAACAACAAAAAACAACAACAACAACAACAACACAAATGCTTTGGACTAACACTCATAGTAAGTTTATAGATTTATTCAAGAACTCTACTGCATACATTGTGTCTAATATGTTGGTATGGCCATTAAAAAGCAAGTCCTCCAGTTCTAGACGTGGCATTAGCATTTCTCTTCTCCTTGCTGTCCTATCTTTCGTAGGCTTTCTTCCCTTTCCTATTCTTTGTTCCTCCCCCCATTATCAAGGGCCCCGTGCCGGAGCCGGAGCTGGAGCCCGAGTCGGAGCCTGAGCCCTTTTCCATTCCTGTCCAATCGGCCTGCTGGAGCAGGTGGATGAGAGATAACTTGCGCCACGCTTTGTTTTCACCCTGACACTGTCATTAATCATTCCTGAAGCTGCACTTCAACTTATAATAATAAGGACTGGCTGCTGTGTGGGGGCTGCCACCCAATTGCCTTTCTTCGCGTGGCTGCCAAATTGGAGGTGAACGGCCATAGCCAGACACTGCTCCCACGTCCCCAGACTGTCTCATCATTTAGGTATTTATCCATCTCAGCCTTGTCCTCCGTGCTCGCCCCGCTCTCCCCGGCTCTCCCAGGAGGCCGCAGATTGTGCGGGAGGGGGAGGATCAGATTTGTTGCTCGGGCTTTTTGGCTTTGATTGTGTGCCTATAAGTTTGGGATTAGAGGCAAATTTCCCACAGGGCAGTGCAGGATTTGCTGGCGTTTAACTGTTTAACCTGGCTTACTCTTGTGTGTCGGGTTGGAGGGTTGGTGGGGGCAAGAAGAGGCTGGTCAACGGGCCCTCGGAGACCCGGCCAGGCTAAGTCAGAGCAGGCCCGGCGTCGATAAGAGCCCACCGCCCGAGCCATCATTCGCAACTCACACTCTTCGCTGTGTGTGTTTAGAGTTTGTGTGTATCTACAAACACGGCCTCTCCCTCGGGACCACGCATGATGAAGTCATGGCACTGGAAGCAGTGCTCTGTTATTGTATTCTGTTTTATTGTTTTATTCTATTCCTGTAAAGCACATCAAGTTACATTTGCGTGTAAAGGGTTTCGAAATTATTTATAATCAGGCAGTTTAGAAATCATTAATAAGCAGCTATAAACAGGTATTACTCATGTATAAACAGGTATTAACTATTACTTACAATCAGAGTATGGTAAGGCACTGTTGTACGTCGCTCTGGATAAGAGAGTCCGCTAAATGCTGTAAATGTAAATGTTTTAGCATAACAACAAATAACAAGTTACAACAGGATGACCATGATTAGGGGTTTATAAATGATTTATAATCAGATTGTTTATTAGGTTGTAGTCTGTTTATAAATCATTAATAGGCAGTTATAAACAAGTTATAGCAATTGTGGTACATTAATGCAGACTCACTATTTGCCGAGATCTGGCAGCATGTTAACAAAGACCTGATGAAGTTCAACATCTTCAAAAACCTCGTGAAGACTCCTCTGTTCAGAGAACATCTCATCTCCTGATCTATCGTCTTGCACGGCTCCCTCCATAAAGATTTTAGCACTCTCCTCTGGTTCTCACACTGTCCTGAAAGTGTTTCCTTAGATTCTAGGTCACTTTGAATAAACTGAATGTAATGTAATGCAATGTAATGTCTCTGAGAAAGAGACTAGAGAAGCTCACCAACCCGCAATAACTGAGCACTTGCCAAACAGTGAGCCTACATCAGTGTATGACAACTGTTATAACTTGTTATTAAGGATTCATAAAGTTTAACAACCTTATTATAAATTCACCATTTACCGTTATAGGGATAGTGAAAAAGTGGTTTTTATACTACAACACTTCAAACTCTGAATGTCAGTAATAGGTATTACATACCAGGTATGTAATACCTGTTTATAGCTGCTTATTAATAATTTATAAATGCTCTCTGACCTAATTAACAATCTGATTGCAAATCATTTATAAACCCATCATACCCATATTGTAAATTGTTACTTTTTCATATAATAAAACCACAGCATGTATAAACAGCAATACCTGTTTATCCATAAGTAATACAAATAAATTATAAACCCTTAAAAAGGGTCACCTTATTGTAATTTGTTACTAAAACAACAGCACTTCCTACTCAATGTCAGCAATACCATTTTATTTTGTTATTGAGGTGATTCTTAACCACATGACATGGGAGTTTCGCAACAGCAGACTGGGTGGTGGGACTTCAGCAGAGACAATTAACAGACTTCATTAGCCAGGCTAAGGGGTGATGAACCAAACGAGACGTTCGTGTCGGAAAGCTGCTTAGCGCCGAGGAGGCGGGATAGGCACCCTTTGTTAGCCGCGCTCCGGAATGAGTGGGGCTTCAGAAACAGCAGGAGGATCCCTGTCCTGTCAAACACAATCTGAGCGGATTAGGGAGATCTGAGGGGAATTTAGCAGCCTGGAGTCTGAAGGTGTGTTTTGAGCCCCGCTATCTCCTGCACTACAAACAAGGGCCCAAGGTGTGTGCTTCTGGAGAGTGGCCGCGCCTTTGATCAAGCCCTGCTGCTCCACCCGGCGCTCCCTGGATGCTGCACAGGTGCCCCCCGGTACTGGCTGTGCAGGAAGTCTGGAGATGCCAGGAGGCAAGGGGGCTTCAGAGCAGCTGACATCAGCAACTGCCCAAAAGATTGCGCTCACCCAGATGTTGCTGTTCTGGAAAAATAACGCCAGGCCAAGCAACTGAAGTCACACTTTTCTGTATGCAGTACAGCATCTTTGCAGAAACCTTGTTCAGCTTCTTTCTTCCAGCTTTCACTACTGACTGCATCAAGGAACTGTTGATCTTGAGTCTTCAAACAGACTCTTTCTAGCCAGGTAGAGATCAAATAAGATAATCCTCTATTATTTTAATTATTTTTTTAAATGATTTAATTAAAAAAATATTGATTCCAGTGGAAAATCACTTGAGTCCTCTGCATTTAACCCAAATCGCAGCAGTGGGCTGCCGACAATGCCAACAGGGGAGGAGTGTGTGGGTACTTTGCTCAAGGGTACCTCAGTGGGGCCAGGGATTCAAACCCACAACCTTCCGATTGCAGGGGCAACTTCCTAAACACCAGGCCACCAGCTGCCCATATGGCAGATTTTGTAGTCACACACATCATATGTAGCACATGACATGACTGTGGATATACTAAACATGGTATGAGGTATTTCTTTAAATAGGCATGTCCTGTAAACAATGTATACTGAAGTCATGGGTAGCCTAAAAAGACCTTTACCCTATGACACCATGACCATGACATCCACAGGTTGGACATTTGCTTTTTCACTTTTTCAAGCAGCATAAACAATTGAATAAACAACAGAAAATCTGGCGGTACAAAATAAAAAACTGTACACTATACAATAGTGGGCAGTCCTGCCTCTGTGCCTGTGGAGACGAGCACCTCAGTCTCCTTCAGCACTCGTGAAATATACGGCAAAACAGTATTGATCTTTAATTAAAGAAGCTCTTAACCTCAGCTGAGAGGGAGACCCCCCAGGCTAGAGAGTTAATTCATGTACTAGAAGTCATAATATTTGTGCTCTGCATGAGGAGGTACATAAAAAGTTATCTATTGTCTTGGCAGTTTATCAGCACAACGATGTCTCCACGTTCTTCGCCATGCATGGGCCTCGCGCTCGCTCATAATTCAATGTTATGGGTCAATTTGCAACTGGGGCAGCCATGTCGGTTTTCAGACATTCTCAGGCCAGTGGAGTGTTTTGCACATCCTGGCCAGGCTCCCTTATCGTCCTCTCTTTCATTTTCTCGCTTGCATTGGTGAGCTGAGCATCTTGAGCAAAAGGCTTGAGTTTTGATAGCTTGTTCTATAGAATCAGAGGCCACAGCAGGCGCTGCTATCAAACAGAGCCTCTGAACAACATAAGCTCCCTTAGTAACAAAATACAGAGACTATCTTTTATGGAATACCTTCCTCCAGGGAGAGAGGGGGAGGGGTGGAGGGCTTCTAGACACTGTGATATCACCTTTTATAGGTTTATTGATTTCTTCTCAGGATGCAACTATTAACATTGAGCCGTGTTCCAGAGGAGCTCGCGGCAGGTAGCCAGGCTCACACCCCGTCTCCTCTCGAGGGGCGCTGGGGTTCGCGGGCGGCATGCTTTTATAATTAAGGTCAGCTGGGATGCATTAAAGCATTTGGAGGTGTTAAAATCTGCCCTCCTCAGAGAGCAAGTTGGCATCACCCGCGCTCGTAAATTAGCCATGCACTCCCACTGCTTGGAATGGGGTGGGATTGAGAGAGGAGGTGGGGGTAAAATGGGGGCTGTGGGGTGGACACGAAGCATGGGCGGACCCTCTGATGTCTTTTTTAAAAAAATAATTTCCCACAAAATCATGCGCCGAACAGCCCGGCAAGCACAGAAGCCATAGCCTGATGTGTGAGACCCTCGCAGGCAGCTGCTTTTAGTTCATGCTTCAGGTCATTAGTGTGTTTTTGGACCTAATGAGTGATTAGTACTGTCAGTCTAAGCTCCTGCAGAGACCAGATTAAGCACAGAACGTGATCTCTTTTTTGTCACTTCTACCAATAATATTAACTTAATAATAATATCATAATAATGTGAACATTATAGTTAATAATAATTACAATTATTATAAGAATAGCTGTAATTAATAGTACAAAAATTACAATGAAGTACGGACACTGACACAGCTTTGGGCAAAAGTCAGTACTCACAAACATTTTCCTGCAACCTAAATGCACAATTTGAAAAACATTTAAAAAATTTAAAAAATCAATTTAAATATAAAATCTGTCTTAATGTAAAATGTGTCAGATTTTGTGTTTTATATTTCCCCACCATATCAAATTCAGCAAATAAACAGTCAAATGTGCAAAAGTGTGTTGAAATGTATTTATTTTCTGTTAAAAACAAGCAAACTAACATGTCCTTGCACCCAGAAAGTTCAAACTTTCACACCTGCTGTATATTCAGGATATTTTTTGCTGATCTGTTATGAAGGGTGCAGAAATGGCTTTTTACATCATAAGTGTCATTTGGACAAAAACCCATGGCTGTCCCTGACCCCAGCGTGAGCTCTGAGAGACGAGTGGAGGAAGTGAGAATAAGAGCGCAGGAATAATGGATAGGTAAGCCTGCAAATCCACACACACACAGTGCAAAGGTGAGAGCACACTTTAGCCTGACAATGTCCCCAGTGAAGCATGCAAAGCAAAGCCCTGCTGGCAGCCCGCGACGGAGCCGGGGAGGAAGCAGCAGACAGGCATCGAGAGACGAACAAACATGGCAGCGGGGTTCACAAACAACCACCTGTCAAAAGGCATTCAGTGGACAGGCCAGCGTAGGGTCACCCCAATCCAAGCAAGACAAAGAGAGAGAGAGAGAGAGGGCGAGAAACAGAAAGAGGGAGAAAAGAGAGAGAAAAAAACAAAAGTGAGAGAGAGCAAAAGAGGGAGAGAACGAGAAAGAGAGACAGACAGAGAGGGAGGGAGATAGCTAATCTTATTGTTTTAGTTATATACATGTCATTTTAAAGGGCTCATGGAGGGGTCTTGGAAAACATAAATGTTGAAATAAATGAGTGACGGATATAAACACTGTCAAAGTTTCCAACACTACCATTCACTCCTGATACCATTCATATATGTAAATTAAGCTGCTAAAACAAGTCTCTATGCATACACTGTTTATACAAAGTTTACATTTATCCTTCCATTCAGTCTACTGCAGTTAAACTCTGTCCACTCACAATGAAGCTTTACGAAGGGTTTCAGCTCTGCCTGCCTGGACAGCCAATCAGAACAGAGCCTAATTATATCTATCAGTCTGAAAGAAAGGCTGGAAAGTGGTCAGTGGGTTTTTTCTGTTGTATCAGTTGACACAAATGTCATATGTAGAAAATATTAAATTACCAGATGACTAATATGGGAGCTTTAGTGCCAAAAACACACCCATAGCACCGCAGTGCCATGCAAATGATCATGGGCAAGGCTCCTTTGAATAGAGGAAAGCTGACCTTTGGCTGACCTTACACTCCTGCAGAAAGTCCTGAACAATAGCTGACTGAACTGATGTAATTAGGAACTTTAAATAGGATGCACTCTGTGCAGCACTGTGTCTTGCATGAATAAGTAATCGTATGGATTTGTGCTTCTGAGATTGCAGAAACTAGTTGAGACCTAAGAGGCCTGGGATGATTCGTATCCATGGTTAAGTCTATACTAAAGAGTATGACTAACCCTTAGAGTGTATCAGTAAACTCTGATTTCAGTAAATATAACTGGTGTAAAACAGTCTAGAACTGGTTTTTACTATCAGAACTCAGAGTGTATCAGTAAACTCTGATTTCAGTAAATATAACCGGAGTACAACAGTCTAGAACCAGTGTTTACCCTCAGAACTCAGAGTGTATCTGTAAACTCTGATTTCAGTAAATATAACCGGTGTAAAACAGTCTAGAACCGGTTTTTACCCTCAGAACTCAGAGTGTTTCAGTAAACTCTGATTCAGTAAATATAACCGGTGTAAAACAGTCTAGAACCGG
>JBBPDH010000001.1:24112371-24124802 GCA_037974565.1 Clupeocharax schoutedeni
ACAAACACTCAGCATATGATTATTATATGATCATTATACCAACTATCATGCAGCATAGAACTAGCTTCATCACAAACCCTGTACCTGCAGGAAACACTAAACACAGATCTGAGATCAGTTTGAAAAACACTACAGAACCCACAGAAACTGATCTCTGATGATTTTCACCAGTTGACCTGTGTTATTTTTGGCACTTATGACAAGTACGGGGAAAAAGTACATTAAAAGGTTTCTAGTCTAGCGCTGCCCATGTCATCACACTGCCTCCTTCCCATTGTGCATTCCTCTTCCCCAGGTAAGTCATGCACATCCACCCAGCCATCCACAAGATGTAAAAGAAAATCCTTCTATCAGAGCCAAGATGAAATTTTCTCAGCCATTTGGGCTACAGTAGCCATTCTGCAGGGTTAAGAGCAGATCGGACAGTCATAACTTTGTCAATGGTTTACTGGTTGACCTTTCCTGAACCACTTTGGTAAGTACTAACTAATGCATTTTGGGTAACCCCCGGAAGACCTGGGGCCATGTTACAGAAACTTTCTATCTTAAGTACAAAGTTAAGATAGGACTATTTCAATTTGGTATTGCCGAAGCAAATCCTAACTGAATTTAAGAATCCTATCTTCTCTCAATTTTCTGAGGTTAGGAAGCTTCTGTAATACACTTTTCTTAATTTAAGTTAGGATAGGAAAATTGACTTAGGAATGGATGTTCTATAATGGCTTTTTTCCTAAATAAGATCCTAAACTGCCGTTACCATGGTTACCACACATTTTCAAGTTAGGAGTTTCTGTAATACGGCCCCTGGTGTTTTGGTCATCCATCCATAACAGTCAAAAGTTGTTCCAGTCAAAGTTGTTCAAATCCCATTTCTTTCTGCTTCCAACACATCAGTCTTCATTTGCATCATCTAATATTTCCCATCCCTTGACAGGTGCCACTATAACAATATCAAGAAAATAATTAATATTATTCTCTTCGCCTGCCTCTGGTTTTAATATTGTAATGTTGTGGCTGATCGGTGTATATGCATATAGATTTCACACAGTTATGTTTTGCCAATATTGCAAATGTCTTTGCTCTGTCTTCTCCTCTAATGCTTGATAAGATTGAAGAAAACAGAGCAATCTCTCTAAGGTCCAGAGTTCAGTGTCTTCCCAAATACTCTCACTAAAACCTGAAAATTAACAGATAAGTTGCTCTGCTGGTGGACAGCTTTAGCATTTTGGTAGACATGTATTTAAATTTGTTTGTTGACCAAAAGTTTTATATTTGTCACATCTGGCCGAAGAGCTGTGCATCTATCAGTGTGTAGCAAACTTTACGAGGTTGTGTTTGATTTAAAAGGGTTAGCAAACTCTCACTTCATTTTGTTAGGCATTGTTTCCTATGCTGCTGAATGATACATGGAATTTTATCTTCATATTTAGACCCAGTTGAACAGCAACATTTTGTCTATTAAAAACTGATACCATTTAGTAAAGATGCGTTTTAATCTGATGGGTTATCAGTAGGGCTGTTAAAAATATCGCGTTAACTATTTGCATTAATTTATTTTCTATAACGCTTTAAAATAAATTGATTGCGCGATTAATTTGAAAATTAAACACCCTTCTGCATTGCAGTACCACACAATCAGTGGGGGCAGTATTGTGCTACGTTGGTGACCAGCATGCCAGAAGAAGAAGCCACTTCAAGTGGCCAATGCTGCTGTTCACACTTGCTAGCGATGCAAGATAAACACACTGTTAAATGAACAATTTCGCTTTAAGTTACTATCAGAGGGGGATTTGGACCAGACAAGGGTAATATGTGTGCTTTTCAAAAGCGAATTTAATTACCACCGAAGCACGACATCACTATCATATGACCTCAAGGAAAAGCATCCCGGTGTGGCAGAGACAGCGGAGGGAAGGACAGCTGCAGGAGTTTGGAGCGAGAGGTGGGACTTTAGTTAGGCGTTGTCCTTTAATTCAAGTTATTTAAAGCTATGTTTTTGACTTAAGACAGAGATTCTTTCAGGTTTGAAGATGTTATGTATTTTCTATTCAAAAGTAAGTTTTGTTTTTATCTCACAGCTTGTAAAGTGTGACAGAGTTGGGTAAAAACAAATAAACAAAGCCTTATTTGTAAATTTGATGACTTAGTGTGTCCATTATATATTATATATTGGGTTGACATAGAATTGTGATTAATCGTGATTAATTTATTCCAGATTTGCGATTAACTATTTAATTTTAATTAATCGCTTTACAGCCCTAGTTATCAGACATAGAACGCTCTGAAACACACTGGCAATACCCACAGACCAGTGATTAAATTCCTTCCATACCCTAAGCCCATTTGTCCATAGTTTGTTACATAAAATATCCTTTATAGTTCTGCTCAGCTCAAACGTTGACCATTTCTGTAGCAAGCAATTGCAGAAGTGATCACCGCCCCGAAAAAATGGTTTCCATTGGTGGTCGGCACTGTACGCTGTGAGGTGGAATTGCATGCATATCTCATGAGACGATGTATTCATCCACATGCAGCAGATATCCTATCACAGCAGTGAAGGATCACACAGACACTGCCCTCAATTCCATCAGCTCAGCTCTTCCCAGGCTCGGGTAGATATGAGCCCTGAGTCTTCATTACCCTGTGCACGGCACCAACAGGCAGGCTTCATCCTGAAATAACCTACCTGCGCTCAGCTTATCATATTCAAGCCTGCCTCAATTAAATGCAACCCTTGTCATTCAGTGCACTTGGGGAAATCTAGTAGATAGTGCCGAAGTGAGGTAGTAGATTAAAAAGTCAGGATTTGTTTTACATAAAGGCTGCCTCTGTCATGGCTCAGCAGGCCAGCACGCCGCCGCTGCCGCTGCACCGGGCACAATAAATCAGAAACTCGCCGCATTCATTCTGCACATTCAGGCCAGCCTCGCGCTGCTCCACAGGGCTTCTGCTGACTACTCATTTTCCTGCTTTAATATGTGACCTCACTACACTTTTTCACAGGTTCCATTCCACAAAAGGCCATATTGATGCAATCTGGCGCGCCGCTGTTACTGATCCACATTGCTCTGGGAAGTTAAGAATAGAATGCACTTCAAGTAACCCATGTCTTTATAAAAAATTCAAAAGAGACATTACTACACACTTCTAAAGGCCAGAATTCTATATACACTTCTAAAATGAAGGTTTTTACAGGAGGAACATTTACACAATGTGAAGATTCTTTAATCTTTTTAAAAGTTCTTCATATTCATGCATCATATTCATTTACACGAATGGACTTTTAAAAAACCCTCACCTGAAAGGTTGTTTAAAGCTCTAGGGAGCTTAAATCCATGCTTTCCTTCTAAGTGGGTCAGTATCGCTCTTGTAGGCACACAATATACAAACGCACACTGCTTCGTGAATAACTGACGATGTATTCTACCAAAATTCTCATATTTTGATGCAAATTCACTTTTGGGTCAGGTGTACATCAGCAGTCCTTTCACCACACACATGGCAGATGTGAGCTTCACTAACACTGGGCATCCTGATTGGCCATTCTGGATTTCTGAAAATTACAGGAGAAATTTTACTCAGCAAATAAAGGCTAACCTAGCAATCATAACTGAGTTTTTGTTCATTCAACCAGACAACTTATCTTAGACGCACATTAAGCAAAAAGTGAACGAATCCTTATGTTCCTTAAGACGTCTACATATATAAACATATAAGCAGTGTGACCAAAACCGCGCACTTGCGATTTTAGGGCGTAGTGCATTCACTTAGTGCGTTCACACTGAAAACCGAGCTAGAACTTGGATGCTGCACTGAAATTGACCAGAAAACACTGAGCAGAACGATGGACAGTCTGCACTAAACGGGCGCCATTTTGACCACGTAGCGGAGGGGGTGGGGCTTTCAACATGTTTTCGAGTTGGATAACAGCGGCAAACAGTGAAATACAAGCCCAAGTGGAGGCAGCTGGTTGGTATAAATGTGAGTAACGTTAATAAAGTTATTTTATGGATGTACACTGCGGTAAAACCGGCAGATATTTTGGTGGCTGGAGAATCGCGAGCAAATGTTAGTCCATCACTTCCGCTAAGAGCAAAATGTTAGTGTTCTGTTTAGGACAGCACTGACCCACAGCATTGCGCACTACAGAAGGCAGTGCGTATTGCACACTAAATCTCATTGCACTGACGGTAGTGCGCGATTTCGGACACACCCTTTGTGAATTAGCCTATTTCTCAATTCTGCTCACTATGTTTACACACTCTGTTAAGAGTGAATCATGTCTTGAGTCTTCAGTAGAAAACTTTAGCTTTGGTATTAGCTGCAGGTATTGTGCTACACAAAATAAAATTCCTACTTAATACCTGCTAGGTTTAACACAGCTTCAAATAAGGATTTCATTCTAAAAATGTCTGATGGTCAGGAGTAAGTGCAGTAGGTAATGAAGTACAGTTTGGATTCTTTTAAAACATACTAAAACTCCAGTTAGCTATTACTAGCTATTACAGTAGCAAGCTAGCATACTAGCTAAACAAACTGCAGGCTGAGCTTCAGGAGAACTGTGCATGAATTAACTGTAGTAAGCACACATACATCTTTGGTTCATTATAATGATTTAGTTTCATCCAAACATTCCAGAGAGTGTTAATTCGGTTTTCTAAATGAAAAGTGGTTCAGAATCATAATCAAACCCGAATCAGAAAACTTTATTTATCCCAGAGGAAATTGCTTATATAATGACAGCAGACACATAAACACAGAGACAAGAACAATATAAAATATAAACAATATAAATTTTTTTAAAAAATCTAAATAAAATGCCTCTATTGCATCGATTCAAAAAGACCCGTTTTGTTGCTTTTTGTTTCTTATAAGTGTATAACAGGATTACAGAACAGAAACAGAGCCACTCGAGTGATGTTCCATCATTTTATGCATGTAAATGTAAATGTGAAAGCAAATGTAAATGTTATTCCATCACTGCTAGTCACCCCACAAGGCTGGGACGGCTGTAAAGAACCAAATGACAGCAGCTTCCTTTATTAAGCCATAGCTCAGCTCTGAGAACGTTCCACCAGGTTTCAAGGCTGAGGGACCGCAGGTGTGGAACATTTGTAAATCATAACATTTACAAGACAGATTTTACATATTACGAAGAATACAGTAAATATAGTACGGTGCGTTCTCTATTATTCATGCGTCTTTTTTCCTGTGAAGGTCGTTCAGCATGCAGAACATCAGGATATTCCGACATTTCCATCCCATTTGTGAAGTGTGATAATCTACAGCCACGTGTCAGCACGAGTGAATAAAAACTAATTAATTAAATAAATAAATCACATCTTCTGCATTGCCGGAAGGCCGATAAGCAGGCCGGGCTGGCCTATAGCCCGCGTGGGGACTGGCGGGTGTCTGTGGATGTAAATGGTGGACTTGGGCAAGCAAGTTGGCTGATTGTTTGTTGAACGCTTTACTGAGCAGTGTTTACCTTCATAACAGGAGCTAATTAAGTCCTCCTGATTGAAGGCAGAGCTGATTACGCGGCCGGCTCTCTGCTCTCATCATTAACATCCCAGGCGAGTGGGGGAACGTGTGAAAGCCCTCTCCCTTTGTCTGACTCCTCCTCGCCATAATTGTATGTCATGTGTTAAAGAAATTGCTCGGGCGCAAATCTCAGCCAATTAATGACGCTGACCCTGTCGGGGAAATGAAATTGAAGAAAACAAAGCAACAAACAGACGGCTTTTGGCACAGAGAGAGCTCCTCAAATAAGTGATGAGAGAGAGACATTGGTCTGGGTCTCTGTCACTGTGTGTGTTTAATGAACATGTTTAAGGCAGACTGGCATCAGACTTTCACACACACACACACTGCTACAGTCCGTGCTAAGCAGATGCATCCCTTTGTTATAAATTTGTTAGTTTCCCCTCCCTTGGGCTGCCGGTCGGATTACGGTGTTTAGCACACATCCTAAAATCCATGGCAAACATTTGCCATGACTCTGGTCCACCGGAGGAGCAGATGTTTCGCACAAAGCTGATCAAATGAAGTTGTTTGCCACGCCACTGTGTCGTCAGTCCGCTTGGAAGGGTTACAATCCATAGCCTCTCGTCTCGCGTAGCAAATTTGCCTGCTTGACAGGGGCCGCTACTGCCGTCAGGTATGGGCCATGCGTCCTGCCATATCTCCGCCGTCACCGTCTGTGAGCAGAGGGCAGAGACTGTGTAATTCGCATGCTGGTCCCGGCCACGGCTTTGAACCTGCCAGACAGTGCGGTGCAACAGCAAACAGTGAGTGTGATTCGTATTAGAATAATCCTTTAATTGCTTCATGGCAAAACGTCTATAACACATTAAGTAATTCAGAGCGGCAGGGTAATGGAAAGGCGGAGAGATATCATGTTTTGCATAAAGCTTTTAGCCGGGCCCTTGCAACGCCTCAGACTCTTCTGGTTTTGATCGCATTCACATCCCCGAAATAATCCACCATATATTTCGAAGATATTTTTTTTTCCCGTCCTCACACACGATGCCCCCTAATGCTGCAATTTGTCTTGGGATGGCGACACACAAGAACACAGAATTAAGAACAATGGAAGGGATGTAGCAAAGGCCCTTACAAGAATTTGCATAGCATAAAGGGATAACGTGTTCCTGAAACCGTGTGGAAGAGTGACAGCTAGAAGAAAGCGATGTGTGCTGGAGCTGACCGTGAGGATCAGAGGACGGGCTGAGGACTGGAGGACTGGAAGAAAGGAGAGGGAGGAGGAGGAGGAGGAGGGGAGTGAAGAAAGCATGTGCTTTGCATGTGATACACTGTAGAACAAAAACTGACCCATGACTCCACCAAGGACCCGACGCGTCACATTCTCATTTGGATAATATTCAAAAGGAGGATTATAGAAAAGAAGGGGAGTGCTGTTTGAAGATTCATTATATTCCCCCGGGACGAGTGTGGCTGTGCTTTAGACATACCTTCCTCTTGACAAACCTGTGAAGGATATAAATTGCTGAAGATACTTTTGGAGTTGCCTGCTTTTCGTATGCGTACATGAGTATGCATAATGAGCCCCAATTAAATGGTTTTTTATGGCATATAAATAACCTAAACTGGGTCTATCAAACACCAACATGTCACTTGCAAGTTCTAATCTGGCTTTTTTATTCAAATTTTCTCTGAAATGGCCCGATATATCACAGAATGGTGCCAATTAACCGATGCGATATGATGTGTGTGGAATTAATTTATTTAAAACAACTCTAATTTGTGGTTTTGGGTGTCCTGGCACATGACATGCTTTTAAAATGTGTAGATGACCACATTTAATAAAGCAATATTCAGATATTCCATTCCTACAAGCACATTTAGAAATCAGGAGGGTCCATAGACAGTATTAAGAAGTCACTACTGTTCATAAACTGTACTTTTCTGACATGACTGAATAACTGTCATTGAGTGAGTGTGCATGGAGTTCAGTTATTGCTATAGCTTTGTATAAACCTAATAAATAACTTTCAGTTTTTGTTTGGAAGTGCAAGTACTTAACAAAAAATCTAAATGTTTTTGGCATCTATTGAGTGCAAATTAGTACAACAATATAGTGGAATAACAGGCCTATTGTATATATAAATATAAAATGAAGAGCAATTCAATAAATAAATAATATGCTCAATAGTATATTCATATCAAATAGCATAAACATATAGTATATATGTATGTATATATATATCTTTTCTCAGTCAAATAATTATATTATGTTATTGCTCTTTAAGTAGGAGAATCTGGAAAAGGTTAGAGCATGGTTTGAGTTACATGCCATATCTGACCATTCAGGAATAACATACAGGGTTGACCTCACACCCACCAAACCTCCTGAGCTGAAAGGAGATTGGAGAAACAGTGACATTTATGCAACAAAATCCATTTTTGATGTGAACTAGATTACATTTTAGCTACAATCTGGATTAGCATTTTCACGAATATGAGCTTAAACCGAGGTAACCGAGCTAGCTGTTCAATTTAATACGTAAACCCAGTATTCAAATCTGAAATGTATATGTTAAAAAATCTGGCAATATTATGACTGAGCAGGATTGGATGAGTTGTCACAACAGGCCGCCTCATATTTACACACTTACACACAGGAAGTGTAAACTGTCAGGTAAACTGTCAAAAAAAAAAAAAAATGTGTGGCAAATTATGATGTGTTTCATGCTGTCTTTTAAAATACCCTTAAAACATTCATAGACTAACAGTTTAATATCAGGCATTTTCTGTCCATTTGCTTTCAATTTATTGAAAAGAAAAAAAAGATTTTTCATTCTGTTTACAGAATTTTATTCTCTCATACTGTTATAATGTGCTTATAGTACTATACTACTGGGGCAGGATTTTTTGCATTTTTTATACCATTGTTATTTGTACCCACACACACACACAGTTCCAAAACAGTTCCAAAATCATGTGTAAAGTTAAGTAAATATGTCATTTTCTGTGCAAAAATAAGGGCAAAGTGAACCAACACTGACTTTATCATCACCTGGAAAAGTGAAGACCATATGAGTTTGAAAGGTTTTGCACAAACAGCCACTGAATAATAGAGGATGAAACAAAGACCCCCCAACCCTTACAGTTCTATATATTACTGTCCTCTTACTTGGGGATTTTATTAAAGGTGTGTTTTATTGCAGAATAACTTTCCAGGCCTGAGATGACCTGGTTTCATTGCATCGCTGCGCGAGCGCAGACACAAAGCCTCAACTCCTTGTGACCTCGAATGCCTGCGCTTTATAATGTGCACCGAAACAGACGCAGATCAGCTTAGGGGTCGAGGGGCCAGGGTGTGTCAGGTCCAGGGTCAGAGCTGAGCATCTCAGGTTCATTTGCTCTTTTGGAGAGAGCGGCGACTCACTGCGATGATCCAAAAGCCTGAGCACAAAGACTCCACACCTCTAATCCTGCGTGAAACCAGGGCCGTGCACAGCCCTGTGGGTTAAAATCCAGAGAATTCAGTCCAGGGCTGATTTTGTGCTTGTTTTGTTAGGTACACAATATGGACAAAAGTATTGGGACACACCTGTTTTTCACGCTTTTGGCCAAACCAGGGAAATCGCAATGCTTCAGCAGACCAAGACATTTTGGACACCATGCTTCCACTTTTGTGGACCCAGTTTGGGGAAGAACCTTTTCTATTCCAGCAGGACTGTGTCTCAGTGCACAAAGCAGCTCCATAAAGACATGCTGGAGGAGTTCAGTGTGGAAGAACATGACTGGCCACACAGAGCCCTGACCTCAACCCCATCCAGCACCTTTGGGATGAACTGGAATGGAGATCGCGATCCAGACCTTGTCATCCAACATCAGTGTCTGACCTCATAAATGCCCTACAGAATGAATGGACACAAATTCCCACAGAAACAATCTTGTTGAAAGCCTTCCAAGAAGAGTGGAAGCTGTTATAGCTGCAAGAGGGGGAACAACTCCATATTAAGGTCTACAGGTTTGAATGCAGTGTTTTTAAAGGCCCTGTTGGTGTAATGGTCAGGCGTTCCAATACTTTTGTTCATAAAGTGTGTATGTTTATTAGCTGGAAAGCCCTCTTGGGGTTAAGAGCGTGCCTTTAAGTTAAACCCCTCTGAGAAAGAGCACCGGCCTGAAATAATTCCAGGGAAGAATCATGGTTGCCTTGGCGATGGGGACATGAGCGGTGTGACAGCAGATAGGCAGGCTGAGAGGCAGCCAGGAACACAATGGATACAGAACAGGGGACAGAGATCTCATATTTAGCTGGTGATTGCACTCGGGCTAGACAATAAGTAAGATTCATTTGGCCATTTTTTACTTGCGTCTGCCAGGATCCAAAATGAAATGTTAAATGTTTCATGGGCTAAGAAAAGGGCAAAATTTGTCTTTGAATTGGCCACCAGAGAGAAGCGAGAGAGAGAGAGCATAAGGGTGGATGATGATGGGAGAGAGAGAGAGAGAGAGAGAGACCAAGAAAGAAAGGGAGAGGAGGAGACTGATCGAGGAAGAGATGAATGGATGGAAGGAAATGGGACAGACGCAGAGAGGAAAGTGACAGAGAGGTAGAGGGAGAGAGGGGAGAAGGAGGTAGAGAGGGACAGAAAGAGAGAGAGAGGGAGGGAGATAGAGGGGTGAGAGATGGATGAAGGTGTGGGGGTGGTGTCTTCTGAATGATGATGGTCTAATATCATCATCCCCCTGTCAGGTCTAATAGGCTTTCCCTGGTAGAGATCACTCATACAGCTCCTCCATTAGGTTCAATCCCTGACAGCATCATCCATCCAGCCCGGCCAAGCCTGCCTCTCACAACTAATATGGAAATAGATGGCTAAAAGAGGCCTGAAAAATTAAACATGCAGCTTGTGAGCAATTCGTTTTCAGCGAGTGTTTATTATATGTATTAAGGTACAGTCTCTGTCAATGCCCTCTCCTCTTTATGAAACTTTATGAGAAAGTGGAAAGTGTGGTCCTCTGTTTGAAGGGTGATCATGTACTTCACAGATCCTACAACACTATTCTCTCCTTTCTTTTCTTCTTATTCTTATCTGTAGGATCTGTTCTATTTAGTTCTAGATTAACAAGAATATCAGCTGCATGGATCATGCACATGTCTACTGTACAGCATATGGCTTTGCATGATGTGCAAATTAACATTTTTGTTCACCCTCTCACAGTGGCTTTTTTTTTACAGCCGCTTTTTGTTATTAAATGTACAAATGTTATACAAATCATACTGCCACTTCTACAGTTAATCATAAAAATACATTTTATTAATATTATTCCTCCTAGTACCACTACTAGAACTAGAAATCATGGCTTAAAAATATAGTTTATTAATGTTATGCAACAACAAACTTGGACTAAAGAGCAACTTCAAACCACTATTTGTGTTATTAGTTAGAGTTTGTGACTCTATATTATATACTATTTTAAAAGGGGGGTTTGTCTTTGTGTCTCTTGGTGTCTGTGCATTCGTAACATAAGTAATTTCCTCCAGGATCAATAAAATATTCTCATTCTGGTGAGCAGCAATGAGGGGGCCAAGCATCCTGAAATAATTGTAGAATGAATGTAGAAATACTACAGTTTTTATGTGTTTGACAAAAAAACGTCCCTAAAGTGCCTCCCTCTGCGACTTCCTAGTTCTGTCAAAACACCATATCACAATTACAATATACATTCTGTGATATTTAGTACTAATGTGCTGATGTACTTGACTTTCACTCATTATTTGTATTTTTGCCTCACATAAGCAGAGGATGAGTAACGGGGCAATAGCCAAACTTCATTTTATTAAAATTATAGCGCCGCCTCAGTGCTTGTTTCAGCTTTTCCAATAATGATCGTCAGTCACCGACTCCGCAAGAGACTGCAGCTGATTTCTAAGTGCTGCTAAGCTTGTATACAGTAAAAAAAGTACTAAAAATTACAGAACTCTTTTTGGCACATATTTTTTTGCACCAGTGTACTGACAGAATATCCAATTTTTCCCCAGAAATGAGCATCTGTATGTGTATTTGTGTATTTGTGTGTTATTCAGTACCAGTGTTCATTCTATGGGAACGGTTGATCAGAGGCCACTATTCTTTCATTGCTCTTTATACCATTCCGTGTCCTGCCATCTCCAATCTCCTCTTTAATCGATTGACACATCATCATCGCCTTTACAGCCCGGCCAATGCATATACACACTCAAACATACAACCATCATCCCCAGCACAACTGCCTCAACCAGTTATGTACAGCCATTTATGCTGTGATTGCAGTCTCTCTAAAAGAAATCCATAACATCAAACAAGTCACATTTCATTAAGGCCCAGAGCTAAAGAAAGGACACCTGTGCATTCAGGCCAGTCTGAGTTTGTTTGTCTTGAAAAACATTCATTTGACTTGTATACATTAAAAAATACTAAGAACACATCTTAGTCATTTTATTTTGACACTGCAGCCCATGGGGTTTTGGGGGGAGACAGGAAAAATGTCAAGCACATAAGTTACACACAGTATATTGTTCCTCAATGTGACATTTGCGGGCACAAGCGACTCACATGTTTACCAGCACAAAACTAACAACAGGGTGAGATAGTTCAAGTTTTTCGAGTGTTACTCAAGAGTTAAGGCATCGTCTTAATCAAACATTTGCTTTGGAGTGTGACTGGTTTTGTTTGTTTGGCCCAGTTAAACGACAGTGCTTGCAAAATGATGAATTCCGATCACACATATGTCCTGTGGCACTACATCAAAGGCATAAAGCATCACAACTCACTTTCTTCTGAAAATAAAATCAGACAATAAAATCTTGAATGCGCAAACACACAAACACACACACACTCACACACACACACACACACACACACACCAACACACACACACACACACACTACACACACACACACACTATACACACA
>JBBPDH010000001.1:24140797-24150797 GCA_037974565.1 Clupeocharax schoutedeni
ACATCAGAATCTTTTTTTTCTTCATTTCCCTTCTCTAAAAACTGGTGCGTCTTATGGTCCGGTGCGTCTTATGGTCCAAAAATAACTTTACACACAAATGCCTGTTTAAAATGGATTGATTTTGACTGAGGCTATAGTACTAAGGCCTTTTTTATTGTTATCCCATTTTTTCTTATAATAACTTCTTACGTTGCAAAAATTCAGCATGAAAGTCAGTAGTAATCTCAGTATCTCAGTCTAAACCTTTTAAACCTCTTAGTAAGTCTGTCCAGTTTTGGCCTGGACCATATTGTACTCAGGCTTATTTGAGGCCCACTAAGACCAGTAAAGATGTTATTTTATTTATTCATTTTTTAGAACATCAGTCTTGGGCGTTTGTCTTAACCTTTGGTGTCCATGTAAATGGGCAATATATTGATATATACTACAATATGTTGACACAGTCACTTAATAACTCGTTAAAGATCTAACAGGTGTGATAAATATTAAAATTATAATTATGTTAGGTGTTTTTGTCAGTAGCGATGAATAAAAATGACATTTTCAGGCTAAAAAAAGGAACTCAAATGGTAAAAACCATTTATAAAATAAAAAGATTTATAAAAAAAAATACAGACTGTATATTTTGTAAATATTAAGTGAGTAACATGCAAATGCATAGAAAATCACAGTGTGTGCTAAAGCCTTTGACTGGTAGTGTGTGTGATAGATAAGAACTTGACCCTGTGACTGCTGAGGACTGACTGTCAGGTCCTGTCTCCATTTCATTCACTTACGCTGCGCTCATTCCATCAATAAGATCAAAACCTCTGAAATAACAATAGAAAACTCAGAAAGAAAGTGACTGTTGTAGGGACTGAACAGATTTCATCAATATGGCAAGCGTTCTGGGCACTTTGAGAGCCCGAGAACACATCGGTGCCACAACCATGAGTCTCCATTATGGCCAGACAAAAGACTTAACTCAATTTTAGCAAAATGTGAAAGAGGGGGATTTAAGACGTCATTCAGGCCTTGACAATCGTACTGGATTTAATTAACCTAAATCATCTCATTGTAGCTGATGACAAAGAGGTGTGAGTGTGAATCATTGATGGGTCATTGTTCTGTGAGCCCATTCTGTACAGCTCAGTCAATGTCTGAGCAGAACTGTCACTGAGGGATAGACGGTTGAATGTCTGATTTGCAATAATGGCACTTTAAAAGCACCTGAAATGGTGTTCCAGCCTGTCAGTGAACAGAGCAGAATACACGGCTTCAGATGATGCGGAAAAAAAGACTCGATTAATTCTTCCAACTCCAGTGGGCGATATGTAGGCCCACATATTATTGTAGTAGTATTATTCATACTAATTGCAGAGTCATGCATAGTAGTTACTGAATAATATGCTTATTCCATTCATATCCAGCAACTACATTCAGTATGATAAAGTATGATATATGAAACATGAAAATTCATGTTTACACAATTTTAGTACTCTTTTCTTGGTACTATTTAATGAAAAATGTTATACTAGTTTTTGTACTAGCTTGTCCAGCACATCACACAGATGCTCAAACAGATTGAGATTTGGGGAATTTGGAGGCACAGCAGTACAACACCTTGAATGCTTTGTCATGTTCCTCAAATCGTTCCTGAAAAGTGTTTGTAGTGTGGGGGCATCACTTAATTCTTGCTGTAGTAGTTCTTTTCTAGGACCCCTGTCTGTGCCTACAGAGGGAGGTCTTGGTTGGCTACCTTAATCTCATCATTCATGCTTACGTTCAAGGAACATAGTCTAGCTCTGCCATTCCTACACACAAAGTAAACCCAGTCCAGTCTGGTCTCATTTCTGGTTCACTGCTGGTGGAATGAGCTACCTATGGCAACCATACCAACCAAATACTCAAAGACCTTATTCACTTCACCAGTTCATGATTTTAATGTTGTGACTGGTAGGTGTAGCGCTTGCAGACTATGCAGACAAAGTTTGTGGATACTTATGTTACAAATACCTTATCAAAATCCTGTCAATCACCTACACTTCCATAGCACTCTGGAAAATGCCTATCAACACAGACAGTATATAACAAACATAAAACACCCTAGCAATTCCAGTTCTATAGTATCACACAGCAACCACAGGAACAACCAAACAACCTTCTTCCTTCTTTGGCAACACCATAGATACCGGAGCCGCAATGGACAACATAGCTACCTCCAGAAAGAGCGTCAAACTAAACACCATAACAACCATCCAAGATATTGCAACAACCACCTACAATGTCAACCAATAAAATAACAGCATAGTAACCACACTGGATACAACAGCAACCATTTGATGACCTAAGAATGCTCTAGCAACAACTGACCAGCCACCACACAACCCCCTTTCTGTGCTCTAGCAACCACCTGAAACACCATTACGAGCTGAAGTTTTGCTCACAGATTCTGACACTTAACTAACATCCAATTCTCTAAGGTCTTACTTTACAGCAGGCTCCTTGTGGGACCTTGCTTTATCTAAGACAACAAGATCTCATTCGGTGGCACACATTGTAATTGACAAAGCCTGGGTGCACTTGAGCAAAGCATATGGAGCTGCTGTCGTGGCAAAGAATACAAATTCATTGCATATCTGAACCCCTCCAACAAAACTTTCTAGCCAATTATTTGGATCCTTGTAAATGATAACTCTGCAGTCACTCAAGCATAAAACAAGAAGATGAAGATGAGTCTTATTCTCACATCATTTCATTCCATTTAATTGACAAGCTCTCAGTCCGCTGTTAAATTTAGATTACAAATACGAGCTGAATCTCGAGCACCCAATCCACCAGCCATAATGACATGCAGCGCTGGTCACAAATTAATCTACATATTTTAATAAGCCGGGTGTTACAGGGAAGGTGTGCGCCGACATTTAATGGATTATCATTTGCCGTCCCCCGTGTTCAGAAATTGAATAAATATCTGTAAAATAAATGCATGGGAATGTACGGCGATAGCGCAGAGCTTTGCTCTGTCCTTTTGTTAACACCCTCTCGCTCCCCCCTAGATATCTCTTTCTCTCTCATTCGCTCCATCGCTCCCTCTTCCCAACAATCAGCTGGGTTTCAAGTAGGTTTGAGCCGAGTCCGCCGCCGGTCTCATCTGTTCCTGGGCCGATTAACGGCCCATGCACTTATCAGAGCAAAAGCTCTCATTCCTGCAGATTCCAAAGCTCACAGTTGCTCACGTCCTTTCTTGCATGTAATCTTAGCCATAACTTACTCAGCTGAATGGGCGCAGAACTAGGAACGGCATGGCTTTATAAAGAATTAAACTTGTTTCTATAAGAAGAACATCCGTGCGAGCAGTGAGGTGCAGCACTTCTGTGTCTTAGGAAAGTTGGAGAGTTTTATGTGGAGCTTAAATTCCCTGGGTTGTTCTGTAATAGCTAATTCATCTAAGTCTCCAAAGACTCTTACACACTTTTTTTGGACCGTAAAAGAACAAGTTTTACTTTCTAGAACATTTTGCAAGGAAATCTGTGCCAAGTTAGGTTTCCCTGAAAGCAAGTGGAGATGACTTGAGTTGGTTCAGGCCTAATAAAAAACTTTAATGCAGTGTCTCTCATGCAAACTTAACCCTTTCTCTACCTTTTAAAGACATTTAAAGTCAGTGCTACCTCTACCACCACTGATTTTGACTATGCCAAACCCTGATATTGAGAACAAGAGACCCATTACAAGAACATTAAAGACAATTAATAAGCAATTATAACACAAATAAAAAAGCTGTTATAGAGAGCAGAGAACATTGTAACAGTAGAACACCGCTGTTGCGTTTTGTATGTATTGTAATGTCTTGTAGCTGCTTATTTATTATTTTTAACCCAATTAGCAATCATTATTGGACCGGTTTTAAACAATTCAAAATCTCTCTCAGAGTTACTACACTGTATTCCAGGTCTTATATAGTCTTCTAATAAAATGACTCACAAATACAGCGTGTTTTGTCTCAAAAATATACACATTTACATATAGACATGCTTATTCATCCTGAGGCAGTTTAGCCCTACCCATTCATACAGCAGTTTTAAGGAATGTCATGCTAATAAGACAGTTACAGAAATAGCCTTTAGTAGTATTAGGGGACAAAATGCATGTAATTATCATGTAAGAAGTATATGACTACTGTAGGCTACACATAGGCCTCAAAAGTGGGCCTCAGAGAGGGGTCTTTAAAACAGTATCTACTTATTTTGGAACAGTTATGTTGAAAATGTATGAATTGTACTTTTTTCCACACATGAAACCCATAAATGCTCCCATCAGAAAACAGAATGTGAGGAAAGCCATTTG
Organism: Clupeocharax schoutedeni; assembly: GCA_037974565.1. Classification (NCBI taxonomy): domain Eukaryota; kingdom Metazoa; phylum Chordata; class Actinopteri; order Characiformes; family Alestidae; genus Clupeocharax; species Clupeocharax schoutedeni. The sequence goes on from JBBPDH010000001.1 coordinate 24,145,124, forward strand.
TGAAGTGATCTGTCAGTGCGCTATATTGCCACTCTCCCTTCCCCTACACTGATAGTGCAGATAGGATGGCAGCGAGACCTCATTGGTGTTGGCAGTGCTGATGGACAGACTGCAGGCTGGCTGGGGGTGTCTGGGGCTCTTGGTGGAACTGTAGGGGGAGATAAGGGCAGCTGGTTGTGTAAGCTGGGATCTAAATGGAGGGAAAGGTCAGCATAGGGCCTCGTCCTCACTGATGCTATCAATGGCCGTCGCTGGGTTCTGTGCATCCTTAACACCAGGCCTAAGGTCACCTCCTGACCTAGGGATGAACCCTAGACTGTTTTAGTAAGGAAAGCATTCACACACATACACATATCTTCATTTCAAGGTGCGAGACCCAGATTCTACATGAAACCAAGATCATCTCAGTTCCTGCAGTGTGACATCCTAGTAGTAACACATCAAAACTTCTTACCGATATCTCAAAGCAAACCCTATCATCCATTAAAGGGCAACATTATCAGCAATCTTCTATCCATCCTGCTTCTTAAGAGCATCTCTCTAGAAGTGGACTCACACAGAGAAGAAGAAATTCCTTAAGCTGGTCCACTTTGGCCAAGCAACCAGACTGCATGTGTGTGTGGCTAGGGTTTAAATTCTCTTTACCTTTATCTCCTGCAATCTCCTTATTTGATTTAATACAAAAGCAAGTGGCGATAAGTAGTGGGTTGGTGGGAGGGGCATTATTGGCACCCCGCACCTAAAGAACCTCTCATTTAAACCCACAAACATATGTGGTCTGGTCCTACACTCTGTTTGCAGCATTGTTGCAAATATGGTGGCATTAATAACAGCAAGAGCTGTTCGGTAATGTCATTATCCCAGCATTACTGGGCCCGGTCTTATAGTAAAGTCATTTGGCTCTCTTGATAGAGTGCGCTTTCCAGACACAGTAATTTGGAGTTAAATTACATTACCAAAACTGCTAATGATAAACGAGATGGCGGAGGTAGAAAAGAGGAGGAATAGATTACTTTTTAATTGAAAAGACTTTAAACAATGCTACAAATCTGTAAGGATTGCTCCCCATGCAAGCTAAAGAGGTTTCAGTTTTAAGGTTAAACAAGTTATAAGTAAACGAGATGGGTTAGTAACCTAATAATCAATTCTTCCACCATTTTTACTCATCCTCTTCTCCAGTACTCAGCACACTAACCCCAACCCATTCAGCCCGGAGTAGAGAAAGAAGCTGTGGATGTTATTTGTGTCTGCATTAATGTTATGAGCTAAAATACTCTCATAATAATGATTTCTAAATGATTATTGGCTTGGATGGACAATTCTAAAATAAATAAATGAGGAATTAACAAGATTTAATTCTTGATTTTTCAAATATTTTGTATAATCAAACTGTTTGGGTGAAAGTCATGAAAGTGGTTTGATGTGAACTGCTCCATTCCAGAGAAACCTTAGAATCCTTTAAGGTAAAAGAACCAGACGTCAGAAGAGGTTAATTCCTCTGAAATCTTCCTCACTGAGAATTATTCGCTGAAATTGTTTTCGATATATGGGGAATGATGCCTCAAACATTGTTTTATGATAAGGTTAAGACAAGATTTTTGCAGCACATTTTTACCACCCTCATCAAAAACCCAGAAGGCACGTATAGATTTACTTGTGAGTTTTGATTGTGAATTAAATGGTTACTTCTGATCACCAAAAATGGCCAGAAATGTTCAGGAGTGTTAGATTCTCTACAATTAACCATTTTACATCAAACCCAGTTTAACAATCTCAAACTGAATTATACAGATTTTTAAAAAAACTGGTAGAATTTCCCATCAATTGGTATAAATGGTTTACTTATTTTAGGTTCTTTAAACTTTAAAAAGGTTCTTCACACTTTTTTATTTATTGGAATTAAATGACCATCCATTGAACGGTCCTTTATGGCCTCAAAAGTGGCCATCACTCCAACAAACCCTTCTTGGGACCTTTATTTTTGTGTAGATGCCCTTTGTGGCCTGTGTGTGTGTGTGTGTGTGTGTGAGGGGAGGTCAGGCCGGTGTAGTTGTCAGCTGCAGCGCAGTGGGGAGCTGATAGGATTTACTCCGCGCCCCGTGCGATTGTCCCCACACCCTCAGAGGCCATTAGAGGCAGCAGTAAAGTCCTGCTACCATGACATTCGCATATTACATCAAAACCGTGTCACAGCACATCCACACCTTTCTATAAGTACAGGCCAGTGGAGGTCACCGCGTGAATAGAGGATGTGTGGACAGTGCAGGAACTCATGACTTCTACATTATAGCAAGTGAAACCCTGAATAAATGCTTTAAATTCTCTTTATTTAAACACATGCATCTGTTCTACTTGAATCAAATGCAGCACATATTTCTAAATGTCAGTCAAATACATTGTGTCAATGCAACACATGATTACTAATGGAAATTATGCAGATTCCAAGCAGATTCAGAGGAATCCTTTTCTTTTCTTTTTTTTTGCTGTGCCTCCTGCAGCGGCAATCTAGCAGAACATAATGCTCCTTAATAGTGTAAAATAAACGGGTTTTGGACCAGCTTTCAATAATGAATGTCACAGCGTTTCACAAAAAATATGCTTTTCTTCAAAAGAAGCCCAAAAGAGAACGCTAAGAGCATCTCAAAGTAAAGTTGGTAAAAACAGCAGTCAGAACCAGAACAGAAAACAGATTCAAAAACATGCGCCTTCTCTCACGAAGCGAGGCCAACAGTTAATGGCAAGCCAACCCTGGCAGAGGACTTTTAAAGGAGAAAAAAAAAAGAAAGAAGAAAGCTACAGCTATTATCACAATCACTGAGTGGAATAATGGGACAACAAAAAGCAGGGTGGGTGGGTTCGAGACACAGTGACAGAGAGGGCTGCCTAATCGACTAAGCCTGTCCAATCTCCGTCAGTGACCCAGAAGTACCACCTACCCCCCCCCCCCCCCCAACCCAATGAACAAACCTTCAAAGCATTAAACACTCCAACATGTCGCTAAATGCTTGCACCTTTTCTTTTCTCTGCACACAAAGAATCCATGACAAAGAAAATTAGCCTTGTTGCTCCAAACAAGGTTAAGAAACTGCCCTCTGACATCACGTTAGGTTTTGTTTGGCACGCTTCTGATTTTGGATATCTTAAATGCTTTGCCTTCATTTAGAGGCCAGGATCACATCACTGCTGTATTAACAGAACCCCACAGCTCTGAAATCATAACCATGTGGTAACATTATAGGTGAAAATATTACTTTATTGTGCATTTATATTCATTTAAAGTAATATTAAGTCTCATATACAACACACACATATATATATATATTAGTGCTGGGATGTTAACGGCGTTAACGCACATTAACGCGTGAGATTCTTATCGCTTTCTGGTCGCAGGGCGGATGCCTAACCACTAGGCTATCCAACTGCCCCTAATTTCAGCTTGCTCATGGATGTTTTAAACCTGTCTCTGGGAGAGGGGGGCGGTTTGATTATCGGCATTAACGCGCGTTAACGCAAAGATTCCAAATTATAATATATATATATGTGTGTGTGTGTGTGTGTGTGTATATATGTGTGCGTGTGTGTGTGTATGTACCTGTATGTGTACACACTGGACTGCCTAGTAGCATATATATATATATAAATGAAGGTGTTTATTGGACTATGGCAAGTTGAGTTATTTCTTGATTTTGAGTTTAGTTACAAGAGGGGTGTTATTGTGATTAGCCCAAATGCTGTTCAAAGCTGTAATAGTGCCAGGATTAGGAGTAAAATGAGGCTTTGGGTCGAGATTAAGATCAGGATTGAGTCCAGGTTCAGAGTTATAGGAAATAAAGACACACATTTTTTCTTTTGTTTTACTACAACATATTCCATTATTTGTATGTATGGCTCTATGCAAAAGCTTAACCATCCCCTGACAATTGACATTGTTGTAAAATAAAAAGGAAAACACACTTCTGCACATTTCACAATTCATGTTTATTGCTGCACAGTTCATGCTTATTTTCTGAATGCAATATACTGGTGAAAAAGTAAAGCATATAATGTGGCCCCTGCAGAACTATGGAGCATATGTTTTATTTGATTCCAGTATATCAAAATTAACAAATGATTAGAAACTGAACAATAAATGCATATGACATTTGCCGTATTCATGTTTGTTCCTGTACTTTTCATTAAGAAAATCAACTCAGTTAACTGGGGATGTTAAAAGCTCCAGGCCTCTTTTTTTTTTTTTTTTAAAGACTTTTTTCCTTTGCTCTTTTCCGGTAAATATAAATAGAGCTGGAGCACCTGTGGTGACCCATTTCTGCTTAGCGACTCCCTCAGGAGAGTCTGGAGCCTTAAGCCCCACAGAAACAGTCTAAATTTATTAGCTGAATTGTCTCCACACAATTAACATGATCACATCATTTTAGTCGCAGTCGTCTGAATCACACTATCAACAGCAAGGGTGAAAAGATCTGTCATGTTAATGTGAGTTGTAGTAATAACACCAATAGGTGAAAACTGTAATTGTAAACTCTTGATGCTTCTTGTTCCTTAAAATGAGAGCGAAAAAGGCGAGTGATGAATATACCCCCGGTGCAAATGAAATATGGGGGCAATAATAGCTTTATTCAAGCAGAGAAGTTCAAATATATCATGTCTGGGAGGTAATTCCCTTATTGTCTTATCCAGAATCTTCCGGACGAAATGCGTTTATATATTATGCACACACATACACACACATATATATACACATGTATATATATACATATAGATGGTGCTGTATAGCCCAGGGAGCTGTTGCTGATTTATGTGCACCCTTACTCTTACTGTGCTTTTTAATTACAGTGTAAGAACATGAAGGTTAGTGCTGGTGGAGGCCCATGTGGGTGGCTGGGCCACACTGAAGCAGTGTTATCATATAAATACCCCTGCACTTTTGACTCCAGGAAGCTGCTTCCTGAGGAGCAGGCCTGACTCATCCAGAGGCCTAATTTACAATAATGGGGATGGGTGGACATGCCTCTCTCACACACACACACTCCACCCCCCCACTTTCCTCACCTCCATCCCCGCTATGCATACACCCGGGTTCCTTCTCTAATTTTAGGTCAGATATCTCACTTCTTGACATGTTCCGAGGCTGATTTACACCTCGGCCGCAGGCACAGCTGTCCCCTCCATCGCAAGATGTTCCCTTTCCACTGAAAAAAAAAGGATTCCAACTCAGTCGGAAAAAAAGTAATCCAAAAAAAAAAAAAAAGTTAGAGTGTAAATCCAGCCACACTCGCACATGACAGGACGCAACACTAAACTGGCCCGTTCTTTACGCACGTGTCAGTGGTTTAAAGTGTAAAAGTGTAGAGAACATCCAGGCAGCTGCAGATAAAAGTGTGCGAGGCTTAACTAGTCCGTGCTTACATATGTAGCTTTAAATTATTCCTCCTCACACCAAGCGAATTCACAAAGGACATCCGGCGCGCCGCAATTCATCTGACAACCATCCTAAACAATTAGAGTTAAAAGACAATAACAACATTTTCCATGCAAGAGAAAAGAAGGAGACCAGAGAAAGACAAAACCCGTGCTGTCAATCAGAGGGCCTGCATCGCTGAAGAGGGGAGTTTGGAATCAAAAGATTAAAACAAAGGCTTCCTCGTCCGCAGCTTTCTGCCTACATCTTCCT
>JBBPDH010000001.1:24175194-24193549 GCA_037974565.1 Clupeocharax schoutedeni
CACATTACCTAATATGCTTAAATGGTAGTAGGCTTTCGAGCCTATACAGCTTGGAGTAAGACAACATGCATACAGAGAATGATGTGGACAAAATACCCATTTGCCTAATAATTCTGCACTCCCTGTATTGTCATTTTTAGCATTGTGCACATTATGTAGGGTTTTAAAACCTGCTTATTTTCCTACATATTTGTATATTGTACCATGGTATTTTATAACTATTTTGATACATAACACACATACCACATGCTGTTATAAATAATTTGAAAAAAAATTCTCTCTCCTTGACTTACATTTTGGTGCCACGATGAAGAACTATAGATAAACCATTTTAGTTCCTTAAAAATAAATGTGCAGGTTTGAAGAACTTTCATCTAATGTACAGGGTTTTTAGCATTTATTGATAAACCCTTTAGCAAAAACTGTTGGTTACGTCTTTAAACTAGGAGTTCTTTAAACTTTCAAGGGTGTCATTTAGAAAAATCTTTCCTCATTCACTAAACACCTCTTTTATGAACCCTAAAAAAGTTTTTCTATGGCATGCAAAGAACCCTTGTGGGGCCTTTCATTTAAGAATGTTAATGAAGCCAAGTCGTTTTTATTATTGGAGTTCTGCAGTGTTGTTGCAGTATTATTGCAACTTTCATGGACTTTATGTTTATTTTAGCATCTGTAGCTTTGCCCTTCAAAAAGGGTAGTGATAGGATATTATTTATTAAAACATAATTTACACTATACATTTTACTTCAAGAAAGTGAAAGCATGTAGAAGACGGGCTAACATAAATCTTCATCAGAGAGTGGGAAACTTAAGGTGACTTTCTTCTATCTTGACTCCATTACCTGAGTGGGAGGTCACCGTGGCTCAGTCGTTTCTGTCATGGCTGCTTTTCAAACCATTCATTCCGTCACCAACTGTGCCCTTGGTGAGCAGAGGGGCAGGCCAGAGCGGGAATACCATGCTAAATGGTTTTACACCTTCAGCTGGAAACGTAGGAAGTGGAATGACTGACCCTGTCTCTGAAATGACAATGCAATGACATGGCCATGGTTTAAAAGAAGGTTCATGGATAATTTTGCTCTGTAGAGGTACAATGTTCCTTCAAAGCGAAGCTGATGTCTCTGCGGAGATGGACTCCATGATTCTTTCTTTTTTTTTTTGCTGGGCAGATTTCCCTAACCTGCTCACCCACGAGAAGTCGTTTCACAGTTCAATCAGGCTTTCTAATAAACTGACCTGTGCTTTAATGACTAATTCATTGTCTCCTTTATTACCTTCGTGGGCATAAACTGGATTAATGGCTTGAGCAAGGTTAAAAACAGGACCACTCTGCTTTTCCTCCATCCATTATCAATCATTCTTTAGCTTCTTCAAAGGAAAGGAGCAACGGAAATTGAACGAAAATTAGCGAGCTTCTTGATGGAGGTGGGTGGGGGAATATCTTGCAGATAGGGGGGAATATCCACTGGTTTTACTGCGAATTAAGCCGATAAGCAGCTTTGTACGGAGCGTGGCGCTTGTAAGTGTGGGTCAGTATGAGATTAAGCAATGTTCTAGGGACCTTTTCAGCTCTATTGAAAACTGTGTGAATGAAGAGAAAAGCAGATCATTTTACAATAACATCATCATCATCATTTGATCTCATGCTGCACATCAGTCTGTCTGTTTGATACCAAACATAGGAATACATATCAAATACTGTGGTCACTTGATGTACACGTTTCACCTGTGTGATAACTTTGATAGTGACTAAGAAAAAGAAGAGAGGGAAAAAAAGTTTTTCTTTCCAGTCTGGCCTGAAAGGAATGCCAGCGAGTTTTCTTCTCTATAAATCTGCAACAAGACAGGAAAAGAGCCCTGAATTTAATATTTCATCTAACTTTTTATCTTACTGTTTGACAGTTACTGTACTGTCCTCTCCTTATCCTGCAACTCTAGTATTTTATTCATAAAGTCTTAGGAGGGATCGAGGTGAAAAGAGAGAGAGAGAGAGAGAGAGAGAGAGAGAGAAGGGGGCGATCAGGAAGCAACGGAGCGAGGAAGGCCGAACAGAGGCTGCATAAGTTCTTTGTTTATCATTTCCTACCCCTCGCACACACATGTGCCGCACAATCTGCTGGCCTCCTCTCTTAGCACAGTCATTTCTGACACTGTTAATGATTTACTGTACCGCATGCCATGCCAGATGATTGGTGACATGTAGGATGGCTGAATGGGGGGGGTGCACCAGGCAGCTTTCTGAGGGGAGTGTCTGGGATTCTGGGACGCCTTGAAGATAGCGAATCATTATATTTAAGACAGGTATGACATCCTTCTTCAAGGAAGCAGTACCCATACATATCGAGGGGGTGATTTTTTTTTTGTGGCCATAGTGGGGAGGGGTGGGTAAGTACAAAGGAATGCCTGGCTGTTTTTGGAGATGACATAAAGATAGGAGGCAGGGAAATGGAGGCGGGAGACTGCAAAATAATGGGTAATGGAAGAATTTAGCCTCGGGCTATATGCCTGCTTTGCCTACTTCTGTATAACTAGTATATTTATAATTCAAATACATACCTTTAATAATTAACCACCGTTGAATATTAAAGGAGAATACAAGATTTCACGAATAGACATAGTTGGGAGAGAATGCATTAAATTTCAATTCTGACTGCGTCAAGGAACAAAGAGATAACAGGGGAGCAAAAGTTGACGACTGTTTTCGCCCATATTGTACTCTTAGGCAGGACAGGCAATTGCGGTATTATATGGAGAAGGACCACTATTATTCTGAGCAGTGCTTTATACAATGGCTATTCACTATCATGGCAGCATGACATATGACAGTGGACTGAGATGCTTAATTTTGTACCAACTGTACATGCATTGGCTGGACAGTGTATTTTCCCTGGATGGAAGTAGTTTACCAGCTTGATGTACACATTAGCTTAGCTTGTGATGAATTGTAGTATTTTTAGTATTTGTGCTGAAATGTATGCATTAGTTTAGCTTGTGATATACGGTAGTATGTTCAGTATCAATGCCTTAAATGTACACATTTGCTTGGCTAGTGATATAGTGATTTGTGCCTTAAATGCATTAGTTTAACCTGTAACATGCTACAGTATTTTTTTGAGTATTTGTGCCTTAAATGTATGCATTAGTTTAGTTTGTTATATACTATAGTGTTTTCCATATTTGTACCTTAAATGTATATAGTTGCTTAGCTAGTGATATATTGTAGTGTTTTCAGTATCTGTGCTTTAAACGTATGCATCCCAGAGTATGCTTAGCTTGGTATATAGTAAAGTATTTTCAGGGGGTCAGAATCACCTTTGTAGATGTTTTTGCATGCGTGACATTTGCATGGTAGCAGATCTGCTGTTTTATTTGAAGCACACATCTCAAAATGGTTGTTCACACAGGAGCCTAATCTCTACTGTTTTTATACTATTTGAAGAAAGAGTCCTGATTCTAGTCCCCATAACACAGTAGTGTGGTCTATAGAGAGGTTATTGTCTACTTACTCATCAAAGCATGTACGATTCTCATATTTTCCAAAATATTAACATGCTTTTTGCAAGTTGCAATAGCAATGACCCACTATAGATCATCTTACATCTTCAAAGCAGATCATGCTACTAATGTTCAAATACGGAAAGAAATATGTTTTGCTGATCTTCCTGTGTTTTGTGGAGTAAAGATAATATAGTCCATATATAAATGTGGTATAATACATATGGATGTCCAGCCCTTTCTTAGGGTTGAATAAATAAAGGTGTAGTAAGCTTGCCATGAGGTTTACATGACATTATATTGCATGTCCAAAAAGTTGTGTACGAGGGCAATGCACTGACATGATACACGTTAATAGTAATAGTTTAGTAATAGTAAAAACTAATAGTAGAATGCAAATCTACAAAACTATCCCAAACATGTGATTTCCATGCATAAGCTGGGTAGGATATGGATTAGTTAGCAAGCTAGCTAAGAGTTAGCTGACTACCTTTCCACCTAACAGTTAACTTTTGGCTGTGGGGTTTAATATGCTGTCCCATGGTGTGTGTGTGTGTGTGTGTGTGTGTGTGTGTATGTGTGTGTGTGTGTGTGTGTGTGTGTGTGTATATTACATTTGTCCTCAAGTGATCATGCTGAAATAAAATATAATAAGTACATTTAATGCAAAAAATAAAATATAAATTAAGATGCTGTTCACATTGACCCACTTGCCTCAGAGATCAGTGGTTTGTGTCGGTTAGTGCACACAGACACCACTGGGTGTCCTGTGGCTCCTATGAAAAAGGGGCTATTAGTAAAAGACAGAACATCCAGGCATCCAGGTTTACCCGCAAGTGGGGATTAAGGATTCATGCTTTGATTTTCAAGAACCATCAACAAAACCTATACCTAACCAACAAATATGTTAACTGGTGGCATCAAGGCTTTTCAATTGGCTCACAAATCTATTTAGATTAGCTTAATGATGCTGAGGATCTCACATCAGTGCATTTTGTGTATTGTTGGTTATGAAATCCAAATGGCATTTTAGGGAGAGGTCCCAAGATGATATAACAAACTGCAAATTTAAATGCATTATCCATATTTGTCATCCAATGTTCTCAGAATGCAATGATTTGCATATGGTTAATAATAAGCGAGGCTTGTCTGGATCGGGCTACATGACAAGAGAGGCCTCTTTGATGTAACTCATGCATATTGAGGATCCACCAGAGAAATCAGTATCAATATTCATTCATATTTAGACTCATTTAAGGCATTTATTTTGCATGTTTTGATTTAGTTCTGCATCCTATTCTGAGACTTTTATTATGGCTATGCATTTTGCTGTTTCTGCAGTTTGGCTAGATCAGAAGATTTATCCTCTTTTTTAAGTCTATATGGTATCACCACTAGGCCACTAAATTATTTACAGCAAAGAGATTATACACATATATTATATGTGTAGGCTAAATTTACCATCTGTATTACTTTAACGTGTATTACAGCAATCGATTAAATAATAGAAGCCTAGCTTTACCGAGGCAGCTAGGCGGGTGTTGTTACACTGACATCCTTATCTGTTTAATATAAGCAAATATTAATACTTTGGATCATTTTTACAGTTCTGTAGCATGGTTCTTTGCTTGTAAGATTTGAGACTACAGAAGTAGATGAGTTAGTTCTTGGGACACCTCTCTCACACCATTGGGACAGTCTTCCTTAAAGGGTTGATCTGGTCTCAGGCTCCCTGATGTACCCGGAAGTCAAACTCCTTGTGCTCTAAGTGCCACACTTCTAGTGTCTCCACTTGAGTTCTATCACCTTGTGACAGTCTGTCAAGAGCTCAGCCACAGGCCATAGAGTAACAAAGAAGATGGGTGCCAAAATGTAGCCCGACTCCATTCGCTGGGAAAAAAGCTCACCCACAAACTTTCCACAAGTGTGAAACTTTATCAAGTTTTATGGCCGGTCACTCTGTACAAACACATGTTTTATTCATATGTTGCCTTCCTCTCTGCAAATTAGGACAGTACCTTTTGTACCTTCGTAAAAAGGTATGGCATACATTACTTCTATACATAGGCTGTCGGGGTTTAGCATAAATAAATAATTCATCAGCATTTGAATCCTTTCTTTTTTTAATCAAATATCATGATGAAAGTCATAATGGTTCTAGTAGAAAAGTGCTTTATGTCACTCAGTCTTTTTGTGGCATCCCTATTTTTGGGAGCCTTTTCATATATTGTAAAAGTTAAAAGTGGAAAAAGTGGGAAACAATATTTGTATTGAAACTTATGCAATTATTATGCAAAAAAAAGTGAAAAGAAAATGAAACATTATTGACGCATGTGCAATTCTAGGGCGGGGTTCATTATTAAACACCACAAGGCTTCCTTCATCATTTTAAAAGTTCTATTACACTGAGTTTCCTCAATTTTCTTCTCTTCAAGCTATTTGAGAGGAACACTCCCCCCTCCGGTTCATCCTCATCCTCATCTAATGAGTTATAAGACACACATGTTAAACACTGAAGTATTACTCTTTTTAAGGCTCTCAATAATTAATGCCCTGGCCTTTTGCTGAGTGAATATTTACATGCAAAGTATTCCTCTGAGCAATTTGTGGGCTGGAGGGAGGGAAGTGTGTTTATAATGTTAAACTCTCTCACATTCTTGCAGTCTGGATTTTTGCCTCCAACCATTTTACACACCAGCAACAGCATTGCAAGGATTTCCTTTATTGTGTCATAATCTTACACATGTCCCTGGTGTCAATATGGGATTGAGAAGAGGAGATCACAGCTAGGAGATGTAAAAAGTGCTCAAAATGAAATAAAAACTGGACTAGGAGTGTGTTCTTTTCAGTGAGACCACAAAAAAAGCACAAAAAAACAGCATTCATGGTGCACATGGTTCTTATTCTGGGTATCCTATCTGGTGTTATTGTGCTCCCCTTTTAATTAATATGACATGGGTACCTGCTTTTAATATTAGAATCAGAAAAAAATATTAATTTCAGAATCAGAATCCAAAATCTTTATTGATCTCAAAAGAAACTGCTTATGTTATGACTGCAAAGACACAGAGACACAGAAACAAGAACAATATAGAATATAAAGTCTAAATACATTCAATAATGTATCTGTAGGAAAAAACCCATTTATGATATAAGATAAAAGCTATGCTGCATACACAAATTATGGGGCATAAATACTGTAGATATGTAACTTACAGTTAAAGGAATTCTAACTACATCATAGAAGAATGTTATTGCATGTAGTATTGAATATTACTGTATGTAGTAGAGGTCAGTAGAATATAGGTAATATTTACATAATTATTGATAGTAAGACCATTACACATAAGATTATTGCACCATTGCACATATTAGCACCTTATTGGACGTTTTAAGGGCCTTGTGTTAAAAAGTACCCCTTAGCTGACCTGTAGCTTCATTGTAGTGCGATGCAGGATCTCCTTTACCCTCAGACAAATTGACAAATGGTGAGTCAGGCTGGTTTTCCGAGGCAATCCCTTTTCAGAGGCGCGCCTGGCCGGGGAGGTGCGCAGCGCACTGCGTTCTGCGTGTGCACTAAAATGTGCCGGGCTCTAATATTCGCGGAGGAATCTGAGGCTGTCTGTTGTCAGAGTGTCCCCGTGGCAGTCGTCTCGTTTGCTGTCTCCTGTGTGGATAAGTGGCTGGCTGCAAAGGGAACACTTTTCTTTGATATTTCACTCCTCATTTGAATCAGCAGTCTCTCTATTTGACAATGCACCGTAATTACCTGGGTGCCTCACTTGATCGTGTGAACTCTTCCAGAACCAAGGAATGGTGGTGGTGCGGGGGGGGTGTTATAATACTTAGACAAAAGGGTAAAAATAGAAACATGGAAAACAAAACAAGAACAAACATGGCAACAGCATTTGTTTAAATGCATTTCAAACAAGCGCATGGGATTTGAGCCTTTAATTTGCCCACCTATGAAACAAGGATGTCGTTTGCTTGCAATGAAGGCTTGTTTATTTTTTTATAAAAGGGGAGGGTGAGGTCAGGTGATATCGCACGTAACTGCAGTCAAGCCCTTCAAAAAGTGTGGACATTCTGTCTTTTATTGAAGGATGTTGCATATCATCACATTACATATCGGACTACGGATTATTTTCAGATTTTGTAAATAATAGGCGTTGGGTTCCAGTAGCATTAGAGACTGCCGTGGTATAGCCTAAAGCCAATTAGCACCTTTTCTACAAAGTAATGAATGGGCGTCGTGCTTTAGTGAGGTGTGTTGGTGCAGTTTGGACACTTAACCAGAGCGGCCCTGTGTGTGCTGAAATTAATCGTTTAATTAAAAACGTAAACGCCAAATTATTTCATTTTATTTGTTTCTCGCTTTGTTATTTTCTGCCTATCCTTTATACCTTTCTTTCACTTCTTTGTTTGCATTTATTTTGTTGCATTCTCCTGCCGTCATTTCGTTTTCTTTCTTCCTTTCTTTCATTATTTCTTTCGTTCTCTTATTTTCATCCTTTCTTCATTCTTCTTTCCTTCTCTCACAATTCTGTGTATTTTCACTTTCCATCCTTCCCTTCTTCCCTTTTTCCATCCTTGTTACTGGTTATCGGTGGCTAGTCGAATAATTAGTTGTTAATTGTTAATTTGATCTATACAAGTGATCTCTTTTTATTTCATTCTGGAATAACTCGACATAAATTATAAAATGTATTTCTAACACAAATGTCCAAATGTTTTTCAGTGAGAAATACTAGAATGCCATAAACACAGAGACCGGGCAAATGCAGTTTGGGCTCAAGTCTCATCACAACGTTCTAGAGTGGAAATGATGGGCCCAGATCCTTAATAGGACATACTGTCCTTAGCATTAAAAGCACACAGTTATACATTTCGTTTTAGGGGTTCACGTTTGTCTAAAATAGAAAGGAATCAAACAACAAATAATGAAAATAGATGCGCAATTGTGACATCAATTGTGACGTTAAAGTGTCTGGAGGTGAAATTCATACTTTAGTCAGGCTCTTTAAGACACGGCTCACTCGTGCAGGGTGGATTTAGGAACTGGTAGAAAATTATCAGCCCACTGTGGAAATTAGTGGTGCACTAATGTGGGATACACGTGCCACTAAAATGGTCAACAATTATTTTTTTTATTTTTATTTTTTTTTGGGGGGGGGGGGGGGGGCTTTAATCAACCTCCAGTGTTTCTTTCTGATCGAGTCTTCCAGTATAAGCAGCAGCAGCTCGCCCTGGAATAATAAAGAGCCCCCCGTTACCTGATGGTTCATCATAGCTGAATCCCCTCGACGTTAGAGGTGATTAGAGTTAACGGAGATTACTGAAGCCGTGTTATAATGGCTCAGAGACCGCGGGACAGTGCGCCTTGGCCACTTTAGTGCTGCACCCACCCTCCCAAACACACTCCCCACCACACACCCCCTCCCCAGAATGATTATCTGCTTGGCTCCAAAGGAGAATCTGGTATGAGTGGAATTAAAACAGACTAATGTGGCTGAGGTGAGGAGAACCCAGTTGACCTGTTCGTGGATGCAGCCGGTCACAAAAAGCCCTGATCGCGCTAACCGCACTTTTCTGCGCTTTTATTTATTAAACATGTCATTATTATTTGACCGTCCGACCGAGACCGAGTCTCAGAAGCTTTATTTGGGGGAGGGTGGCGTGGCAAACAAACAAACAAAAAATACCAAACAGAAACTCTCCATTTAACAAATTTATATTTTTACTATTAAACGATTGTTTTTTTTAAATAAATTCATTAAAATTGTAAACTCGTGTAATTATTATTTTTATTTTTTTTCTAGTAAATAGAATTAGATTGGTTTAAAAAAATAAAGGATACACAAATCAGAATTTGAACAATAATTATTTGAACATTATGATAATTATACTTTAAATTATACACCACCACCAACAACAACAACAACAACAACAACAACAACAACAAAAATAAATAAATAAATAAATAATAATAATAATAATAATAATAATAATAGTTGTTTCTAAAACAAAACAGCTGAAAATAATCGTGAGCGTACTGCAATAACTGTTAAATATTTCTGTGCAATTCTGTGTTTTCTGTGTTTTTTAAATAATATATTTTCATCGCTTTTTATAATTGTTGAAAGAACTGTTTGTGATTATATCGCGAAGAACAATAAACTCAGTGAAATGCAGAACTGTGGAATGTTAATATTTCTTTTACTGTTGCTGAAACCCGCAGAAAAGGGTGTCAGGGTACCGGCGGTAATTCTAGCGATTTTCTTGAAAAGCGCAAAATTACGCTTTGTAAAGTTCACGCTTTATTTCCCCCTCCTAACAAAATGAACAAATTACAACTTGCCTGTTTGTTTTATTAAAACTGGAGCATCCAGCGGTGCATAACACAATTTTAAAGCGTTTTTTTTATATTTGAGAGATTTTAGAATTATTATTTTAACTTTTGCCCGAATGCATTATTTTTATTTGCGGCGGGATTAAATCTGTAATCCGAAATTGCTGTCATTCAAACTGGAGACCGTTTACCGCCAGATGGCGCTAAAGCGCTGCATATTTTACCCAACAGACCAACAAAAAGACTCAAAAAGATCTTGAACATTTTCCTGAGTACGGAGAGTATATATGCTGTACCCCCAAACTACCCCTCAAACACACATGCACTTACTTAACTTGTCCATGCTGTACAGCAATGGGAGCACCAAACGCCATGCACACTGTAGAATTTACAGTTAGACGCGAAACTTTTCGTGTTTGAGTAGCAGGGACCCAGCGCCATCTCACTTTAGGTCACACAGAGTTCAGCCTAACGAGATCATTTAGAGCATTGCCTGATACAAGAATAATAAAAAAAAGAGTGTTCTGAAAAAGCTGATACAAATAGCAAAAAATAAGTTTTTCCTACAAAAACTTAAAACAACTCTCTAGGTTTTTTGTTATTGGTTTGGTTTGTTTTCTTGAATTATGTGTCCTAACTGAACAGATTCCCCCAAAACAACCTTAGTTTATCTCTAACAGCACGTTGAAGAAAAAAAAACACAGACAGGAGTTGTGTATAGGCCTTCAGAAATCAACAATTTTAATATCTAAAATCTATTTGCAGTAAAAACGTCCCCTGTAAATTTGGTAGACTTATTCTACACTTAGGAGCGATTTTAAATTTGAAGTGTATCAGGCTCCCCGGCCATTTTTGGAGGCAATGTTTCTAAGCGGCTGTAGGTCTAATATGAGAGTCTCCGTAGGCTTGAGATTGTCTCCCTATTTTACTTGAAATGGATCCTCTACCCCCCTAATGAATCCAAACGCAGCTGGGCATGTCCCACACCGACACCGAGAGCTTTAACCCTAAACTGACCTCAATCTGACACCACCAGATGAAATTTTACCGCACGTTAATGTCATCTTGGGCTTCACTGGATGACTTCCCTTCATACAGTGCATGCTTATTTTACTCCTCACTGTAAACCAGTCTCCAAAAAACAACTCCAACAAGAAAACACAATTCCCAAGAAAAAATAGCCCATAATTCCAAACTTAAAAAAGACAATTGCACCAAAACGCCTACTGACATCCTCCCTAATCATTTTGGTGTCTAATGTCTATGTTTATTTTTGCAGAATTTTTGTATAATCTAATTTGGACATGCGCACGAGCCAATCTAAATGACATATTACTTACTTTTATAATTATTTTGAAGCTCAGCCGCTGAATTCAGTACTAATATTAACATTTTAATTTTAATTATTTTTTTTAACCCAGAGACCCACTGCATGTGTGTTCCTCATTTAAAAGACTTTGAAATAGCCCCAAAATAAATTACAATCATTAAAATTATGAAGCCAGTCCAAATGGGTGCTTGCGTGCCTGCTCGAGCTCACCTGCCTCTAACGCAACTTCATCTCCCTGCTTTTACTGCAGCATTTCTTAATACAGAGCATATTCATGCACTTACCATAGTCCTCCTGGAAACGTCATGGGCTTATCTCTGTGTATTTGTGTGTATGTGTATGTGTATGTGTGTGTGCGCGCCTGCTTGCATTTAGTTCATAAGGAGAAATTTGGAGTCACCAGTTTTTTAAAGCGCAAAGTTGCCCCGCCGCCAGAAAGGAAGTCAGAAATATGGAATGAAAAAAGAAAAAGAAAGAGAGGCGGACTCTCTTGCTGCCCGATGTGATGTCCGCAACGACGACCCTCACTTTCTGCTCTTCTCCTCGCGCTGCCCTCCCCCTTTTATGCCAGGAATCGCTGAGAAATCCGCATCTCCGCTGCAAAACGCGCAAGAACTTTAGCGCGGACAATTAGGCCGGTGTTTTTACTGACCGTGCGATCCCACTCCTGTGCGAGAGATAAAAAAACAGACCCCTACTGCAATTTCATTAAAAGGAAGAAAATAAATAAAATAATTAATAATACGATTATGGAGCTTCAGATCCAGCCCGAGTGATGTGATCGGCTATCGATAAAGACGATGATGTCACGAGCGCGGTGGTGTGTGTATGTGAGTGTGTGTAAGTGTATGTGAGTGTGTGTGTGTGTGTGTGTGTGTGTGTGTGTGTGTTGGCACTGATGGTGACTAAATATTAAAAGGGGATGGGTGACCTCTTTGGATTTTGAGCTCAAAAGGGAGCCTGGTATGAAGGGGGGAGAAAAGGGCCAGCAGCGTTGGAATCGATGGCCCGGGCATCGCTCCTCCTCTAAACTTCAAGCCCCCACCCCCCCAACATGATTGATGATCGCGAGCCGCTTTGATAATTGACTACTCCCGATGCGAGGCGCCGATTTCCAGCTTGAGATGCGATTGGACGAAAGGACACGTTTAAACACTTTCTCTCGCTGCGTTTAAAAAAATAAAAAGAAAGAAACAAAGACTGTTTTTTCTTGTGTGGGAAAGTTCATTCTACTCCAGAAAGGGGTGTTCAAAAGGCCTTAATAGTCAAACTGATTCAGACTTCTCAGGAAGGGATTGAAATTATCGGTATGGTGACAACAAAAAACAGAATAACGGAGACCGGTGTTATGCACACTGGCTGCTTAAAGATGGTTAAGACTGGCGGAAAAAGTATATTTATTTAGTAAACCAAAAAACGTAATTAATTGAAGAATTGTCAGCAAAATAGGACGCGTCAACTTTACAAACATGTTGTTATATAAGTCCCATTAAACGTAAATTGTTTGCGTTGTTTTATTTTCTTCTTCATTTATCCTCTGTATGAAGAGAAGCTCTCCCCTGTATAGTTGAAGCTGTCCTCTCACACTCGCTCGCTCTTCTTTTTTTCCTACCCGTTTTCGGGTAAACAACACCCCCTGCTTTCCGATTGGCTAGTAGCTCAGCCAGATTACTTACAAGGATCTGCTATTAGCCAATTAAGAGCCAAGAGGGCGGGCTGTGGGCAACCAATCATAGCATGAGAGGGCTGCGGCTTGGCGAAGTGGACACGCCCTCGATGTCAGAGGAGCGCTTGAGACGCCTATACTCAATGCCACCACGGTGTGGGCGGGTTTTGTCGGAATACAGGTGTGACGAACAAACCCCGCCCCTGCTCCAGAACATAGTGGTGGGCGGGGTCGAGGCCAGCGCCACTTCCGGGTTCCGTCATTCCATTCTCCCGCCGATCAGCTCGGCGAAGTGACTCCGTACTATAAGCAAAGCTAGCAGCCAACCTGCCAACACTCGCTGACACTCACTCATCTCAGACCGAGATAGACGAAATATACCGCGGGGGGGGGCGGGTGAAAAAAAACCCCGAAGAGATCCAAATCGCCACTCTTCTTTTTTAATTTCTTCTTTTCTTTTTTTCTTTTTTCGGCTCTTCTTTCTTTTTTGTGTTCTTTTCTTTCTCTACCTTACCAGTGATCATAAACCAAGACAAGAAAGCGGACCGCAGGCGTTAAAGAAGACGCGGAGTTTTTGGGGGTTGTTGATTTTGTTTTTGTTTTATTGGGATGAAAACGGACTAAAAAAAGATTCACCGTCTCTTGAACATCATCAGGCACCATCATTCATTCATTACCTTGACAACCTCTGGCTTTGATTGACAGCCGGAGTGGCAAAAAGCCATGAGACACGACAGTTTAGTTACATGCACGTTGTTGATGGCTCGATTGTAACCTTCAGTTTTTTTGGTGGGGGGGGACTTCACGTTTTTTTTCTTTTTTGGGGGGGGGACGACAACGAGGAGGACATTTTTTTGCAAAAAAAGTCTTCCCGATGCCTGTGCTCGGCGTGAACTGTACTGGAGAATAGGAGAATTCACGAAAGGGGGAATCTTACCACTAAATCACTTTCTTACCGGACTGGGATATTAAATATACGACACGTCCAGGAGTTTATTGGAGCGCAGCCTGATGGCGCAGAGGGTAGGTCTGCAATCTCCAACACTCACCTATACAACATACAGCACTATAGGAGGGCCTCGGCGCTGGCGGCTTCTTCCCAATCTGCTGCTGCTGTTGTCTAACAGCCGTTTATTTCACTTTTGATTTTTTGTTTTTGTTGTTTTTTGGTTTTTGTTTTTTTGCCTCGCCGCATCTCTCCTTCTGAAGCGGCGTGACAGTCCGTGCCGGGCTCAGCAGCAGCGAGGCTTTACTGACATAGCAACAAAAAGTGGGGAAAAAGAGAAAACCCAGGGCTTTGCAATGTTTTTGGTAATTACAAATAATTTACACTAAACTTTACGCTCGAGCACACCGGGACGGTTCTTCTTCTACTTCTTTTTCTTCTTATTCTTCTGTTACTTCTTTTACTTCTTCTACTTCTTCTCCTTCTACCTCCCAGTGCCGCGCCGAGAATGGGATTGCTTCTGACCTTACAACCATTCTCATTTTAAACAAAAAAAAAAAACATATTTCAATTTGGTTTTGGATTTTCTACAGAATAGTCGGTTTCCGTCATTCACTCTCAATCTGACTTTCTTGTGTTTTTATTTCAGTACGATGAACTGGCCCATTACGGCGGGATGGACGGGGTGGGAGTTCCAGCGTCCATGTACGGGGACCCCCATGCCCCACGGCCGCTGCCCCAAGTGCACCATCTAAACCACGGGCCGCCGCTGCACGCGAGCCAGCACTACGGCGCCCACGCGCCCCATCCCAACGTAATGCCCACAAGCATGGGCTCGGCGGTCAACGACGTCTTAAAGAGGGATAAAGATCAAATTTACGGGTGAGTGGCATTATTATTATTACTATTATTATTATTATTATTATTATTATTCTCTTCCTCACGCCCACGCTCTTCTTTCCTTTTCTCCCCCGCCGCTACCTTATTTCACTTCACCCGTGTCCTGCTCTGAACATTTTGAAACATTATGCATTTAATTTTTTTATTCAAAGCCAACTATTAGCAATGAAATTACAATGTTGGCCTAGCGCTTGTTTTTTTATTTACTGGAGAGAGAAGTGTCTTGAGTCAATAGCAAATTACACTGTTTTTGGCTAGTAATTGAAAAACTTTTTCTTGTTCAAACTTCAAAAATTAAGATTGAAGACGACAAAATTTGAGCTATAGGCGCAATCAATATACTTGCGGTAAACACATTTGAGGCTGTCACTGCTGTAATCTGGCATTCTGTCTTTAACACCACGAGGCTTTTTTGTATTTGTGTGGTTAGAAAGAAATAGTACTAAAAGAGAAGTTGTGAAGCTCGCGGCGCGGAGTGTTAAACACTAATCTGAAACGCAAATGACTGCGTCTGCTAAGAAGTGCTGAACTTCGGCGGATAAGTATCTGTTTTCTTCTCTTTTTGTGATTCACCCTCCAATCTACACGTTATCTCTCAGTGTGCGTTAAGTAGCAGTGGTTGCACGGAAAGGCCAAACTAGAGTTACACTCTAGCTCCAACGTAAACAAGCAGCTATCGTGTGCCCCCTGTTTAAAAAGGCACAAACACTTTTCTTTAGGCCAAAACCACAGATAGGACTGAAGCTTTTCCCCTCTTCTTGCAGTCACCCTCTGTTCCCTCTGCTTGCTCTGGTCTTTGAGAAGTGCGAGCTGGCCACGTGCACTCCCCGCGAGCCCGGGGTGGCGGGCGGCGACGTCTGCTCCTCCGACTCCTTCAACGAGGACATCGCAGTGTTTGCCAAACAGGTCACTACACACTACTCGCGTGTATTTCTTTCCTTACACAGCCCACGTTCATTCAACCCCTTACCACACTAAAAAAGTAAAGAAGCTGAAAGATAGGAAAATACATTATATGTGTAAATACCGCTAAAATTATTTTTTAAATAAAGTTTTATTTTAGTCTCCAGATAAAAGTGCATGCAAATGTTAATTTATTGCACGTGCATGTTACAGTGTACACTAGTGTTATTTTAGTAATATAACAACAACAACAACAACAACAGCAATGACAACAACAATAATAATAATAATATCAGTAACAACAACACCAACGATAATAATCATAATTATTGTATAGCGCTATTGTTTTTGTGAATAATATAAGTAGCATAAATGTTTTTTAAATAACTATTTTGTTTGGTGGGCTCTTTCAGGTTCGCGCAGAAAAACCTTTATTTTCTTCAAATCCAGAGCTGGACAATCTGGTAAGCCTCGACCTCGTGGACACTTGTTGTTTTCTAGCATAGTGTGGCGTGCCGTGTCACTCATATTTTGTGACCCCTATTATGTGCAGGTTATCGGGGGTAGTAGGTCCTATATGGGGAGGGGGAGGTGATGGTGGTTGTGGTACAACAACCACAGCCCAGATGTTGGGCAGGTCTCTAAAGCCGCGGAGGGGTGTCTGATTGAAGCACGGGGAATCTACCAAAAGCCCCATCTCGATTATATGAAGTGGACTGTGATTCACTGTTGAGGCGATTTGCTAGAGTGTTGCCCCCTGCAATCAAGCATTTGTCCGCTTAACCGTGCACAAAGGCGTGAATTTTATTAATTTCCCATTCATTGATTTTTATTAGTGACTTCTGCTATTTAGTAACATTGTAACAACTGTAATTAAAATATATTTAAAATGGCATGTATTGCTAATTTGACACGTTTATTGTAATTAAATAAAATATAGCTTTTGTTCTAATAATGTGCACTAATATTCATCAATAAAAATGTTTTTGCTCTTTGCAGATGATACAGGCGATACAAGTATTACGGTTTCACCTTTTGGAATTAGAGAAGGTAATTTCTCCATTTCCTATATTTGGGTAGTGTGGTGAAATAAAAGCATGCAAAGAAAGTGGATCTGATACAATTAAAATGTTTTTAATGTATTTGTTTATGTATATATATATGTGTGTGTGTGTGTGTATGTGTTTGTGTGTGTGTGTATATATATATATATATATATGTGTGTGTGTGTGTGTGTGTGTGTATTTATATGTGTGGGTTGTGTATTTATACATTTTAAAATAAAAATGTGTGTTTAATTTATTGGATCTACTTAACGGCTTTTTACAATAGGCGCGGCAATGTTATCATTTTTGTCAGCCTTACTTTTTATTACTTTTAGAAAAGTTTTAAGTGCAATGAGTGACAGGACTTGTGCGATGTTTGTTCTTTTTTCTGTCCAACTTGTTGCTGTGGTCTCCTGAGGATAATAAGCACTGCAACAATTTCACTATTGTTTCCCTTCGCCTTGGCCGATCGTGGCCCTTCAGTCTGGACGTACCACGCTGACTTTCCCTCCTGTCCCCTCTCCGCCCTTAGGTGCACGAGCTCTGCGACAATTTCTGCCATCGGTACATCAGCTGTTTGAAAGGGAAAATGCCTATAGATTTAGTTATAGATGAACGGGACGGCAGCTCGAAATCGGACCACGAGGAACTCTCGGGATCTTCCACCAATTTAGCCGATCATGTAAGTAACACGGCCTTAATTCCTCTTTATTATGACACGCCGCTGTCCCGGGATGGTGGGTCCGGGCCATGGGCCGTGTGTGCGCGTGGCTTCACTGGCCTGGAGGAAAAAGCTGTGTGTTGTCTGAGACCTACTTGAAGTTGCCTTGAACTAGCTGTTATTGTCTACATGGAGGTTGAACTTTGCTTCACCTTTTGCTGTGAACTGCGCCCTGAACTTCATTTGGGAATTGAAGCTTGGATTAAAAACAAATAATGATGTATGTTGGTGCAGGAATTTTCGGTTGTAATTTTTGAACGACTTTTCCATGGCCTACTTGTAATTGCATTTGGAAAAAATTGCCTGAAATCAAGAATTGTGACCGAAACAGTGAAAAGCAAAGTCGGGGATGCGGTGAAGAAACGGGCTGTGTTTCGCTGTCTTAATTATGGTGTGTGTTGAATTGCAGTAATTGTGCATTAAGAAATGTACCCTGCGTTGGTGCAAAAAGTTTTAAAAAATTCTATACTGACTAAACGTGCCCTGTTAGCGGTCACGGCTCGTGTTCCCGGTTGTTCGGTGGCCGAGTTAATGTGTTTAATTGTTGCTTATTGATCGCCTTGCTGTTCCCTCCGCAGTGGGCAGTTTTACGGCCTTTGGGCTCCGCCACGTTTTACACGCACCTTGAAGTGCGAGGGTCTTTGCATTTAAATATCGATAGTCGTGGTCTGACCGTGTTTATTTCTCCGCAGTAAACGCGACTCTGAAATAAAAAAAACGGTCCCACGCGATGTGCTTGTTTTGGTTCTATAATATTAGCTTATAATTAACCAAACCGCACCGAAACACTGCTGGACTGCTCGACATGCTTAACGCGTATCAGCAGCACGAACCTCAAGCCTATTAGGAATGAAAGCAGATTGGAGTTGCTGGGTAAAGTCACTCCGCTGCATCTGCTGGGTCTCTGGCTGGGTTTCTGAGAGTCCCGCTGCTTTGCCGTGACTATTTGAGAGCCACACACACACACACACACACTTTTACAACACACACACACAAACA
>JBBPDH010000001.1:24193649-24243304 GCA_037974565.1 Clupeocharax schoutedeni
GGTTCCTCTCCTCCAGGGTCCCTCTCCTCCAGGGTCCCTCTCCTCCAGGGTCCCTCTCCTCCAGGGTTCCTCTCCTCCAGGGTCCCTCTCCTCCAGGGTCCCTCTCCTCCAGGGTCCCTCTCCTCCAGGGTTCCTCTCCTCTAGGGTCCCTCTCCTCCAGGGTCCCTCTCCTCCAGGGTTCCTCTCCTCTAGGGTCCCTCTCCTCCAGGGTTCCGCAGCGCCGCTCCGGGTTCTGGCTGGGAGTCCAGAGCAGCAGCTGGACCCGTTCTGCTTTTGCCTGGTCAGTGTGTGATGATGATTGCGCCTTGGCTGGCGGCTCGCACCGATCCGGCTTTGGGATGGAAACCAGTTCTGGTCTGAATGAAGACGCTCAGTGGTTTTGACAAGTATATGATGTTTTACAGGGATGCCATAATAGAGCAGATTCCTTTTAATGGACATCTGGAAGGAGCGGAGAGCTCCACAAATCTGGGGGAGCGCTCGGCTGATGTCATGCTGCTCCATTACTGGGAAGAGGGATGGTGTGTTAATGCATGCGCTCCATATCGCGCCCGCTGAGGCCTTGTTCTGTGGTCGCAGGGAGCAGAGAACATGAGAGATGATGACCTCTGGAGATACCGTCAGCCGCGGGACGCAAGGGGCTGGAGACTGATGGATGGAGCGCAGGCCGTGGGCTCCGTATGCCGACTCTGCCTTGTGTTAGCCTGATCTGGAGCCCAAATGGTGGAGCTCTGCCGGCCCTCGAGGGCTCCGCTACAGCCTGGATCTCATAGACCCCTTTTCCCACTGCACTGGTGCTAGTGCTGAACTGGGAACAGGCTCGTATTTACACCAGACAGGAGCTCAGCGGGGGGATACAGGACAGGCCACGCCCACTAAACAGGCCACGCCCACTAAACAGAAACAAACATGGCCGAACTCAGTTCCTTATTCTCCAAACTTTGAGGATTTATTTCAGTCCAAATGCGGCTTATTCTGCGGGTTATTACCGTTAAAGGGATCGACATAGACAACAAGACTCCGCCCACCGCTCATGACGTCACAGGTCCTCGCTACGAGACTAGCAGTGTTTAGAGACTAACACACACACACATTCATACACACACACACACATTCATACACACACTCATACACACACACACACATTCATACACACACACATTCATACACACACACACATACACACACACACACACATTCATACACACACACACAGAAGAGATAAAAAAAGACAGAATGAAGGTAGATGTGTGGACGCTCGGTGGATAATATTCGGCTTGGAGAATATGTGCAGAAAACCGAGGCGTGCTGCTGTTTACGCAGGCCAGATTAGATAAACTAGCCTGTTTAGGTCCGTGGCAGATGGTGGACGATCAAGCCAATTTCGGGCGCTGTCTCTCGCTCCGTCCAGCCACTGGGCTTCTTTCTACATTAGAGATCCACTTCTGATCCTTTAGGAACCCACGTTTGCAAGACAGGTCAACGCTATACATACTGACTACCTCATTAGGACTTTTATTTTATTGCTTTCTTGCTGCAGAAGTTGAGGTTTTTAATAATTAAGCATCACTTTCAAAGACCGTGCAAAAACTAACTTCGGCTCAGTATTAGTTGCCTATAGCTGCTATATGGAGTACTGCTCTATGTTTTATATGGTATTTGTATTCATTTGGGTACTGAGTCCACATTTGAAGAACAGTTGTTTTTGTTAGTATTTTTAGTGCTGTTGGGGAGAAAAAAAAACAGTTCGGCCTTCAGGTGTAATTATACAGCTTGTTTTAAAGGCTCTCTGATCTAATGGGGAGACTGTTGTTATGGCCCCGTGTCAAAAGCCCAGGCCCTTTCCCCTTCATTCCCCAGGCCCTGGCTGAGCAGGCAGTGGGGAAATGTTTGGGCTGCAAGTGAACACTCAAGAAGTGCAGCTCACTTAAGCAAACACATCAGACACTTTTTTGAAGCGGATAGCCAGATGCTTTGCTTTAATAATTTCAGTTTTTTTATTTGGCTGTGTTTTATTATTCATTTCTAGCACATTTTTTGAGTTGGAGAGGGGCAGGCAATTTGATAGTTAGATATGGTAATTTATTTAGTTAGAATGTCTCACGTCCATTTTTCTTTGCTTTGCTATGCATTTTTAATATATAGCCCAGGGCTACATCTCATTTGGTGAAAGTTGGTTTGCTGGGGATGATGAGGCTCTTCGCCATGAAGGAGACAGGCTGTGGTACCAGTGCTCATCCTTTCACCCTCATCTACTTGATGCCGGGCCTAATAAACGCACATACATTTATTTATACTGCATAGTCTTTGAGAATTGTCACGCTGTTGATTACGGACATTTGTTTACTGTTCACCTCAATGTGTATATAATCTGTACAAGACAGTTTTATTCATACCGAACCATAGATTTTTGTGTTTTAATTAATAAAATGAAATTTCACTCTTTTGTCTACAACATCCAGTTATTAAAAATTAATCCAATTAATGCATACTGAGTATTATCTGTGCTAATGAATTTGTCTTTTGTGTCTGCTATTATAGCTGTATGGGATTTTTTTTAAATCAAGCCCTGAGCTGCACTTTTTCCTCCCTCCCTCCCTCCCTTTGCAGCTGAAATAATTTCTCGACTTGTGCATAGTTGGAGATTGCTATGCAAAAATATTGTGGCATGTTTGTTTTTGCCACTTTCCCCTAGCTGCTTGCGGCTCGTGCTCATAGCTCCTACCGAGGTAATGCGTAAGTTATCTAAGCTCTGCGTGGCCGACCTGAAAATCAACAGTATCTGGATGCCATTCCTTAACACCAGCATTTCCCACATGGGCACTGAAGTGAAATATGCTCAGAGCAATAATATTGCTGCTTGTCCCACGCGGTGAATTACAATCAATTCATAAATCAATTAAAAGTGCAGTGTCTCTCTTTTACGGAGGCTATTTACATGGTCCTTGCTCCATGATCGACTACTTCAGGCCTCCGTGTTTGCATACATATAGCCTACAGGGCTTCTAAAGCCAGTGAACCGTGCATTTACTTAGTTCTGGGGGTCTTCTAAATTAAGCAGCACGTGCAGACGCACTCCAGTAGGATTCCCCCCTTTTCAGACCATGTATTGCACAATAGCATTCACCACCTCTCACAATTGTTTTGTGATGGGATGATGTCTGACTCTACATATCCTATTTGATTAGTGTTAGAAAGCTCAGGCCTGCTGGCAGGCCTCCCCCATGAGCCCCGCATGCCGGGCTGCACTCACTTGTTGCTGTGTGCTCTAAGTATGCTGCAATCTTTTGCTTTTCAAAGATCTCCTTGACAGTGTGGACACTATAAACAGTTTCATAATATGTAAACAACAAAGACACATTTGTAAAGCATAATCCAAATCGATACTTTTTTCTTACTGGGAGTGCCTGGCATCCCTCAAAATTTTTTGGTTTAGTTTATTTTTTGTACTTTCTTTTGGTGAGATGTTTGCATGTTTAGTTAAATCACTGCTTCAGATTGCTGTTATCTGCAGACCTTGGAATAACAGTTACCTGTGCGGTACACACAACGCACCTAAGAGAACTGTCAAAAGTCAGTTATTTGATACTTAATTAATACTCCTTTCCTATTCTTGGGGATAATTGACGGCCTTGTAAACACAGAGAGGCTGCAAGTCGAACTGCTCAACCCGGGCCTGGGTAATTATGTGAGAAGTTCAACAAAAATGTGCGAGGAGCTTTAAGTGCGGGACGTGTTTTGAGCCGTCAGGTGGGGATTATTTATGGTGCGATATGTTTCGTGTGTGTCAGCATGCCACGATGATGTAGCTGTGAATCCTTCCAGCTATAATGGCATGCGTTCTCTCATGGCGCGCGCTGTTCTCAGCCTGCCTTGCCCCTCACATGCATTCTTGTGTAAGTACATTGAGTTTCCTGGGAATCGGAGCACAATCCAGAGACAGTGCTAAATCAATTTTATTTGAAATTTTAAGGGATATTGGGGGGGGGTTGGAGTGGCTTGTAATTTGATGGGCAGGGCAGGTGTGTGTCAGTGAACAAGGGTGGATAGCGACAGATCAGACGTTCTCCGGTGGGCTCCTGCTCTACAGGCTCTCCCCCTCCCCATATCGTCTCATGCTTTTATATTAATTACAACTTGCATTATCAGCCACGAGTCTGTGACCCCGGCCAATAGAAAAGGCTGCCCCCAGAGACAGGTCTTGGTTGTATCTTATTTTCCATCTTCTCCTTTTGTGCTGCTCCTGTGTTTGCTGGCTGCTGCTCCTCTCCTCCCGGTAACAGTGCTCTTTAACACAATTAGGGAAAAGCATGGAGTGAACCATGTTTGACTCCTAATTATCCCAGACTACAGGGAATAGTCACATGAACAGCTTATTTTATTTATTTATTTATTTTTTGGGGAAGATGGAGGGGGGGGGGCTTTCTCGGTGAGATTGATGAGGGCCTTTTGAGTGATGCTCTCTCTCTCTTTCTCTCTCTCTCTCCCTCACTCTCTCTCTCTTTTTTAACAGCTTGTTTGAACTTTAATGGACTCTGGGGAGTCCTGACAACTGTTTTGTTGTGTTGTGAGGCCTGTGTGTGACGAGCGGCCCTCTGACTGTGGCATAGAGAGAGAGAGAGAGAGAGAGAGATGGGACCACTGCATTATTCATACTCCGCTGTTGCTTTTGTTGGGGAGCTGAGTGAGGAAACTTCACACTGCCTGATATGATTGTAGTGATATTGGTTGTGTTGTCGAGACAGGCAAGGAGGAAATCTGTGTCGCTTGTTTGTTTGGGCTAAAGATGATAACACTGTACGTTGGAGGGCTGTTTTCTTTGGTTTTCATGTGGCCCAGTCACCGTTTAGTTCTTTCTGAGACCTAGAACAGGGCGCCTGAGGAGGTTCAGACTCTGTAGACTAATTTAGCGCCGATTGTGAAACTGTGGCGGATGTTGCACAATGTAACAGTGCACTGAACTGCTTCTGTAGTTATTGGTTACTTATGGGCAGAGTTGATCAAATTCTCTTGTATTTTCCAGAACATATCACAATAACATCAGACAGAATTTACATTTACATTTTTGAGCTCCTTTACTAACATTTGTATGTATTTAAAATTTTTCACTTTAGGACAATTTATGACATACATTCATACATTAGTAATTCATTTAAACATGACAGTTTCCAACCTTCTTATATCCTTTTGAATTAAACAGGCTGTTACTATAAAAGACATTTATAAGTAAATGTGTAAATGGCCTTCCCTTTATTGTGCCTCAAGCAGCTAACCTCAGTGTAAATGTGTGAGCCTTTATTATAGGCTGTGTAGATGGATATATGCAAATTAGTTCATGACACTTCCACATGTGTACTCTACGGACAGAAAGGGAAACAATACTTTTTGAATATTTGTGTTTACTGTACTTTTGATTTTAAAAAGTGGAGAAAACCTGGTTTTGCATGATATGGGCCCTTTAATAAAGCCCATGTTTGGGAATATTGGTACTCTGTGCTAAAAAAGGAAAACTGCCATGGCTTGTTTTTAATTATATGGCTTCGTTCTATTTTTTCTCTTAAAATTGCACCAAAAGAGAACTTTACTTAGCACTTTAGAAGTTAATCAGACAGAAAGGAAACCTGATTTATTTAACTTTTTTTCTTTCATAACAAACAGAAACACAGACAAAAGCCATTCTTTTTACTTCATAAATGCAGTACAAGAAGGTGTTTGCTATTATATAGACAGCAGGAAATACTGAAATGTGCAATTTCGCTGTGTATTACACATACACTTTTTTGTATGTGTAATACACTAACTGGGCCATATATTTGAGTCCTGTCTTGCCGGCAGTGGGTGTTTCACCTTCAGGAAGTGGAACCCAGTCATTTTCTTTCCTTAAAACAACAACGGCACATTCTAAGTACATGAGTCTGGCTCAGCTGAACTATATTATACACGCAGTTTTTTTCCCTTCTTTTTGTCTTTTTCTTTTACTCTCTCCCTCCTTTCCTTCCCTGCTTTATGACATTTGCTCTGGAGGCATGATGGTGCTGTTATGGCTGAAGTGAATGTCATTCCCGTCGCTGTGAAATTACTCAGAAATTACTAAAAGAGCAACTTTGGAGTCATCAAGATCTGGAATCGGTTCTTTTTCTGCATGGCCTGGCTTGGATAAATATCTTACCATCCAGCTATGCTGCTCCTTTTGCCCACTTTTGTCCGTGTGCATGTTTTTGTCTCTTGTCTCTCTACTAAACGCCTTTTGCAAGCTTTTATCTGAAGACCATGCGGCGAACAGCTGACTCAAAGAGGTCGGAACGGACCGGGAGGCCTATGTTGTGCAGCCCACAGCTGGGAGCGATGCCTCGGCCTGCAGTCATGGGCGGTCCGCTAGACCGGAGCGAGCACACTGCGTGGGCAAGCACTGGTCAGCAAACACCTTGGCCCTTTTTTCCCCCCTCTGTATGTCTGCTTCCCGTTTGGGCAGTCAGCTGGACACACGCTTGATTGCACTCAGATTAAGAGTTCAGCTCTGACTGTAATGAGCTTACACCAAATGGCAGCTCTTTTTTTTATCCTCCCGATATTTTACAGGAGTGCTTCTCCTCTGTGGGAATACATTGCATTTAAAAGGCTACGTGTGTATGCAAGAGCGATGGAGGGAGGAGAGAGAGAGGGAGAAAAAAGGGAGCAGAGAAGTGGGCTGAGGTTTGTGGGAAGCCTTGGTGCAGGCCCGGATTTGTTTGGCTTGGGCTCTTTTCAAGGGGGCTGTACTCTGGCCCACAGAGACAAAGCTACAAAGCTAGACTTACTCTGTCTTTTCTTTTTTTTTCCTTCCATGCAGAGCAGGTGACATGTTGACTGCAACATAATGTGTGTGTTTTTGTGTGCGTGTGTGAGGTGATGTGGTCAGCAAGTCCCTCTCTAGCTGAGAGTGGCAAAGGAAATTCCACCTCTTGCCTGCCTTCATTTTTGCACAGATAAAGCCTTTCCTGTACTGTACAAATCCTGTTTCCCTGTGCTGACCACTCAGCCACTGAGAATGACCAGGAAGGGTGAGGAGGAGAGGCCACTCAGAAACGACAAATTCGCCATTTTGCTCCCTCCTCAACCCCTCAGACAAGATAGCTTACACTCCTGTGACTGTGTGTGTGTGCATCTGTGTCCATGTGCAATGTCTTTGCCAGATCGAGGACTGCAGGGTTGGGGAGGGGGAGAGCCCCCTCATATCTTATTTTCAATTCTGACAGCGCTAATGATTAATGGCACTTGCGGTGCATGTCGACTTTTTAGCCTCATATTTCTCACTTGACGCGGAAGTCTCAATTGGTTACGGTATAAACTAACTTGACATTTTTCCGCCACATGTGTTTAGACAGTTCTTTTGAGCTCCGCTCCGAATCTGATGGCACATTAAATACGGCAGCGATGGACTCTTATGCTGTAATTAAGCTGTTAGGCTTGCAGTGTTTGGAGTGAGTGCCTGCTAGGCCGTTATGGGAGTTAAGATGGCCGGGGAGCTGTTGATTCCATGTGTGTTTGTTATGCACTCGGTACTCAGACAGGCAGGCCAGAGATCCCCACAGCCTCACACATGTCCCTCTCACGTTTCCAGTGCGTTCATGTGGTTTTTCTCTCTGTCTCCCTCTCTCTCTCTCTCTCTCTCTGTCTCTCTCTCTCTCCCTGTCTCTGCTTCCGGTGCTCTGCTCCTGGTTTGCGGTTTGGATGGGGAACGTGGATGGATGGATCTCTTCTATGAAACGCCAGAACCCAGCTTCTTGGAGAGACCACGATGACGCCACCTCCACGCATTCAGCAGGCACACCAGGGCCTAGCAGCGGAGGACACGCCTCCCAGAGCGGCGACAACAGCAGCGAACAAGGTGAGCATGCACACAGCACACACATATCATTGCTATGAAAAAAACTTGCATCTCCACACATATCCATCCAAACAAATGCCCCCAGAAGTTACATCACATTTGAATGCTGAGCTCTGTTATGTGATTTCCATTTGTTTTGATAAATGCACTAAAAAATGAGCGCTGTCGGGTTTTAACTGACTAATTCGAAGACATGTTCATTAAAAACCTGATAAATAGTGAAATGGTACAGAATCAATATGTATTGCTGTACTGAATGTAAATAGATTGCATGAATGTTAAAGGCATACAA
Source organism: Clupeocharax schoutedeni (assembly GCA_037974565.1). Lineage (NCBI taxonomy): Eukaryota > Metazoa > Chordata > Actinopteri > Characiformes > Alestidae > Clupeocharax > Clupeocharax schoutedeni. The sequence continues at coordinate 24,201,809 of JBBPDH010000001.1, forward strand.
GATGCAAATATATATGAACGGTGTGGTAAATGCCTTCAATTTTACTTGCATATGCATTAGCTACACAATTAAATTGCTCAGCACATACACACACCACCATAGAAGAACCATTTTTATTACTTTTCAAAACAGTCCTCAGAGACTGACCAGAACTGACCAGACAGACCCAACTTAAAGGACCATACAAGCTAATGTTACTAACAATAAATGCAGGCTAACAGTAACCAGTTAGCATATTCTCATCATCGGTGACTACTGGTTGTCATTCCTTATTATCAACATTAATATTATTGTCTACTCCCAAAACAAGGACAGAGCAAAAATATATCAACGATGTGAAGGATCCTTATACCCACTAAAGTGGTACCTTTGTCGCATTTTTCAAAGATCCCTTTCCCTCACCTGTTTTTGCAGAATGCATATCTATGGATTAGAGCAGATCCGATAACGGGCAAGAATTTCAAACCTGTATTTACTCAGATGTACAAATACTGTGGACAAGCCTTGATTTTAAAACAAATGATGTCTACTAGTTTAGGAGGGATAATTACAGCTCAGGAAGGACTGTGTTTTCACAAGACCCTGGACTTACTCACTTCTTTCACGCACTGAAAATGCCAGCAGTAAAAAGTAAGAAATTAAACATTTAAAAATTACTGAGGAGAATCTCTCCCAGTCTTGTTCTGCTGTGGGTCTTTGCAGTGCTTTGCCAGAGAGAACGCTCGCGAGCCGACTATGAGTTCTCGGCTGGGCAGCGTCCGCGAGTGTTTGCCGTTTGCACGGAGTTTCATCAGGCAGTCTGGCAGACGGGGTCGGGCTGCTCAAGCCGGCACAGACTGGTGTCAGGTCCCATCTCGGCTTGCATTTCGCCAATAGGCAATCAAAGCTATTGATGAAGCTCTCTGCAGCTCGGAGGCTTTAATCAAGCTGCCCTGCGTGGCCTGACTGTCTAGAGAGATGGCTATTTAAAAACCCAGCCTAGACCACACTGCCACACTCACTACAGACCTTTGTGGTTCACTCTTGTCAAGAGCAGTTTCATCTCTGGTCACTGTCCTGCTGTGCAGGAAGGGCTTGGAGGTGGCAGTGCTGAGGTTTTAGGGGTTTCACATCTGCAAACGGAAACATTTGGTGTACAGTACACACGATATGTGTCATGCTTAGAGCTGTGTAGTAGCATTTGGAAAAGATAAATACTCTCAGTTTGTTGTTTTAATTGACTGGGACAATGTCTTGACTATCACAGTCTTAATCAGGCCCAAACAATGTTGATACCAGTGAAAAATATGGGAGCTAGAGAAGGTCATGTCACAATCGTTTTTTCAATCATAGTCTACATGCATTGGACATTTTAAGGAAAAATTTTGGCAAAAAATCTAATTGATAGTTTTCCACTTATCTCAATTGTAGCTGATAGCTATAAGGCTGTTGTAGCTAACAATGATACAATAGTCACTCAAATAGTCACCAAATCCTCTCTTAACTTGCTCAAACCACATCTGCCATTAAGAGGGTCCAGACCTGTTGATTTGGTTTAAGACAGTAAGGCTCCAAAAAGCGATCAGCTGTAAGCAGGACTGGTCCTGGATCACACTTGTCCATATTTATTTAATCTTCACAACCAAATACTGATGTTTTAATAAAGACCTTGTTGTCTAAGCAACTGCCTGGTTCAACACAATGACATTTTGTTCATCAGTGATGAACAAATCACAGTTACGAGTCTGTGCCCTAAACCACACCCACAAGTCTGTGGCACCTTACTGAAGAGCTGAATGTGATTCAAGCAAGCTTGGGAATGTATGAATAAGATTTAGGCCACTACTGATTTGTTCACTATCAACACTAGTCTCATAGCTCCAGTGCTAAGCAGAGTCTGAACACCAAACATGTCTTGGCTGAGCTATATTCGGATAAATGGAAATATATGTAGTATATAATAAATGCTTTTACTGTTTAGATAAACACCCTTCATTCATTTAACAATCCCAGCACAGGCACTAGCAGAGGTAAACAGCGCTTGACAAAAAAAATTCAGTAATTGTTGCGTACAAAGCTGATAAGCTAATGCTACTGTAATAGCTACAGGAATTAAGATAGCATGGCAGTGCCATTTCACAGCAGATGGTGTGCTCCTTCTTCTCTTTTTCAGGGGTGGGTTGGGTGGTAGACTGGACACGAGCGAGAAGGGAAAAACAGAACAGAGGGAGGGAGAAATGCACCGCCTATTGATTATCTTACACACATAAGTACAAGTGACCTGTAATCCGCAGAGCACTTATCGACTCCTCTCTGCACCGGATCCAGTAACACCTGATCAATAAGAGCCAAGATAGTTACTGTACAGTGTAAAGTGCTCGGGCCTGACCTGGCCTTGCTAGGCCCAAAAAGCACTAAACACTGGTCCTGCAGCAAAAAAACACACTTAATTTTCTTATGAATGAGAGAAAGAGAGAGAAAGGGAGTGAGAGAAGGAGGGAGAGAGAGAGAGCAGCCAATTTACTGCTCTAATGAGGCTGTCCCTGCAGCCAGTTGTTTTGTGTGAGGCTCGCTGTGACCTTTCGCTCCGCTCAGGAGCCCTGCCGCCTCATTTTTCACATTCTTGCAATTACGTTAACGCTTGAAGCGCTCGCTGATTCCCAGCTCCTGCCCGGGCCTGGCTGGACGCAGCTTCACAGCTAAACGGCTCCACACACGCAGGGAGAGGCTGCACCCTGTGCTACTCTACTATTCATCAGGGAAGAGTTTCCTCTCTCCACTCAAAACAGGCCAATTATGGATTTGCAGAGCAATAGAAAAGCAAAAGTACTGAGGAAAATACTTTTATTTGGCAGGAAAAAGTAATGTAGAAGTATAAATTTAGGTCTGGATTTTAAAAAGGCTAACTTTCCTAAGGACAAGAAAGAAAAATGGCATTTGATATTTTATTTCAAGCAATCAGGAAGTCCATACCATCACTGTTACAAGACCTGTACAAGAATAGGTCAGGGACAAGTTTTGGAGGGGTTTCCGAAGTGTATTCCCTCCTGGATGAATGGAGATATGAGATGATTCTGTTGCAGAACTGCTCTATTTTATTTGCATCAGAATTGCTTTTTAAAAGCAAAAATATGAATTTTGGCCCTCAAGGCAAATGAGCAGATCCACTGGCTCTCACACTTTGATACAATCACACTATTCAGTGCAACCACAGAAATCTGCAGCCACAGTGCTAGCTTGTTTAATATGACATGCATGTTATCTCATGGATGTATTCACCATGCATAGAAGAAAGTAATCTTAAGTATAACCTTATGGTCAATACTTAAAGGAGAATTTCATCTGTGGTTCTGAATTTTCTGGATAATTCATTGGTTGAGATGTAAAAGGTTATATAGAGTGTTTTGCAGTGAAATGGTGAGGAGGTTTCAATACACCGCAGAGATTTCTTTACAGAAGTCACAGTGTCTACAACACAAATACATACAAACATTTGTACTATTTTGAACTGTTTTATATGTTTTATATGGAGATATGAATGCCTTATATATTGCATACATGTTTTAAGCCAAAATCTTTTTAAAGCTATCATAAAACAACATCTCAGGCATCATAACCATTTCATGCAATCACTTTCCATGAGTTAACTTTTAGACTTCTGGTTCCATTCACCACCATTGTGGATAGTTCTGATACTATACGGTTCATTTCTCTTTAATGGGAGCATTTCACACCAAACCTGCTCTGAATGACTTGGTTTACTTCTCAGTCACAGGTTTTTCCTTCACCATGAATATCAGCATGTTGTAAGTTTATCAGCCAGTAGAACAGCTTCTACTGTGCCCATTAGCTATTCCCGAAAACTAAATGGTGGTTTGGTTTCACGCTCAACAACTGAACACATCATGTTCACACTGGCAGTTGAGTTTGTAGCCAACCCTTATATCTCCCCACCTCTCCTCGCCTTGGGCCCCTCTGAGGAAGGGTCATTGTTGTGGACCTCACCACAGGGGGTTATTTCTGACGGGAGACACAAACCCATCAGCTCCAGGATGAACAAGGCCTGTTGATTTGGCCTGTTTCTGGACTTACAACCCCCTCCACCTCCCTCCCCTCAAAGTTTACGCAACTGAAAGTAGAAGCAAATGGAAGGGAAATAAAATGCAGAAAGGATTCTAGCTTCAGTAAACGCAAGATGGGGGCCTTGTTGCGTTTTTTGGTGTTGCCCCTGGTTCACAATGAAATCCATCAGGCTTGTGTATATCCATGTGTGTGTGTGTGTGTGTGTGTGTGTGTGTGTGGAGGGGAGGGCCTGGGGGTTTCTTTCTGTTTCTCTGTGCCTGTTAAGAGTTTAATTAAGAGGAATAATTAAACCTGAATACTGCCCCATAAACAAAAGATAAACAATAAAGCAGCAGCGGTCCCTGCTGTTTCACAGCCATCACTCCCAGCTGTTGGAGGACTGATGATTTTTACACAGTGCCCAGACTCAACCCGGCAACAGCAGATCTGACCACATTGCCAGGCAAATACGCAAGCAGACAGCTCACGCACAAAAGGGCTTTAGAAGGAACAGGTGCTTTTTAGGAAACCTTACATATGGGGTATTTACTAACTGTAAAACCTGGCCTTTTGAACTCTGACCTAGTGTTTTTACATCAGCGATTACACTACTGTTCTTAAGTTGTATTTATTTTTTATTTTATCATTCTATATATATATACTATTATTTTATAGCTGAATTTGGCACCTGTTCACCTCCTACAGTTTTTGAAATATGGGCATGGTTCCAGCGTCAAAAGGTCTATTAATATCCCCTGCAGTACATGTGTATGTAAGATTTGATCGGTTGATCAGGGGCCAGGTATTGATAATTTAAAGAATGCATTTTTGTGGTGGAGTTGGCTCTGTAATATGTGACATCAGCGATATAATGGCCACAATGCGACAAAAAGCAAAGAAAAACAAGTGCGAAAAAACAAACATGAAGCAAAACACACAGCAGACTCATAAACAGACACTTCAAGACCCTAAAGTTCAGGTCAGTGTCACTGTTTGTTGTGGTTAAAATAAATATAGTCAGCCAGTCAATGCAGCTACGTGTTCAGCCGTCCTTAAACATAAAAGGCTTGATAAGACCCAGCAAATTAACACGACCCACAGTAAAGTGGCAGCGCTTGAATCAAACAATTGCAAGTTTGAATCCATGGTGCACCATAAAACCAAGCAACCACATAATCACACTTTTCAAAGATGCATCTATTTATTCATCTTGCTATACTTACTATTCAGTAACAGCTATAAATGGCTAATTATGTGGCCATGAAATTAAGAAGGCCCCTGTCTATACAATAGCTAGTCCTAGTCGATTCTAAAAATTCTGGTCATTTTCTTTTACAAAATCTAACAATATACATAAGGATCTCTTGCTGCTTGGTGTTTGTGATGTGTGTCCACATAAGAAGGCATGCATCTGCTCCTCTGAGTTAGTTTTGGAAGGACAGAATGACTTCTGAATGCCGAGAATAGTTGTGCTGGAGGGGAAAAAACAACATAGGGGATACTCTCAGGCTCCCATTAGCATAAGAGTGGGTAAATTATTCATGGCGAATGCTTAATCTATAGGGAAAACTATAGTTAATGTAGATAGTTTTAAAGTGGATCCCTGTGCTCTGAGAGCAGATTTCTTGCTGGATTCAGCATTCACAGGCCTTTACGGGAAAAGGCCTCGCTACTCTCTGTTCCGAAACTGTTTCAAGGGGCTGCGCTTTGAGCCTCTTCCCTTTCTGCACAAGCACTCTCTGCGTAATTCGCCTTCTCTCTGCCTCTGTCCCTCTTTCTCTCTCTCTCTCTCTCTCTCTCTCTCTCTAGTAGACTGTTTGGCCTTTTTCCAGAGGGCGATTAAACAGAATGATCATCTTCTCTCCCTCTCTCACTCTCTCTCTGTCTTTCCATTCATTTGTCTGATTCGCTGGATAAGGAGAAAAACACATTAAAGGGAAAGAAAGCATAAGACTATTAATGCTCCGTAAGCTAGTGAGAGTATGTCTATTAACGCCATTTTTTCATCCCACCTCTTGCCTGGTCACACCCTGTCTCATTCTCTCTCTCTCTCTCTCTCTCTCTCACTCACTCTCTCTGTTTCTTGTCCCTGTGGCTTGTGATCATGGCCAGCCTGTCCATCCGTAAAACAGCAAGTGGGTCAGCCCGATGTGCAAACTAATGTTTGGTGAACATGGGGGAAAAATGACTAAAATTATTTGTGCAGCAGCTAAGGGCGCTGTATGTTCCGTGCCATTAGAGATGGCTATGGGGAACCTTTTTTTAAAATAAGTCTGCACCTTTTCCTCATGCGTTGGATGTAATTAAAGGCGAGGAGGTTCAGGAGGGAGGGCAGGAAAGTAATCATGATACAGAGCTATATGTAGCTATATTACCGCAGAGTGGTGCAAGAAGGAAAGAAAAAGAAAACAAAGAGAAAGCAAGACAGAGAAAGAGAGAGAGGGAAAGTGAGAGAGAGACAGAAAGCGAGAGAGAGAGGGCTGCTATATGAAAGGCTTGCACAGCCCCCTCCCTGTCACCGTGGCAATGTAGAACACAGAGGCCCTGATGTAATGTGGCTAAAAGGGATTTGAGACCACGCCCCCAGGGGGCTCTGCCTGCTCCGTTAACGCTGCTGTATTTTTACAAGCATGACAATGCACTGGCCCTTTAAAGAGACACCCGTTTAGCACTGGAATTTTTTCAGGGTCTTGTTTTAGCAAGCCATGCCTGAGGGGGTCAGCTAAGAAGTCATTCTTGAGGGGTGATAATCCAATCACTCCTGTCTCCGCCAGATTTGTTTCTCTCTAAACTGCCAGTGTTTACGCCTGTGTGTTTTTGCGAAGAAGAGCAGAGAAGGCCCTGAAAAAACAGTGGCAGTGTTGGTTTTCGCCATGTGTTTGTTGCCTCTTTTCCATCCGAACAGGGAGAGGGGTTAGAGAGGCCAGCGCGCTCAAAGACACACCTGCAGGGAGACTCCAAATCTCTGCCTAACTGCTCATCCAGGCCGTTTAAGGTGTACTTATTTGGGAATTAACCCTGACTCTTGGGCCCCCCTCCCATCGGCCCTTTTGTGTTTGTCCAATGGGCCTTGCTCCCTTTCCACTTTCTCCCTTTCTTCTGTCTCCCTCGGCTTTCTAATCCGCCCGGCCTCCATCCCCCCCACCATCCCAAGGTTCTGCTAAAGTCCGAGCCCTACCTCGTAGCCCCTTCTTCTTGGGAGAAATGAGCGTTTGCTGAATCCCGTGGCTGAGTGCCGTGGCTTGTAGTGCAGGCAGTGGAAGCATGAGGAAGCTGGAGCTGAGCTTATCAGCCATACCCTACAGGTACCTCTCCAACAAACAGCTCACGTCCAAGAGAGTGGGTGGAAGAGAAGGAGAGCGCGGGCAGATTTGAGTTCTCCTCTCCCCCGCCTGCTTCCACCGGCACAGTTAACGCGTTTATGCAAATGCTTTTTGGGCATTATTGCAGATAAGCTCATTTTATAGCCTGATTTCCACTCTCCCGTGTGCTATAATGAGTCTCGGAGCGTGGGGGTGCTTGTTTGGGGGTGGGGGTGGGGGGATACCGGCCTCGTGCCCTGCAGTCCGCACACAGCGGAGAGCTTTTGTTTCTTCCGTCTGAGGGGAGTGGGCCGAAGGAGGTGTTGGCTTTGACAGTAGTTAGTGACATTAGCTCTTGTTATTGGAGGCAGCAGTCTAATAATTTCTAATTACCCCAAGGAGGTATTAGGAGTGTTAGTAAGCAAGGATAATTTCTTATTTACACGCCTCAAGCAGCGAGCACTCTTAAAGAACGAAGGGTAATGTGAAACAAAACAAATCAACATGCCAAACAGGGCCGCAGCCTGGGGGGAGATAACGTTCATTATGCATTACGATAATTCATTTAGAAGGTTATCAATTTCAGAATAGAGGGGAACTGTTTTGAGGAGTGGAAAGCAAAGACATTCACACATATACACACACATATATACACACACACACACACACACACACAAACATATACATGCACATACACACACACCATTTCAAAGAAAGAGATAAAAAAAAAGAGGATGCTATTCAGAGATGGCCCGGCTGCTGCGTTTCTGAAAGGTTGTTGCAATTACACAGTTTCCATGTATCCAGGCGAAAACATGCTGCTTAAATGCATCCAGCCTTTCATTTCCCTCTCTGTCTTCTCGCTGGCATTGTTTTACCCGCCCGACACACACAGAAGCTTGATTTCCAGTTAATGAAACCCATTTGGCGGAGGAATTCGCTTTTGATGATGTTTGTTGTGATTGAGGCAACCCAGCAATGCTCTCCTTTAAATATCGACTGCTGTTAACACACTGTCCGTCCCGAACCAGGTCTCAAATGTTCCAATATGGGCCCTGTCGTCATTCCGCTGCCCCGGTTTCTTCTCCTTTTATAAAAAAGTGTCTTTCCTTGACACTGTTTGGCAAGAATGACGAAAGGCTCCATTAGAACAATTGGAGGAAGCTTGAGAAGAGAAAAATTTAAGTGGCAGAAAGAAAGAAAGACGGCCACAACGCTATCTAGACATAGCCTTTCAGAGGTTATATATAAAGGAAAAATGAGTAGGATAGATGGCAAAAAAGTGATAAACACACAAAAATTGCAGTAAGACTTTATTTAAAGTAGAAAGAGAAAAAAAAAACAACGAAGGAGAAAGAAAAAATCCGCCAACTAAGGGCTGACCTGCATTGTTTGGGCCGAATGCTTACTCTCTGGGATGCAGTCCTCAGACAACTGCCTGTCTGCTGGAGACATCTGTGGAAGCTGACCCCCTGACCCCAAAAAGAATGCTCTGAAGGTGGGGGAATGCTGCCTTTACCCCTCACATGGCCCGGAGGACAGCCGAACAGCGCATGAGAACAAACTCTGCAACTATTAAAAAAGCTACACACAAAGACAGAGAGAGAAAGGCAGAGAGAGAGAGAAAGAAAGAGAGAGAGAGAGATACATAACAAGATAGAAAAAGCCAGATCAGGCCAAGGCGTAGGACTGGTCTTTCTTTCTGCCCCAAAGGCCTTGCTGCTACTTCTCTTCCCTCGGAACCCCATGAGATCGTTTTCATCCTTCATAGTAAAGAGAAGTCGGGTGGAGACGGAGAGCAGGAGAGGTTACGCAGCAGAGGAGTGCTGGTGTGGAGGGGAGCGCTGGTTCTGCACCGGCTATTCACTGCACCTGCCATTGTGTGGGCGCCCATCCAGGCCCATTGTTGTGTGGAAAATGAGTCGTGCTCCCTGTGGCTCCAGAGGCATGCTGCAGCCCCCTTATTGCGCAGGTTAGGGCCACCGCTGGCAGGTTCTTCTCGCTTTCCCTGCACTCGTCTGCAAAGTCATAGAGGAGATTTTTCAGGTTTCCTGCACAGCTCTGTTCTACTCTGCCTCATTCCTTCCTCAGCTCTCCGATTCCATACATGTTTTACGTGCTGAGCTCATGAAGCCTGCCCATTTGTCTGCCTCTTTCTTTCTGTCTGGATTAGTGAATGGTCAGAGCTATGCTTTCAGCCACACAGCTTCAGGCGGCTTCTGCTGCTGCTGAGGTCTGATGGGAAGGGAAAATTGGAAAGTCAATAATGGGGGGCCAAAAAAAAGCAGAAAGAGACACAAAAGAAGCAAAAACAAGGAAACGAAAGAAAAGAAAATAATGGTTTGAAGGAGAGTCTGAGAGACTCTTGATGAATTGCGTCTGAAGTTTTTTTTTCTGGCCCTGCTAGGACTTTAAAGCTGCAAATTAACTCACGCTGCTCCAGGATTAAGAACGTGCCCCATTATAATGATATCTGGAGGCAGAGGAAATTACGCCAGCCACATCAAGGTGGAGTCAAAATCACCATACGTCGTCACTGAAGCCCGAAAACAGGCACGGTGTGACCATTGTCCTCTTCGGCGATGCCATTTTCCAAGAGACAATATCTTTTCCCAAGTCAGGACTTTCCCACTGCTAATGTCAGACACCTAATTAAGTAAATGTGCAAGGAATGCGATGGGGAAAATTCATTTGAGCAGGTCAAGGTGCTAGAGTGGCAGTAATTTGAGCCCTGGACTCCCAAACTCTTATTTTTCTCCGTGGTAATAAGCTCCTCACCAACACAGCCAATGGTGCACAATTTTTACTGCCAAGAGCTGTCAAGGCTCGAAAGTCATAGAGAGTGCCAGGAATGGGCTATAATAAAAATGACCTGCTGAACTTACCTTTAGGAGCACGGATGCTGGAGAGCTCTTCAAATGCTTGCAGACGACTCCATTAACAGAGGCAAATTGTCTTGTAAAGGCAGTAAGCAATAATCACGAGAGCTCCCTCGTCATTAATTCATTTACATCGCAATTATTGTTATGTCTCACTTTACTTTCGTGTTAACGATACAGTGGCCTTAACGCTTTTTTAACGTATGGATCTTTACATTAACTTGAGGTTCTTTAGAGACATAATTTAATTCTGTTGCTGTCCCTTTTTGACCTAAAGTGGATTTTTACGTCATCTTTAGAATCCGAAACAGAAAACGTAAGCGATCCTGGAGGAAACTGCTTCATGTTCTTTTGAGTAAGAAGATTCTTTGTACTTTTGTGTTGTAAAAATGTAAAACAAACGCATGATGGAAGTAAACATGAAAAGATCTTTATCCAGGCATATTTTGTCCAACAGACATAAAAATGAAAATGTCTACCCATTTGAAGGGTTCTTTAAGAAATCTAAAGTGGTTTTGCTATGGAACTGCTCCACAAAGGCCCCCACGGCTCCTTTTTATAAGGCATTACCTCAGAAGGGACGTCAGGAGAGGAGTTCCCCTTTAAGTTGGAAGAGAATGAAAAAAGCGTTGACTTTTTTTTTTTGGTTAAATGATAATTACAGTCTGGAATGTCTGTGGGAAGGACAGCAGGCCATGGTTATTGACTTGTAAAGGAGCCGGTAGGTGAGTCTTGACAAGACACGAGCAGCCCCGGCTCTTGTAAAGGAGTATCTGATTTCTCTGCTAGTTGGGTCCCAGGAGAGGCTGTTGTGCTCTCTCTGTTGATCGGGGGCTCACAGCTGTATGGAAAAAAGGGCAGATAAAAAAGAATGCAAAGTGAAGTTTTGTGAGAGAGGTGTTCTCTGCCTGCACACGGCTGATCGAGGTGGAAAAGGGGGGGGCTGAGTCTGAATGAACGGCATAGGGACGCTGTGTATGTGTTTGTGTGTGTGATTGGTGTGTGTGTGTGTGGTGTGTGTGTGTGACAGCACAAAAGGCCAAGCGGTAGAGAGAAGCAAGTCAGCAAGTGGGGAGACAAAAGCAGCGATCAACTAACAGGGCTCCTCACAGGCCTGACTAATTTATGAAGGCAAACTGTGCCTCTGTGAGAGATAGAGAGAGAGAGAGAGAGAGAGAAAGAGAGAGCGAGAGAGACAGAGTGGGGCAGGTGGAAGTGGAGGAGGTTTTTTCATTGACTCAGGCCCGGACCGGTGCGGAGGGCGGGGGAACTCTTCTAAGTTTGAACTTTATCATAGGCTACGCTTAATCAATACTCTATTGGAAAAAGAATTAATTACTAAAGCAGAATAAAACAGCTGCATTTTAAACCGAGGATTCATCAATTCTGTAATCTCTGGGTTTTCAGCTCAGGTGCCAAGAGGATCATTCTGACTCCATGTAATGAGGAACTGAGGGAGTTTAGCTTTCCCCTGCACCCTTTTTCTCAAACACACACACACACACACACACACACACACACACACATTCACACATGAACTCTCACCAGGCTCTCCCTCTCCACCGATGGGTGAGGAATTCACAATTGTCTAACCCTCAGCTGTTTGTCATCACTGTAGGATCTTCTTTGCTAAAGCTCTGCCCTGTTCTCGCCTTCCATTAGGTGCCCCCCCGCTTACTCCCCTCTTCTCTTCCGCCACATTCCCTTCCTACCGAATTCCTGGGATGAGGAAGGGGTATTAATGTGGAAATCTGTGGTGCTGGGGCCAGTGGAGCGCATTTGTCCCGCTGAGGGAGAGGCGGACATTCCTGAGTGCAGGGACACCCCCGTCACCCCTTCGCGAACCCCCCCACATCCCTCCCCCCACCTCAAACCCAGAGCAGCAAATTTCAAGGAGGGTTGAGAAAGGGTTATGGGTGATGAATTGGGTTTTTAGTGAGCTCATTAGGAAGCCAAACAGAGTTTAGCCGGCGGAGCGGAGTGGAGTGGGGCCGCCGTGCAGTAATCAGTTCTGCTCGCTTTGTTCCCTGCCTCCAGGACATTTCGGAGCAAAAACTTCATGGCAGTGGGCTGATGAGAGGGGCTGCCGAGCAGAGGCTACAATCTGATGGTTGACTTGTTGATTTATAAACCTTTTTATAAACCTTTTAATTCATTTGCTCTTCCATCTCTTTTGCCCGGCCCGTACTAATGGTCCGGCTCCTTCCTCTGACGGCGGTGTCCGGCGGGCGTGGTGGATTCTGCCTGTAATAACTACAAGGTGTCTCTGGCTCCCGGAGTGAGGGATTATGTATTTGTTTTAGTTTGAAGTGTAATTGGGGGTAGAGAATCACCATAAATACTGTTATCTGCTGAGTGCTGCTGGAAAGATGTGTAGAATCTAACCCTCAACACTGGGAGTAGGGTGGGGGGGAGGCCTCTCTCTCGCTCTCGCTGTCTTTGTAGCCTCCTCATTCTCTCTCTTTTCTGAAGAGGACTTTGATATTCCCTTACCAGGGATTAATAAAGCTATATTGCCGTTAGCAGCCGAATCCATGGTTCTTTTCTCTCTGCCTCTGTTTTCTTTTAAAGCTCATTCTCTCTCTCTCTATCAGCTCTTACAGTTTTTCACAGTCCCCCCTCCCTTTATCATTTACAGAGCATATGAATCCTGTTCTGGTGAGAATTTATGTAATTTGCTCTGCTAATTATTGCTGTAATTAACACTTTAATTACCGCAGTGTGAACTGCTCTGCTCCGCGGGTCTCCGCCTCTGCCGATGGAGGGAGAGCACCAACACACGAGCGCCAAGGCACGTGGATTCAATCATTATTTGTTTTCCATAATAATACAGCCATCAAAGTGTACAGGGAGAGGGAGAGAGAGAGAAGCTCTCCTATGTTAGAGATGGAAGAGACTCTAGATGCCTCTAAGATGATGTTTAAGAGACCGGGCGCACCTCGATAACCTCTGGGACCAATTTGTACAATTTGACTGTGAAAAAAAACACTCAGTGAGGAAGAGTGCAGGCTTGTGTGCTTAGTTTAGGGAATGGGGCAGAGTTGTCAGCGAGTCAGTGAGTGTGAAATCTTTGGTCTAGACCCAAGGCCCTTCATTAGGCTCTGATCCCTGTCTCTGGAGCGAAGGGCAGTCATGGGCATCACAAGGCCTTTTAGAACCCCCCCCCACAAAAAAAGAGTGTAAGGTTTGTGTGTGTGTGTGTGCCGCTGCTCTGCCGTCCTCAGCAATTTATCCCTTTGCCATTCATGCAAATTGGATCCTGACATCTGCAACAGCCTGCCTTTCTCTCTCTCTCTCTCTCTCTTTTACTCTTTCTCACAGTCACACATCTTTATTCTATTTCTTTTCATTTGATTGTTTTTTTTTAAAACTCCAAACGAAGTTGGCTGTTGACACACCCCTCCCTTCAGGAGACCCCTCTCATTGGCCCCCGGCAGGCACGGGGCTAGTTGTTAGCATTAATAGATTTCAGTGGAGGATCCCACCGCAAAGCCATATCCTTATGTGTCAGGATCATTTTTGCCATCTTGAAACGAAACAGTCCAGAGGGATCCGCCTCTTTTTTTCCCCAAACTGTGGCAGAGATGGCTCGGGCCAGGCCATGTCTTCGAGTGCGAGACGGAAACCTCCGTAATGGGGCAGCACTGCTCTAAATGAAAGGTTTTGTGACTTATGAAATCATCAGCAGCTCTGAGTGATTAACAGGCTAATGAGTGGAGGAGGGGAGATGCAGGGAGGGGACGTGAAGGGAGTGTGGGGGCAGATGGAAAATCAGGGGCGCAATCAGCAGGCCGGGAGCAGCCATTGTGGGCCTCTCAAAGGCCCTACTTATGATGTAATTAGATAATTGTTGTTACAGGTAGCAGGTTAATTACACTTGTAATTATCCAGCCCAAAGCCTTTGATAATATACAGAGCATCAGCTTCCCCAAACATCAGGGCTATTGGCAGATGATTATCGCTTTGAACTGTTGGCAGAGGGACACTCCTTTCCTTTACTCTCTTTCTCTTTTTCTATCTACCTCCTTTACAGAAAAAAAGTAGGGGGGACTGACTGTTATACTGGAGCTTTCATTCTTGAGTGAAAAGGTAGGCATGACGGGAACACCCCCTTCCAGCCCCGGCTCCTCCTTTCCCACCTTGTCCTGAGCCTGAGAGAAATTTCGGCTTCAGGGTCAGGCGGGCAGTGCCTCAGAGGAGAGATGATAGTTATCTGGAACATTCCTGAGATGGTAGAAAGCTATCTGCCTGATAGCAAGGTTGGAGGACCTCATATGGGGGGGGTCTGGAGCAGAAGGAGCCCCCCGCCATACACCACCCTCCCCATTCACCCAGGACAAAAAGACATCTCATTAAACCTCCTATTCCACTTCATTTACAAGCATGTGTTCTTCAGAGCAAGCAAGCAACCAGACATTAGCCACGGAGTTACAAAAAACAATACCCGGCAGATAGAGATTAACTCCGAGAGAGGATGCAGCTGTGTGCGAAGGCGAGACTAGTTTATGTGGAGTGGGAGTGGAGGGGGTTGAGTTTTGGTGGCTTACACTGATTCAGCTGTGTGGAAAAAACAGAAGGAAGAGTGTTAGAGCAGCGTCGGCTTTCACATAGCCGCTAATGACTCCCGCTATCGCACCACCAATTTGTTAGCAGAGCTCAGTGTTTACCAAGCTGTTGTTTTACGGGCTGTTGCTTTTTTTAAGGAAATAATTGCCATAAAGCAGCAGTCCCTGTGAGCGATGCCTCTCTCCGTAACCCCCTCACCTGAGCACGGCTCGAGCCATGGCCGGAACCGAAGTGTGGAGAGTCAGATCGAGCCTTTGGAGAGTGCTAAACTCAAACCCAGGAAATGAGTGTGTGTTTTTGTGAGTGTGGCGTGAGGATTTGTGTGTGCGAGTGTGTGATGAGGCCTGCTGGAGTGTGAATGGAAGTGCTCTGTGTCAGGAACATGTGGTCTGGGTGCCTGCGTGAATCCTGAGTAAATAAAAAAAAAAGAGGGGGGTAGCGGCGGACAAAAGAGGGAGAAGCCCCTGCCCCGGCCTACATTGGCAGTCATTTGAGCCCTTGAATGTGCTAAACGCTGCTTATGCCGGCTGAAAAGTTGAGGAGAATAGGAGGGAAAAAGAGGCTTAAAATCCCTCTTTTTTCCTTTTCTCTGGGAGGGAGCTGTGAGGGAGAAAGGAGGAGCTGGAGGTGGAGGTGGAGGGGCAACAGGGGCAGCGCTGCAGGCCAAGGTAAGGAGGACAGGACGGGGCCTGTGTTGTTTTCCCCCTTTTTTGAGGGTGAACACTGGCCTGGGTCACTGCACTCCACCCTGCACCCTCTGCTTTAAACACTGAGTGCAATACCCCCCTCTCGTTTTTCTGCTCAACATGGAAGAGTCTTGGTGAACATGCCTGAGCGGCCAGTGGGGGGGCTTGGGGGCTGGGGGCTTGGGGCTTGGGGGGTGGGGGGTGGGGGCTTTAATTAGTCACTTTAAGCACAGCCTCTGGAAGCCACTGCCTTCACATTCATGCTCCATTACCCTGAAACAAACGCCCAAGCCAACCGAAACGCAAATCCACTGCTAAGTCACTCCACAAAGACAAACACCCTAAAAAAGGTTCCTCAAGGGTTCTTTGGTAAAGGAAATTGCATTATTTAGGACTATGACCATTCAAAGACCCAATGGTTAGCACCAAATTCGCTGTTGTTCCAAATCAAAGAACATTTTTGTGGTATTATACAAATCATTATTGAGACCTCAAAGAGCAGGGCCAGTATCTGGAATGTAGATACTTGTACACTTTAAAAATGAAAGCTACAAAAACAGTAATGAAAGAACCACTTCTCTTTCCCAAAGAACCAGTGAATGGATGGTTCTTTGATCATATTTGTAAATGTGTGAAGAACCATTTCAAACATTGAAGAACCTCCTTAGGATGTATAGGTTGTAATTAAACATTTTCTAAATGATTTAGTATTAAGAACAATTGGAGACCTACTGTTGACTTGTTTCGCCAAAACACAACTTATGGACCTTACGCGGCTTTCCCGTTCTGCATTTCAAAAGCGAATCTTTGTAACATCTCTGCACTGGTGGCACCCAGGGCTTTTGCGACGGGAGTTTGGAATGTTCTAGATCAGTGCTGTTTGACACTCCCAGTGCAGTGCCTTTAGCATTAGCGCTCCCTCTGAGCATACTGTGCCCCCTAGCAATGGAGCCAACACACTCATATCCGCGGGTCTTATTTGTAGCATCCTGCAGGCAAACAGAGCCTGTAGGATACACACTCTTCTCGGTATCCAGGACACGGTATCTCGGATCCTCACCGGTCTGTATATCCGCGGGCAGACAGCACATCACCACTACGTTCCCCCAAATTTCTGTTAATGTTATATTTACTGACATCCTGGACTTTTAATGAGCGCCGGGCAGAAAGTATTAGCACACAGGCAAACGAGGAGCTGCATGTTTAATAATCAGCCTTTGGTGATGTGAGACTATTTGAACAGAGTTCACTTATTTATTCATCTAGCTATTACCAAAGTTGCCTCGGTTATTCTCGCTAACATGAGGCTGACTAATCTAAGGTCAGCCGTGTTCTGGCTGTTCGTGCATACAGAAACCAGAGTGTTTACGTTGGGGGGTACTTTTTTTCCAAAGAGATGGAGTGAGGATGAGAAAGGGGGAAATGAAGAAAGAGAGAGATAGGGCCTGCCTCTTTTTTTCATCCTCCAAGGGCGCTGCTTTTCCAAAAGTGCCTGAGGCTACACTCCAGCACCTCTCCTCCCCGAGGCCTTTCGCCTGCCTCCTAATAGCCATCCCCCATCTGTGTCACACGGGCAGATGATGGGACGCTTCCCCTTCCCTTTTTTTCCCCCACTCTCTCCTTCTCTCCTTCTCTCGCTCCCTCTCTTTCTTTTTTTGCAGAGTGCACATCCACACAGGTTAAAATGCCAGAGTTGCCAGGGAACAGTCAGAAGCCATTAGCGTTTGGGACAATTTGCCCTGCAGCGCTCCTTCCCTGGCTCCTAAGAAAGGAGTGGGGGCGGATGTAAATCACTAGCTCGCCTTTAGATGTAATGAGGGTGTGCAAGTTTCCCCCTCTTCTTTTCTTTTCTTTTCTCTTTCTTTCTTTCTTGCTTGCTTTCTTCCGTCCTTCCTTTCTTGCTTGCTTTCTCATCTTCCATGTCTCTATACTTCCACACAACTGGAGTTGCATCATTTCTTTTCCATTGATTTCCACCACTTTGACTTGCCTTCATGTCTTGCTCTGCCATCTGTGAACATATTAGACTCTCGGACAAAAAAAAGGTTTCTAAACAGGTCTTGACTCGGGTGTAAGGCTCTTTGGGGAAAAAAACTTTAACTGCTCTAGAACTTTATGCGGATGTTCTTGCATATATATGCAAAAATATCTTATTTACAGTAATGATCCAGGGCCTTTAAGATACCAAAAGTGGGGCACACTTTGGACCCTTTTATTTTGTGCAAACTCGTAGTATGGATGTCAAATGGGTGTATAACTGTAGCTGGGAATCAGGCTGCTCAGTGTGTAACACACTGTGTGTGTGTATGAGAGAGAGAGAGAGAGAGAGAGAGAGAGAGAGAAGCTGAAAGCCTGGGAGTCTGATTTCACCCTGCTGGGGAGGCAGGCTGAGCCTACTGGAGCGGCCAGAGCTGGAGGGTAATGAAGTGACAGGTCAGTCTGTAAATACGCACGGGTCGGTCTGGCCCCGATGAGGGGGAGGCTATCGCATTGCAGTGAAAATGGAAACGCCAATAAAATTAATCTGCCAGCCTTTTTGGCCAGGGCCACTCAGCCTCGGCCGCGTCTGGAGTCCACCAGAGCGACCGTGTGGCTGACAGCAGGGGTGGCTTATGACACCACCAAAACAACACAAGTGTGTACTCTTAGACCCAAAAACGACATGTGTACCACCCCCCCCACCCAAACCCACACACTCACACACACCAGTGAACGCCACTCCCCTCCTCCGATGATGTTATTATTATTGAAGTGGAGAGCAAACTGGAGAATTAGCACGCCGCCTGGGTCACATTTCTCAGGAAGCCACACACGGTCAGGCAGAGGCTACGGCTCAGCTTCAGTTTATTGTTTTAGGCTTCCCTGAACAAGGGCTTTTACTTAGCCTGGGATTTATGGCATTTGCTGCTAATGAATGCCCATTCTACAATTACAGCACTCCCAGCCTCCGTCCACTATTCCCACGTGTGTGTATGTATGTGTGTGTGTGTGTGTGTGTGTGTGTGTGTGTGTGTTTGTGTCTGTGTGTGTGTGGTTGAAGTGCTGACTTCTTTAACTCTGGGCGGAGAGCAGAGAGAGAGTCGCCACTTCTCTGTTTTCCTCTTTCGTGTGCCTTTGCACTAATGATGTGGCTGAAAAAAACAGCGCTGGAAAGAGAGGGAATAAGAGAGACAGAAAGAGAGAGAGAGAGGGAAAGAGGATGAAAAGAGAAACTGAGAAGAGGAGGGGGGGTCGTCTGCTCTGTCCTTGTATTCTTCATGTATTTTGCATTTGATTACGCCACCAGTCGGATCCTTTTTCTTTCCCCCCTTTTTTAATGTTATTAGTTCAAATATTTATGCGAGATTATGGCTTGTATAGGTGCGCGTGATTGATGTCTCCCCAAAAACAGGAAGACATGCAAGTCTGAATTTTCAGAATGTCGGGGTCCTGCGATGCCTTAGTGGAGGAGTTTTTCAGATACATAATTTAGATGCCCTCAAGGAAGGCTTTCAAGGCATTCTCGCCTGAGGGCAAGAAAAAATAACTATGACTGTTAAAAGTAAATCATTTTTGCTAATGCACAATTAATGGCGAAAGAGGAGGAGAGAGAAAGGCGAGGGGCTGGGACTGGAACTTGGGTTGAAAAGGAAGCTGGGCTGCCTTGATATGCGCATGTTTCCTGCCCAAATCACACACTGATGGACATTAATGCAGCACGAAGCCGCCGTACCCCTGTCATGCAAATGAGCCTGGCCAGGAGGGGGGAGGGGGAGGGGCCTTGGGGAGAGAGAGAGAGATGGACTGCGGTCCATTATGTGCGTCCATGTGCAACAATGAAGCATCCTCCTCATTCTGCCACTACTGTACTGTAGTCCCAATGAAACCCCTCCACTTCAGTGGGTTTGTTTGTGTCTTTATCTGTATGTATGGCCCTTATCCTCCTAAAGGGGAAAAAAAACAGACAGTACATTATGTCAAGCGTGCCACTATAATTGAATTAATGACCTGACCTCAAGTCCATAACTAGGCGAAGTTGTCTTTTGGGATGTTTTTTTTTCCTTGTCTTTTTTTTTGCCTCCTAGGAGAAATGAGATTAGAGTTCCTTATTTCGTTGTCAATAAGTGTGTGTGTGTCCGTTGTGTGTGGGAGATTGCATGACATGTGTCTAGTTTCTAAAGATTTCTCGTTTTGACCAGGAGACGGCTTAGACAACAGCGTGGCCTCGCCTGGCACAGGTGACGACGATGACCCAGACAAGGACAAAAAGAGGCAGAAAAAACGCGGCATCTTCCCCAAGGTGGCTACCAACATCATGCGAGCGTGGCTGTTCCAGCACCTCACAGTAAGTGTTGTCTCTTTTACACACATACACAGAACACACACACACACACACACACATATGTGTGCTCTCTTTAAACGCATTGACTTTCACGCTTCTATGAACACATGCAAACACCAAAAACACTCTCAGATAAAGTCATCTGCACACTAAGAATCACAGCAACTGCAAATACACCAGAGGAGTTCTACAGATTGGAATTTGACGTTTGATGGACACATGTCAGTTGCCCTGTTGAGTCAACACAATCAGTCAAGTATGGACTCAGATCAAACAATGGCACCAATACACATTACGAGGACTTGCTCTCATTCTTCTTCACAAGTCACTCCTTACTGTCAGAACAAGACCTTGGAAAAAGTGGCACCATGTTACAGTAATACAAGTCTAACTAAAGATTTAACAATGGGTCAATAGCTTAATTATGTCATTAATTTAATCATTAACAAGCAGTTATAATACAGAAATGAAAACAGTGACCTGTTGCTTTAGTCTTAATTTACTTTATCACACACCAGTACTCATAAAGCAGCACCATGTTGCCCTTTAATTAGTGCCTTTTACCTGGTAATGAATAATTTCCAAAGCCAATGACCTAATTTTAATCCATTTGTGGATACTTTGTGCAGGCAGTCTTGTTCTAAAGTGGTGCAGCGGAGTCATCATTAGATTTTTACTCAATTTAATGCACAGCTGGTGTTTTTAAATGTGAAAAAAGGAAAAATCGAGACACAACAGCAGCGAACTACAGCTATTTTTTTCCCCAATATCTTGTTACTTTTCACTCCGTGGCTGAGAAGAACCGCAAAAAAACTCCTGCTCCATCGATGAAGAAACAGAGAGCAATAGATTTCTCAGACCGGACTGAACACATTTTGCCATCCAATCAAACAGGAATAAATGAGGGAGCTGAATGCCATTAACATTTAATGTCCCTTTGTATTTACAGCAAATGGTGTGTCTTTTGTTCTGAGGATGCAAAAGCTCTGCTTGTTTTGCTGCGTTAATTTGGGAGAGAGATCAATCTGGATACAGTAGCTGGAAATGCTCCGACTGGAGGAGTGAGGAGGGGCTCCTTTGATTGCTTCTAGAACCGTGTTTGCTTTCTCCTCTTCACTAAACAGCTCTCTCAGCCTCAGACAACATATACTCACACTGCAGCAAACAATCATGCTTACTTTCCATCAGATTAAATATTTAAAGGACGCATCACAGAATTGCTGTGTGTGTGTGAGAGGGAGAGAGAGAGAGAGAGAAAGAGAGGAATGAGTGCCTCTGAGATGCTGCAAGTAGCCCTGGGAGTGTGTGGGTTGTCAGGGTATGTTGGTGGAGGGGGGGGGAGCAAGGGGCCAGAGACGGTCGTGTTCCGTTGCCCTCCCTGATGTCGGGACATTATCAGAGGCTCAAGCTGTATTGATCTGGACAGAGCGGGTTGGGTTACATGCGACCCTTCTCCTGAGCACGTGGCTACATATGGGGCAGCAAAGGAAGCGGAGTATGTATGTCTGCATACAGTGCTGTGCAAAAGGTCTAAGGTTCTTGTTCAGACTAGGTAAATAATGAGCGACTTTCTGTCAGCAAATTCACAAGTTCACATTAGAATAGATGTAAATAAACAAGAAAATGTAGCATTTTTGCATACCTTTTCTTGAGCTGGTTAGAAGAACACAGGTTCGGTTCCAGATTTCGCCTCTGTGCCTTCAGCCTTCTACTTATTTGCACTTTGCACTTTGCACTTAGGTGTGGCTGGGTGGCCTAGTGGTTAAGGCATCCGCCCTGCGACCAGAAAGTCCGGGTTCGATTCCCAAGACCACTAGGCACCGCTGAGGTACCCTGAGCAAGGTACCGTCCCCACGCACTGCTCCCCGGGCGCCGTGTTCCTGGCTGCCCCCTGCTTCACTCGGTGAATGGGTTAAATGCAGAGAACTGAGCAATTTCCTCTGGGATATATATAGTATATAAAAATAAATAAAAATTCATCAGCAGCTCCTGATTTAATTTTACGACGGGCTGATTGAGCTGAACCAGGTATTTGAGGTGTTTCATGAGAACTGCAGTATAATGCTGGGCTTACATAAAACCAATATTTACCATATCATTTGTTTTTATTCTAATATCAGTTATTAAACAAAATGTGCAGCTAAATAGGTTTTAAATGCAATTTTCTCAGGTGTCCAAGACTTTTGCACGGTACTATATGTGCGTGAGTGTTAAGAGAGAAAGGGAGAGGCCCTATGGCTTGTGATGTGTACGCTTCAGAAGGTCAGATGCCCTCGGTGGCCGTGCCGGCTGCATCACCCCCTGCGCAGGAGCCCAGCCCCAGCCCTGATTACCTAACCAAAAGCCCAAATAATGAGGCCGTGCAAATACAGCCTAATTGAAAGGGCTGTAAATCCATTACATATTGGTCAGGGATAATCAGGAGCGGTTTAATCACTTTTTCTCTATTCAGGAGCACTGAAGCTGCAACAGCAGAGCCCTGAACCTTGCCATGTGCTTATTATTCCCATCATTATCAAAATGACTTCACAGCTGTTCACAGCTACATCTCCTCGGCTGGAGATTTCAGCAAATCGGCAAAACATTTTTTTCTCTCATTTGAGCGTGAGTATTAGGGAGAGACAACATCACAGGGATTTTCTTTTCTCTAATATTTTGCCCTGTCTGCCTCTCAGATCCAAGTTGGTTGAGGAGTGGGAAGAAAAATCTTGAATGTAGAGGCCTCCTCTGAGCCACCTACCACAGTGTTGTTTTTTTTTTAAAGCACACACGCCTCCTGGTTAATTTACTTGGCTCACACCAAGCAGAAATTTCTTGCTTTATTGAGGGATCATTAGGCGTCTTTCCTGGCGACTCAAGGAATGCCTATTGTGGGCTTCTCTCGGCTCTAGCGCTTGTGCTGTAAAAGGGGAGGCTGATTCACAGAGAACTGTACAGCCTTTTCCACCAATTTTCTTTAGAATTGTTTTAAAATAGCAGTGAATGAGAAGAGGGAGAGGGAAAGAGAGAGAAAGAAATGAAAGAAAGGGAGAGAGAGAATAAAGCCCAATAGATTAAGCCTAGGAGTAGATTTTTTTATTCATGCAAGTGCAGCTTTCAAGCCCCCATTTTCTGCTTCTTTTGGAAGCTCTCCTGCTTTTTACATGTTTTCTTCCACTTTTATTGGACTCTTTTGTGAAAACCCCTGGTTGGAGTTGTACAAGCAATAATCCGTCCCTTTTAACCTACCTTTATAGTTTTTTCCCTCTGCAAAAAGGGGCCCTAATTGAATTATCCTCTACTTCTAACTGCAGCCTCTATACAATTGCTTACTCTCTCTCTCTATCTCTCTCTCACGCACACACACACACACACACACACTGCATAAGCATGCCACACACTAACACATCCAAGTCTTTTTTACTTTAATTTGTTAAGCAAATGTATTTCCCATTTCAGGATGCGTTTGTGCAAGAGAGAATTCTTGGGGACTTTGGCCCCTGAATGGCCCATTGGGGCATTCTTGCATTCAGGCATTCATTAGGGAGGGCAGAATGAAAGGAGCAGGGTTGTATTTTCTCAAATGCTCGGGCCAGCATGGAGCTACTCTTCCATGAGCTCCAGGGGTCTCTCTACATATGTTCTCAACATCCAGCCATTGTCACCTCTTCTGAAAAGCTCAAAAGGACAGCCCCCCACCCCAGGTCCTTGCACGGAAAAACAACACAGGCCAACAGTAACAATTGTTGGCTTTTGGATTCAGTATAACAAAATCGATGGCCCTCCCCTCTCCAGCCTCCCTTGCCCACTTTGACCCCACACTTTCATGGGAGAAATCTCACTGAGCCTTTCTCCATTACCATTGTCTCTGGGTAAAAGGGCTGCTTCAATTGGCACCCACCAACAGCTCCCTGAGGGATGGGAAAGATGCCTGGGATTCAGGAAAAGTCCCACAGCATCTTCGGCCATGAATGCAAGGCCCGAGTGATGTGATGTTATTATGCCTAATGTGCCTAACTCATATAACACGCACCAGCACATGAGCAGGCCTCTTTCAGGGCCTGTGTGATCTCCGGAGCTGAGATCAACTGGAGGAACCTGGCACGGCAGGCCCCAGGATGGTTTCTCTTTCCTTCCAGCTTTTCTGGATGTTTTCCAGTGCCATTAGGAAAGGGGGGAATTCCCAGCCTGCTGCCATAAGTCTTCCCATACTGCCGGGAGTTAATGTTATCAGAAAGGTAAACTTCTCAGCAGGACGGATTCCTCTAGGGTCGGCTGGGCATTTGGTGATACATGAGGGGAAGGGAAGACTTGAAAAAAAGATACGCAGAAAGTTACTAGAAAGGGCAGAATTCGAGAAGAAAAGGGAAAGATTTCATGCTCGGAAGGCCCAGGGGGGCCCCAGTATGTTGTAGAAGGGTTACTCTGAATTCTCTCAATTAGCCTGTTGGCGCCCTCATCCTCCCTCCTTCAGAGCAGTCCTCGCGCCCCTGTAAAGACAAGGGTCGGCCCGACAATGAAAACAGGAAGCACTCAGATACAAAGATACCACTCCAGGCCTGGCCTGTCTTTTCACTAACGTAAACCTTCAAACACCAGTGAAAATAAATAGGCCCCTTTGAGCAGACCAGGCCTAGTGCTGAGTGGATTTGTACAAGAGGCTGGAGTTGGTCAGATCGGGAAAGTTAGCATGCACTCTCCCTTTCCCTCTCTCTCTTGCTCTCTCTCTCTCTCTCTCTCTCTCTGAGATCAAACCTCTCAGGTTCTATGCCAGGCTGCCTCCTGGCCAGCCTGTTTAGGAAGTGCTGCTAAGCTGCAAAGCCAGGTGTATTGCTCCCCTGGGCTCACTGAAAGAAGCCTGATAGGTCCCATGACCATTTTGGAGGTCCTAGGAAGAACCTTACAACAAATTAACATGGCCTTATATGGTCTAGTGATACAGGGTTCATTTTCAGCCTTTAACTTCCATCTTATGGCGCAGCAGTTAGCAGCAGGCACGGATCGTTAGTGCCCAAAAGACTGTCCGACGATGAATTATTGAACAGCACTTGGCGTGCATTTCTGAAAGAGCAAAGTGTTTGTAATTAGATGTAGTATTCATGTCATTATGATTAAAATAGGTTTACCTCATACACGTATGCTGGCAGCAGTGATCTGATGAGAGAAAGTACCTGATTTTCATCTCTAGCCCTGCAAGCTTATCGAGAACCAGCCCTAGAGACCAGGGGCTGCAGCATTCACTGCCCCCTAAGGAACATTAATTGCCATGGTAACCTAGTGTCACCTCTAGGTCACTCCCTAGGAGACTGTTTTTAAAAGGTCCTTTGAAAATTAACAGATAAACAAATAAACAGGCTTAGCCAATAATAGGGGTGCATGGCTGCCCACTTCTGCTAAAGGATGTTTGTTCCAGATGACAAACACTAGAGAAGCTCCAGTAGTAGACTAAACATTTGGCTCTGCACTGTCTTTGCCTGTTTGTGTCCACCTAATCCACGTGTATTGTTCCATCTTTTCTGACATTAAGCTGCTGGGGCACATCTGCTAACAGTTTTAAGGGCTAGGCACACACACATACATAGACTTCCACTGACTCTGTGTGAACCTGTTCCTTTCCTAAATGTTCTTTTCCTTGGTTCCAAAAGCCTCGATTACATGTAGTCCATTGTTTTGTCTTAAGCTGGAGGTGGGGTGAGGTGGGAATGGTGGTGGGGGTTATGGTGCAGTAGGGTCAGAGGGGTGCAGGGCTGAAGGAGGCCCACACACTAATCTGTCATGTGCTCATTTGCCTCCCAGCCCTGAAGTCAGCTCTCCACTCACCCGTGGCAACCCAGGCAACAGTTTGGTTCCACACCAGAGCCATGTGTGTTTGTGCGAGCCTGTGTGTCTCTGGGGTTGTTTATGTTTGTAGCTCTCTTCTAGGGAGCCTAATTATGTATGCGTTGGTGTTTATGAGTTGGTTATGAGGGGCTTTCGAGTAGCCAAACTAATTGTCAGCAGGAGTTGGAGAGTGGCTGTGTTTTTGAAGTTTGCTGGAGTATGGGCTAATTACCGAAGGGGCAGGTCTGGTCCAGGCCTTTGTCAGAGAGTGTGTTCTCGTACAGGCTGCTCGACGGCCCTGTAACGAGGACGCAAGTCGTCTCTGTCTGCCATCTGTTCTCCTGTTCCCTTGTTCTCACACTGAGCTGTAAACCTGTGAGCTAAGACTAGGCCCATTGATAAACACACTCTCTTTTATGAGTTAGAGTGCCGTGACAATCAAAACATGAAGCTGAAAGAACAGTCGTCACATCCAGCCAGAATTATGAAAAGCAATTGTCCTCGAGAAGTCGGCCGTTGTCCCCGTCTGCCGTTTGCCCTTTAACAGGAGAAGCTTTTTTCACTAGAAGGGGGGAAAAGAGTGCTGAAAGTTAAGACGTCCATATCAAGTGTCTACTCTTTTCTTGTGGGCTGTATAATTATATGTGAAGCCACATCAACCTCTGCATTTCATGTCAAAGGCCTTAACAGTAATTCCAGGGTGAATGTGTGTGTGTTACAGAACAGTGACTGACAAAGCCTTGTTTACAGTATGCCTGCCATAAGTCTCCAGCAGCCTTGAGTGTTACAGCAGCATTATAGTGAAATAGCCATCAAATCTATTCACTTTGCCCCCTAATCCTGCTCTGCCTTAGTTTCCCTTCAAAAGGGTTGGTGCAACTATAGCACTTGTACCTAAAAAGAAACCCTCAAGTGTGGTTAAGAGACACGTGCAAAGTAAAGGGAGCATTCCCCCGGCTCTGAGTGATATTTCCTTTCTCCATGTATACACTTTCATACTTTATCTTATTGTTAGGAAACGTAATTGTATGGACAATTTTCAGCTGCTGTTTAGGTCTCTCTTTGTGTTCGCCACCGTTAGCCCAATGCTAATGCCTCACTGCTTGTTATTTAATGAAGCGGCATAAATGAAAGCTCTCACTAAATACTACAATCAATTTGTGTTGTTAAAGCTTCTCAAGCTCCATAGTAGTGGCCAGGCACAGAATAACTCAGACACACTGTGCCTAAAAAATCTCAGTGCTGACCTCTGGATGGGGAACTGAATGCTAAAACATGCTATTGCCAGTTGTGTTGGCCGTGCTTGGCTGGTGGAGCATTCCACAGGGGCGTTGAAGCTGAGCGACTCGCCATGCAGAGGTGAGTGCATCTCCTCCGACCTGAAGAGAAGCCAAACAGAGCAGAGAGCATACCGAGCAGTGCAGTCAGATTTATAAACTCCAGACCTCACTGGAGACTCCTCCAGCAGCCCACGCTTCAGCGGCAGGAGTCAGCCCCAGTCAGCCATCTACAGCAATAGCACTGGCCCACAAGCTCTGAGAAAGACCTGGCCCTCCACTTCACCAAACAACATTGGAGTGATGTAATGGACCGCGGGGGCAGCGTGAGATAAACGCTCATGTGCAAAGGCAAAAAGCTGGCTGAAGACTTTAGGGGCCAGCTGAGTATGTTCTCTGCCCTGACATTGTTTTTGCGCGGATTTCCCCCTCATGGCTGAATGTGGAGCATGGCGTGGTTTAAAATAGTGTCTGTCCGTCTCGCCCTCTCTCCTGTGCCTCCTACCCCCCCTCCTCTTCCTCTCCTCCAGACCCCCCTCTCCTCTCTGTCCCCCCGTGCAGTGCCAGAGGGGTTAGTGGGGCTGGACCCCAGCAGGCCGTGGGCAGGCCAGGGCATTAATCAGTGCGGTGGCTCTGGATCTGAGGAGTGGCCCTGGGAGATGGCCTTATGTGCTGCAGGCCTCCACACAGCCCAGCCCCTTTGATATTCAGCTCACACCAGGAGAGGGGAAATGCAGGGGGAAAAGAAACAGCACAAACATGGAAGTAGCAAACCAGGCAAAGGGGGGGGGGGCAGTGAGGATGGCGGGGGGAGCGCAGAGCAGAAATCAAAAACAGACTCTGTTTCTCTGTTTGGTTTGTCATGGGACCCAGGCTCTGACTGAATCCCACTGCTGCCATTTTGTTGTGTGATCCCCCCCCCTTTTTACTGCTTTTGTTTTGGCTTCTTCTTATTGCAGGATTGAAGCTCCTCACTGTGGGGGCCCACTCACCTACTTCCCCCCCCCCTGAGCTTTACCTCTCTCTGGCTTTGTCATCTGACAATGAGGCTAAAGCACTCTGACTATGGAATATCATTTCAGATCTCCACGTAGATATCAAAGGGGGCAATAAAGTGGCCCAATTTGTTGTGGTTGCTGTGCCGCCAGCCAAGACACAGGCATGCTGAAACCTTCCCTTACCCACAGCTCCTGTACCACAACACCATTTCCCTGCTAAGAGGTGCCTGAGGACCTACATGACTTCTGGAACCCAGTCCTCACCAGGTTTACTATGCAAGTCCTTAGCAGAGCTTCCCCAGTGGCTGTAATCCAAGCATGTATGGCTACACAGATGAATACATTTGATGGTGTCCTATATCAAAAATAGTCACACCAAGGGTGCAAGGAAAAAGTAAAAAAATAAATATCAAATAAACCCAAATCTGAGTGGAGCAGGCTTTGGCTCCAGATGTGAATCTGTGTGAATATTGATCGTTGCACGAAAGTCCCTATATCCCCAGGGCTGCTGCGGTTCACACAAAAAAGCTCCTTCTAAAGCTCACAAACCAAGCCGCTATAATGATTTAGATAAAGAGGCCTGGCGCGACACAGCAAGCTTCGGCAGCCAGAACCACCTCCCTGCTTCTCCTCCTCTTCCTCCTCTTCTTCCAAGAAGCGCAAGAAAAGGAGTGAAACCTGTAATTATCCACACTTTTCTGAATCCCCCTTAATGTTCATTATTTAAAACCAGTAGCAATTACAAGTTCAAAGGGGTTTAGAGGGCCAGCAACCCGCATAATCACCAGCAAATGAAGTACAGCTCATTCGTCACAGCAGAGCTCACTGGCAGGGGTGAATCATACACACTGTGACAGCAGTGGATTTCCATGCAGGCACAAATCTCTGCCACCTCAGGGCTCCGGCGCGCTCTATCCCTGTCTGCAATCCTCTTAGGCATGCTGTATTGTCTCTCTCACCCCCCCAGCTTCCATCCCTACATGAAAAACATATCAAACTTCACCCTGGCTTATGCTTACAATCATCTGCTTGTTGTCCTTCTGTTTGTGGCTGCCAGGCCGCCCACCAGCTTCTCCAGACCACTTGGGGCTGTCTCCCCCTGTTCTTTTCCACCCCTCCATTTCAGTTCATCATTTCTGGCATGCTTGTGCCTTGTGCCTGTGGTGTGGCAGTGTGCATTTCAGCGCTATGAGCAGTTGCTTCACACAGGTGGATCTCTGTTACCTTTGTGGATGGTCACAATGGCTAATCCTGTCTTCAGGTGGCTGTTTAGCACATTGAGAGGAGGTCTCACAGAACCAGCAGTTAGCTCCAATTACAGCACACCCTGACCGAAGGTCACCACGTACAGCTCTCTCTCTCTTAAAACACCTCCCCTACTCCGTAACAGACCCAGGTGGCTTTTCCCTTCTCTCCCTCTGTATCTATCTCTCTTATATCCTGTCTCTCATATCCTCCGTTCCTCTCCCCCTCTAACCCCACTTTCCCTTTCCCTCCCTCTTTCTTTTCCCTCCCCCCACATGCCCCTATCTGTCCCTTTACCTTGGTTCAGTGCTGCAGGTCACCTTTCCTTGCCTGCCCTGTCTTTGTGTCCTATTCCCAGATCAGCTGAACTCATGTTCACATTAAGGATCCTAGATAAAATCTCCATAGGGACTTGCTCTAGTGCTCCCGCCATTTCCTGCCTGCTGCTTCCATTGTGCTGCTTGCTCACATGGGGCAGATCCCAGTCTCTCCTGAGTTCAATGTCTCGTTGTCATCTCTTCCTTTGCCCCAGTGATGCGCAGAAAATAGGGGAGGACTCATTTTTCACTGAAGGGAAACTCCTTTGAGAAGGAAGGATCTTGCTGTTTCATTAAGTGACCCATCCAGGCAGACACTCGTGCTCGCCAGAGCCCATGTTTGCGTGCGCAAGTGTGTATTAGAATGGAATCCGTTGAGAGATTAATGGCCTACTGCTTCTATACCATTGATTATCTCCATGCCATTTTCCCCCTCTTCCTGCACAGATATTAAAAAGTAATGAAGCCTACGGAGGAAAAGGAAGGCGAGTCTTCACGCATCATTTTAAGTTATTTGGACTCAAACAGAGAGGGATCTCTTTAAGGCACAGTTTGAGTGGAATTAAGTAAATAAATGTGGAGTGTGATGAAGAAATGTGCTGCAACTGGAAAAGATGTGTGTTTAAGCAAAGACAACCCCTGACACATGGAAAAAGCTTTGCAGATGTTAACAATTCCTCCCTGTAGCATTCCTAGTGTTAGAACTGTGTTCTAATTGCTATAATAGATGTGGTAACCACTGACAGTAATGGAATCATGGAGAACCATCTCAAGCCTCCAGAATTAGAGTGATCAGCAAAGCTGCTTCAAGATGTCCACTGGATGTCTCTAACCACAACATGGCAAATGTGCCCCATCCTGGGTTTCTTGGCACTGGTTTCCATATTGGTTTGCCCCAAGGGGTGACTGGACCCATTGTCCTCTGTCTGTATAGCAGGGACCTCCACCCCAGACTGAGCTGGTCAGAAGGCAGAGTTTCCCTCTGTAGTGGCCCTGGTGAAAGGCACTGTTTTTCTCTCAGGAAAATGACTTCCTGAGACATTAACGTCAATCAACAGACTGGACGGGCCTCCCAACTCCGGCCATTGAGAGAGTCTAAAACTTGAAGGTAAAGGTAAAATGGCATTGTAAACCTGATGGAAATATTTTTGCCCTATCTGGTAGTTTTATTGGGAATACTCAAGCTCCATTTAGTTTCAGCATGTGATAATGATATACTATGGATCTCATTCAGCAGAGCTGCACTGTCACTGGCGCAGCCATTACTACAGCACTTTCATAGTCTAGGTCTTCATTATAGGAACATGTCATTCAGTTCCCAATGGTCGAAGTCTACTGAACTCTCTTTAGCTCGATTGCATCATGAATTATTGCACAGTTGCTGGGTGAGGCATGGGCTGGGTAGTGGAGTGGGCAAGAGCAAGAGAGTAAGTGCACTAAAAAAACACAACAACAACAGCTGTCTTACACCTCACATCAGCCTTCCTGCGGGTGATGTGAGAGGGGAGGGGCTTGGGTTACCTCAACAAGCGGTTGTGTTACATTCCTGAGAAGGGAAGGGGGCTGCGCCAGTGGTGGGGGTAGCTCAACGAGTTGTTGAAATGAACACAGATGCTTGTCAACAGCCTCCAAGCCAGGGAGTCGTCAAAGTGCATTTTAGCCCTAGAGGCTAATGGCCTTCCCTTGTATTCCTGTCCTGCTAGACTTCAGCAGAGCTTCACTCTCTCAAGCCTTTTCCTCCTGGCTGTGGAAGAAGCCTTGAGCTTCAGCTTCTGCCCTCCTGTTTGTGGCTTGGGTCAGTCCAAAAAGCTCTTAGTGGATCCCCAAATCCCCCTTTATCTCTCCCTCTAAGACAGCGCATGAGCTTTGAGAGTAGTGGCTGTGTCTGGATTACTGGAGCTCTCTTTGATGCCCCAGTATGAGGTATGGGAGGGGGGAGGGCGCTGGGCTGTAGTTTCTACAGTCGTGGAAAATGCAGTGTTAGATTTAAAGCTGAAATGTTCATCAATTTTATTAGAGGGCGAGTCGATATAAAAAAAGGAATTAAAGGTGGCAGATATTTTATGGAGTATATGTATGAGAGAGTATGTGTATGAGAGAGAGATAATATTACAGTGTGCTTTGTGGAACATTGCTCAGATGAGAGTCAGTCTCTCTGTCAGGTCCCAGGGGTGGCCTCTCTGAACTGCTGCCTGATAGGCGCTAACATGCATTGCTGATCAGGTTAGCGGGAGATCAGGACATTTGTGGCTTCCAGGCTTATTTTGCGTTTCATTGGTTAGGAAAACTGTCTGCATGAAAAAAAAAAGGTCAGCCACGTTTCTAATTCAGCCCCCGCAACAAGCCCCCCTGTCCTCCCCTCCCTTTCTCTAATAAGCGGTAAGCTGAGCAAGCTGATGGTCATCCTCCCATGGGGCTGTTGGGTAGTTGCCAGCTTCCTGCCTGCTTTGTCAGTGGATAAAGCCAGTAACAAACGAGGAGCCTTTAGCCAAGCCAACCGGCCAGGTCAAGGGTCAACAGGCCTAGGGGCAGGATTGAACAGAAGTGCACTACAGGGTAAAGGGGCCGTAGGAATGCACTTAAAGGAGGCCAGCATGGCACTGCTTAAATCCCACAACTGCTCTCCTCTCTCTGCCCTGTGCCTTTTAGAACCATTTAAACTCTCCTTCCATCTTTACCCTAAAACATCAAGATTAGAGAGAGAGAGAGAGGTCCCCAGGGTGCTTGCCAATTCATAGCAAAATACATTGCCTGGATGCTCAGGAATCATATTAGTTTTTGATCCTTACACAAAGATAATACAGCTGCATGGAAGGTGTGCATTTTCCAAAGGCCCATGGGGCATTCCCAATAGCGCCGCATACAACAGGTACAAACTGCTGGGGGATTGAGGTTTGGCTTGGCTCCCTCTGTCGTCATGAAGTGTTTCTGCCCATACGAATGGAGAAGAGTTTGGCTAAGTGTAGTTATTCTTTTTTGCTTCTGTTGGCTCAAGTGTCTGTGCTTTCACAAGGATGAGAGAGCAGCTGAGAGAGTGAGAGGGAGCGGGGGGCAGGGAGTTTGGCCTCTCTGCGGAGACGTTGTTTAGTCCTCTCTTAGTGCTGGCTAAATGGACGCCATGCTTGACTTCTACACTTTTAGCATCATTAACCTACAGGAAGTGGCCCCTGCAGCTGTTTGCAGGCTGCGGCACATTCCCGGCTAATGGCTAAATGTTGGGCTCACTCTGCTGAGAGTTTTGACCTTAAACCAAGTCTGACATAAGAGATTTGCTCTTATAGTTTGGACTTTATGAACCTGCCTTAGAGGTTCTTGTTTGTCCTTTTGCCCATACAGTGAAAATTTGCTAAGTTCAGCCATATTGGCTTAACCTTCTTAAGCAAATCTCTGACACAGGAAAAGAGATCTGGTTGTCTATATAAATACCCCTTCTGATCATTAGATTAGTACTTCAGTGAAGAGAGAATTGCCAAGTGCCACTTCTAGAAGTGGTCTTTGTGGGATGAATACACAGCATTTTTCTTTCCATACATAAGCATCTACTATGGTCTTAGATCAGGCCCCCACTCCAGGTTCCGTCAAAAAAGTCTCAATACAAAAATGAAGCTGCAAACTCCTAAATCCCACTCAGACAGGAGTCTTGAGTCTCAGACAGGTGGAAGATGAAGTAGTCTGTGGCCTGTGAATGTTTTCATGCTGTTGTTTTTGGCCATCCATGTTGCCTCATATATGAGATTCCAATGCTTTTCGAGCAAACCCCTCTCCTTGCTCTCATGCAGGCAAAGTATATTAAAGAATGGCTTTAAGAGCCCCACTTCAGAGCCCCAAGTGTCTGGGAACTGGGGTATGGTGTGTGGAGAACGTACTGAAGCAGTACGTCAGAGGTAGTTAGATACCTAATGGTCTAATGCCTCTGCCATGAGAGGTCTAGAATCTGTTGCTCATTGGTGCCATGCAGACCAATCAAGTCATTACAGAGCCTGATAGTACAGAACAGGAAACTTTGCTCAAAGAGGGTTTCTGTATATGAGAGCACTTGTGTCTTAGAATTAGTTCTATCTGGAACATACTTCACAAACATGAAGATATTTGGTCATGCAATAGGTTACTAGGTATGAATCCTAAAGCATGTTGCAGGGGCTAGCAGGGAAACATCCATGCTACTGACCCAACATAAGATAATGTTCTTAGTTTAGAGGAGCACAAAATCAGTGGAGACTGGGCTCATG
Source organism: Clupeocharax schoutedeni (assembly GCA_037974565.1). NCBI lineage: Eukaryota > Metazoa > Chordata > Actinopteri > Characiformes > Alestidae > Clupeocharax > Clupeocharax schoutedeni. The sequence continues at coordinate 24,235,469 of JBBPDH010000001.1, forward strand.
ACCCTCCAGCTATCCCGAGGGCACTCTTGTAGGTGACTGTACAATATTACACAGAAGCTAAAGGAGTTCATACTTATCTGAAGTCATTTTTTTGGCATGGAATTGTTTTTTGCAGGCTCTGTGGCCTTTGCTGAGGTCTTTTGCTGGGTTTCAGAGGCACTGCTTCACAATGTGTGCTCAGGCCATTAAATTGGTGTTGATGTTTATCTACTAGACTGGCCCAATTTGCCTTCAAGCATGAGCAGTCAGATCACTTTATGACAGGCAGTGGTGACAAGTAACTGGGTTTTGGCACCCTCATGACCCAGTAATGGGCCTCTCCCTTTCACTTTTACACTCCTGGCCTGGGTTTGACGGCAGCCTCCAACAATGGACAGCCCTCAGCCACCATCCCCTCACTGACCCATAAACAGTGAGTTCCAGTTCAAAGGGATATGCAAGCGAATCTAACAATGAACGCCTCTGATAAGCCCATTGTCAGGGCTTTTTCAAACAGTCTTGGTGTGCCTGCCTGTTGACAGTAAGGCAACACGAGGAACCAGTTACCACAACAAAGTGAAGCACCTGCTCTGATAAGGCAGGTTGAATTCCTACCCTGTAGGACCAGTCTGGGAGAGAGAGAGGAAACTCTAGGAGTGGAAGGCTGAGATGTGCTCAGACTGATTTGGGCTGAATGCACAGTGGATAGCCAGTGGGCTGAGTGGATGAGGGAGAGATTCAGCCTCTCCTCCTCCTCCTCCTCATCCCCCTCTCTCCCCTGCAAGGACATGCAGATCAGATTGCTCCCCTTGAAAGAGCTGGCCGGCCACGGTGGAAAGAGAAGCCATGAACTTGATCTGATGATTAAACAGCCTCATCACTATGGCTGCAGGCAACGGCCGAGCACAGGTTTGCTATGAGAGAAATAAAGACAGCCTTTTGTCCCCAAGTCTCAAGGTCTCCCCTCACCACCACTGTCACTCCCCATAGCCCCCTTTACACCTTGTGTCCTCAGTGTGGATTAGGCTGTGCTGGAGTCATAGAGATGCTGGCTTTGTGGTGGAGGTCCAAGAAATGTCAAATTCATTTTCAGATGAAAATCAGCAAAGTTCAATACTTATGCCACTTGTGTGACTACTTGTGTGCAATAGTCTATGTGCAATAGTCGTATCATGTACAATTTCAATACTTATGTCACTTCTTATGTGCAATAATCTTAATCATATTCCACATCATTGCTTGTGTCACTACATGCAGTAATTTATGTGCAATAGTATTATCGTGAGCTACGTCACTACTTATGCAATACTATTACCATGTAATATCACTACTTAATGTCACTATTATGTGCATAACAGGCTTTGAGTGTAGAATGCAACTGCAAACCACTGTTTGTGTTAACTAGTAAACTGCAGTAATTTTATTTTATTTATTTATCTAGTATTTATAGCAACCTCTCTTGCTGACCAAAGCGTTTTATAATTAAGTATATTTAGTCCAAAGCATTTTGAAAATATTTCTGGAAGTTTTATTTTGACATTATTTACGTTGTGTGTTTGTGTAGTTGTAGCATATACGGCCCTGTTAGAAACCAGAGTTGTATCTCTGCTGCTTTTCAATGAAGCGCTCTGGTTGGCTTTCAGTGTGTATGTGTTTGTTGCTCTCAGACAGCCTTGGGAGGGAGTGTGGTGGTGATTGCTTTTTAGCCCTAATGCATGTTTGCCCTCAGCAGTCTTGTTCTAGGGTGTCCTCAAGGGGTGGCTTGCGTCCTCCCCCTTCACCCTCCAACGCCAACCGCCACTCCTCTCCCGCTATGCCATTCTCTCCTAGTGCTGGGCAACAATTTGCCTGGCAAGTGAATTGATAGCGAAAGTTGCTCTAGAACCTTGCACCATCTCCAGCGAACATAAATGAATGGTGTAGAGCAAACAGGGGCCTGGCAGAGAGCCAGCCGAGCCCAGCCAGCAATTGTTGAAGGGGCATAGAGAAGCAAGAGACAGAGAAAGAGAGAGAGAGTGAGAGAGAGAGAGAGAGAGGCTGTCTGCTAGCTCTGTATGGCTGTTGGAGCTCAGGCGGCCCCTTTGAAGCTGCAGAAATGATAACTGTTTTACTTCTAAAGAAACAAGTGCAGCGGCCCTGCGTGATGCATCCGCCACTGTAATTGTGGCTCTGCAGTTCATCAGAACTCAGAGGCCCAGAGGAGTCAAAGTGTGTGTGTGCGTGAGAAAATAAAGGACAATGATACTGCTTGGGTGCACACTTTGAGCTTTAGAGGTTATGTATGAGATGGCTCATAGCATATCATAAAACTGAGGGGTGTGTGTGTATTTGTAAGGGGCTGGCTGTGGCGAGTTCAGCTGGGAGTCTGACTCATTGAGTCATGATGCATTCCTGCCCGTTTTCTCCCTGTTGTCAGGAAGCAGCTTAGTCCAAAAGAAAATAAAACAAACACAAAACACTAGCGACCCCCCCACCTTTAACCTGCGACACAAACACACACAAACACACGCAGGAGTTTACTTTGCCAAAATTCTGCCTTTTGGTTTAAACAATACACCCTTTTACATTTTATTCAGTGAACAAATATGTCATGCCCTATTGCTGAGCTGTAAATGAATGATATTGCACAGATTCTTATTCTAATTGAACAAAACCCAAATCCAAAACCCGAGCCCAAAATGTTATCATGCGATTAGCAACACACGTGGTTATATTGCTGTTATTATTATTATTATTCACGAATGGTGGTATTAAAATGGCATCTATTTTGTCACATTCTAATCATTTTTATCAATAAGAAATGCCAGCCTTCATTTACTTTGAATATCATTTTCATAGAAGACACAATTGGAATGACATTATTAACGACAAAGGGCCTATCTATATTTAAAATGTGCCAATCTTTCTTCTGTTCAATGCATAGATATTAAAATGTCATTCTCAAATCGGAATGATTTTTATTTAGACCGTATTATTGTTATTATTATTAGTTTTATTATTATTATTACTCTATTGTCACTTTGATTAAAGAAACTAATACGATCGCAATCAATGTCCTGCATTATAAGCCAGCTGTGACATTGCAGCTGTCTGGCGAAGAGCATAAGAGTAAATTCATTTGTTATAAATGCCATTTTAAAGATATGAAGCCATAATATTGGTTAATCCGATGCAAAGGTGCATGTGAAGTACAGGGCGGTATCAAGGCCGGGTTTGTAGCAGAGGAAAGGCCTGTGATTAGCATGGCTTCATTAGCATGGAGCTAAGGGTAGGATTCCTTTTGCTCCCAACCACCGCCTGCTCCTCCAACGATGAAGTCATCCATCAGCAGCATGGTCAGCCCACTGCTCTCAGGAGGGCTGTGTATGTGTGTGTTGTAGGGATTGTACTATATGAGTGGGGGAGTTGGGGGCAGGGTGGGGGGTGGTCTGTGCCTCATAGGCCTGACACTACTGGGGCCATTACATTCAGCCGCAGTAGAGAGCACATTGCACCCTGTAATTTAGCCGATTGACTGCAAACACTCACTCACACACACACACACACACACACACACACACACACACACACACACAGGAACATGTAGACACAACACACACACTTTCACACGCGCAAACACACACACACACACACACACACACACACACACACACACACACACACACACACACACACACACACACACACACTCTGGGAAATAAAAAAAAAAACCAGCATGTCCTTGTAGTGGACTATATGATCCACCAGAGTCCCAAGAGGCCTTTACATGAGTGAGTGAGAAAACGAGTGTGTATGTGTGTGTGTATATGTGTCTGTGTGTGACGGACAGAGTGGTGGGGGGATAGTGCCATTAACAGGCCGCAGCATAATTAACAGAGTTGTTTCGATCGGAGGCCAGCGCTGGCCTCTGCAATAAAATAACCTGCTCATTTCTCTGCCTAATTATTTATAGACTGCACTTCTTTACATTTTGTGGTCAATCAGTTTCTCAGGATATTGGTCTGGGAGTTTGTAATTCGCTCTATTGATCGGATTCGAAGCGGGCAGGGAGATTTTCAATCATTCCTTTGATCTTCTGCGGCAAGTTTGTGTTTCAACCATTAAGTAAGCATGCTCTTTGGGCCACTGAGATGGGGGCAGGGAGGGCCAGGAAATTGTTTTTGTTTTTTTGTTTTTTTGGCCTCCAGAGGGGGAGCAGGGCAGCGGGCCGTGTTTTTGGACGGTGCATTGTAGCCCCCTTCAATTGTGTGCGACTGCAATTTCAGAGCAGTTCTTAAAGAAGGCATCAGTGAAAAGTACGGGTGGCCGACTGCCTCTGTAATAAAACGGATGGAGAGAGGGAGTGGGAGTGGTGGCTGTGAGGGGGGAGAGGGGTGAAAGAAACAAGCCTGCATTTACTATAATGTGTGGAGCAGAGCCGATGGAGTCCCCCTGAACAAAATAGGATTTTTTTTAGTGTTGTGTCTCCGTGGTCAGGCGAAATCTCCTTACTCAGGCCTTTTTCCCCCACATTTTTTTTCCCACTTTTTTCCCTTGCTGGGGGTTTTAACGTCCCCACTCTCCTTGATGAGACATCTTTCTTGTTTGTTCAAACCATTCATTTTGTGGCGGGCGGAGGAGGCTGCCGTCGGCCGCTGTATTTATCACCCAGCTCTGCCGCGCCACGGCACCTGCCACGGGCCGATTGATGACCCCCGCCAGGCCCTGGTGGCCCAGGAAGCCTTAATACAATGTAAATGACTGAGACCCACTTCCAATCTGCTGTCCTCTCTCTCTCCCCTCCACCATGTCTCTCTCTCTCCCTCTTTCTCTCTCTGCCCCTCCACCTCTCTCTCTCTCTTCCTCTTTCTCTCTCCATCTCTCTGTCACACTATCTCTCTCTCTGTCTCCGATTGTCTGTATCTCTCTCCCTCTCTCTTTCTCCCTCAATGCCTTACACTGTCTGTCTGTCTGTCTCTCTCTCTCTCTCTCTCTCCCTCTCCGTCTCTCTCTCTCTCTCTCTGTCTCTCCCCCCTCGTGTCCTTAATGCCCACCTGATATAGCATGGCCTCTCTGCTCGTTAATATGAGGAGGCTAAATCAGTCGCAGAGCGGTCAGCCCAGACAGTCGGCTCCTGTTATACTCTGTTGTTCACTGATGAAAGAAGAAAACACACACACACACAGATATATACACACTATTGCTCACACACAAACACACGTGTGTGTGCATAGGGGGGAAAAAATGCTGAGCTCCTTTGCCAAATAAATGTCAACACCTTGCAATCATAAAATGCATTTTTTATGAAAGCATTATCATCTTTCTTTGTTAACAGTTTCAAAATATTAAAAACACAATTAGGAAACGGATCAATCTCTTTTCAAGGCCACTTTTCATTATTTTGTTCAGTCTCGGGGGTTGTTTTCCTGATTAATTGCATGCATTCCTCAAATATCCACTTTTTCCCCTGACCTTTAATTAAACTGGAGCTGTGGGACAGCACCACCTGAACTCTTTCTTCCTCAGCTGATTCCTCAAACTCAAGCTCACCTAAGCAAATGTGTGGATCTTGTTTAAAAAGATCAAGAAGCTCTTCAAAATACCCGCAACCTCTGGCCATTTCTGAGAGGACGTCCACTTCTGTAGATCGTTTACAGGAACGTTCCTATCCTTCATTAAAACGTAACACACACCCACGTGCTGCATGTGTGTGTGTGTGCATATTATGTGTGCATGTGTGTGTGTGTGTGTGTCTGTTTGTGCTCGTGTGGAAAGAGTGAATAAAAGCAAAGCCTGGTGTCTGTTCCTTAGTATGAGTGCTGATTCCTAATCTGGCTCTTAAAGACATCTGTCACCACAGATCTCTGTTGTTTTGTCATGCTCCACAGCAGAGACAGGCGAGGGAAGGGAAAAAAAATACACCCAAAGCCTGTCATTTCTGTCGTCTCGCATTTGGCGTATTGAAGCTGACACAAATAGTATCATTGCATCCCTGGCTGGGGAATTACATTTTCAGGTAGAACTTTTGGCGACAGGAGACCTTTCAGATAAACGTCTTCTTTTAGCGTTTTGGCCAGCCTTCAGCAGCCCAGATGAAAAGACACCGGGGATGAGAGGAATCAGCCTCATATATTTCCTCGTTGTAGCAGTCAGAGGAACGGAGGATTTATTCAGACCTTATTCACTCAGCCCTGGGTCCAATTCAGCAGGGGAATTCAGCTCTGCTCCGAGGATGTGGTGAGCAGGAAAGATTGCCATGTTGCAAAAATCTGTAACTGTAAACGTGTAGGTACGTGGCGAGTGGAATTGTGTTCATCTATTGGGGGTGGGGCAAGTTTACTGGCACCGACAAACTTGTTTTACTGCCCCTAACAGGCTTAAGTCTGTCTGTGTGTGTATGTGCGTGGGTGTGTGGGTGTGGGTGGGTGTGTGTGTGAGGACTGAAGTAGAGTGGAGGTCATAACTAAACATGGTGACCATTCTCCCAGTGTTAAACAGAACATTTTGGCAAAATAGAACATTTACATGATTTTTTATGGACCCTAGATGTAGTCAGTCAGTAACACTAGAACTCAATAGTCACCCAAATCCCGAACTTCATTAGGGGAACAGACTCGTGGATATGGTTTAGAATATAATATGAATGCCCCTATAAGACCCTATGTGTGTGTGTGTGTGTGTGTGTGTGAGCATGTGAAGACTGACATATGCTGGAGGTCATGCCTAAACATGGTCACCATTCTGTCAGCATTAAACAAAACATTTTGGCATAATATAACATTTACACAGACCCCAGACCAGCCAGTTTAGAGTCCAAATGTTGGTGCTTTCATTTAGAACCGGAGCTATGAGGCTAACATCACTAACACTGGAAGTCAATAGTCACCCAAATCTATATCCACAAAACCTCTCGACTCTCTCAAACCACATCCAGGTCTTCATTACAGCGGTGCAGACTTGTGGATGTGGTTTAGTACACACTATGACTTACTGTGCATTATAAAAATGAGCCAAACTGCAGGCAGCTGTTTCAGACACACCAGGCCTGGATCTTGGATCAGATTCCTCCATATTTATGATGGCCGTTGTCACAAAAATTGATTCTACATCAGCACTCCTGCTCCTGAGGCAGTTCGTGAAAACAGATCCTGATGTCTAAAAAGGCTGACTGGTGAAGCTTTGTTCGTTTTTATCGCTCACTGTAAGCCGTACTGTGTCCTAAATGAATAGCTGGATGTGGTTTTGAGTTGAATGACATTTTGGTGGTATATTTACGGAAACAAATTAGGTGACTATTGACTTATAGTGTTTTTCAGCTACAGAATTAAAAGAAGCTAAATTTGGACACTAAGCATGTCATTCCTGCTTGACTACATCTAAGCTCTGTAGATAATTGTGTAATTTTGAGGCTCCTTAACCGTTCGACTGACATTCGCTCCTACTGTACACACCATGCAGCACATCATTGACTTCTTTAGAACTTCAGTACAAATTCATGCCATTATAATCTTTATAACATGAGCAGCATGGCTTCATCCCGGAAGTGGCAAAATCACTCCTTGTATGGAAGTTCCATTCATTTGTGTGGGTCAGATGTCATCCTGAGCTTTGTTTGGTGTTTCTGTATCACATAGAACCAAATTTATTAAAACAAAAAAAACATGTAATAATGAAAACCACTACTGGCGTTTTAGAAGAAAAACACAAGATCTTTGAACCTGGGGGTCTGGAGAGTGATTGAGCGGTGCATCAAGAGAAACAGCAGCAAATACTGAGTGTGTAGGAGAACAAACATCGGTTCTACACTGTTTATATTTACTGAAATCAGAGTTTACTGATACACTCTGAGTTCTGAGGGTAAACACCGGTTCTAGACTG
>JBBPDH010000001.1:24256188-24270363 GCA_037974565.1 Clupeocharax schoutedeni
GGCGGTCAAACGCACTCGGGCACAGTTCAAACTGCCTAGTGTGAGTACACCCTAACTTTCATTTGTTAGGCCAAAACTATTTAGGAAAAACAAAATTGCAATATAAAGTGATCCCTAAACTAATATACATATAAATCTGTGATTTAATGACAGCTATTCCCAAGCAGCTCACAAAATGGTACTAAAATTTTTACATAGTGGTTATGTAGAAAACTGAACACTATGGTGAATTTGTAGAAAAGTTTTATGAGAATCCTTATAATATTTAGTGTCAAGCAGGTACCGGAATAATAGCAATCCGATTATTTATCTTAGGATCGGTACAGTTCTGTGAAAAGGGCATGTATGTACAGTACAGTGCAAAAGTCATATTTTGCTTCCAGAGATCCAGGCTATTTTAATGTGGTCTAGAGAAAAAGTTTTTCAGTTTTTCCAGTCCAGTCCCTGAACCTGACCCGTTTCAGAAGATTGTTGATACACAGTGAGCTACGTATGAATCATTCAAGCAGAACAAAGACCATCTAACTGAAGTCCTGAACCAGTGAAGAACCAGGAGCAGATAGTTCTGACACAGAAACAGATTTGTTCCTACTTCTTTTATTTAATCTACTCAACACGCCAAAATTAGATAATTTGACAAGAATAAAATAGTATTCAAAGAGCAATATAAAGAAATAAGGGGTTGATCAAGACTCTTGCACAAGACTGTATGTGTTTTAGGCGTGTGTTTTCTACTCATATGAAAGAACCAGAGCAGAAACAAAGCTGAAGCAGAGCGAGAAAGTTTTTTTGTGTCAGCCTCCATATATATGAGGCAGTGCACCACACTGTTGACACACACGGATGTTTTGAAACCCACTTCAAAAAGATGAAAAAGGAGGGAAAAAATACAGTTCCTGCACTCTGGCACATAAACTGTTTAAAACGTAAGAAACTGAATGGCTTGTGCGCACCTATGCACACTCATCAGGTGTTTTTTTTTTTTTTTTGGGGTGGGGGGGGGGTGAGAGAATGCGGACAGACTCTTAATCCCTCCTCTGGCAGTGATAATCAAAAATAATAGCACTGGTAAAAACATTCCAGAGCAAAGGTGCCTGCCTAGAGAAGAAAGGGGATTAATGAGGGGAAAGATTAGGTGCCGCCAGAGAGAGAGAGAGTGTGTGTGTGTGTGTGAGAGAGAGAGAGAGAGAGAGAGGTGTACTCTTCCCTCAGAGGAGCAGAAAACTGGTAGTGCTAGTGTAGGTTAGCCGCGCATGGTTGCTACAATAAGGCCTCGTTCACACAGGTGTGTTGACGCCTGGGGCTGCCTTGGCCTCAGTCCATTCCATTCAGAGACTGATTTGAACAATAACTATCCTATCTTTTAGAGAAGGGAGGCGAGAGGGGGGTGGTGTGGAGGGGTGGGGGCGTCAAAGGAGATGCCTGTGAGCTTTGCTGGGGCCAAGAAAAACCCCGGCGCAGTTGTCAGAGCTTGTTGATGTAGCGGCAGAGGTTTTTCTTGCTTTCGTTCTCCGCTCCGCGCCTTATCCCCCTTCCACCCGCCCACCCCCTTCCCCTTTCCCTCTCCGGCAGATTCGGTGGGGTTTGTGCCGCAGGACAGAATGGAGAGAGCAGAATTGGAAGAACAAAGTCCTGCTGTACGAACCAGCAGCTGCTGCTCGCAGGATCAAAGGCGCGACAACCCAGGCTTCCTGGCCCGCGCTGCCACTCGAGGTGTTTGACGGACAGTTAACAGCTGGGCTTGCTCCTGCCATGCAGGGGTCGCCCAGACTGTCCACCAGACCAGGGGTGGAGAAGAGGATTTTTTTAAGGGGAGGGGGTGACACATGGGGGGGTTCCCTGCCCTGGGATGGGATTTTACTTTAACAGGATGGGACCACTGGTGCTGGAGCTCCACACTGCCCCCCAAGTTGTGTTTTTATCTAGGCAATAACCATTAACTCTCTGAATGGTGTAAAACTGTCTAAAACTGGTGTTTGTTCTTCCACACACTCGCCATTTGCTGCTCTTTCTCTCGGTGCACCGACGTTCGTACTGAAAGTTCTCCTGGGTCTGTTACTTTTCTGTTTGTTTCCTAAAGACCTAAAATAAATTAAACATAGGCATTTTCTTTATGTTCATTTGTGTTTGATGCAGTTTTTAAAACCCCAGTATCAGTTATTATTAAATATTTTTCATATTACAATAACTTTGGTTCTAAGGGACATAGGAATACAGAGCTCAGCATGACACCTCGAGCATCAATACAAACTGGGGGAACTTCCATATAAGGATGTACCATTTGTTGCACTTACGACGCATATCCAGGCCACTTCTGAGGGTTAAGAGCTGAGCTGGTCCTCCAGAGATCATGGCTGAACAGAAAATTCCCCAGTGCCAGGATTCCTCTTTTTTTATATGGAGTTTCGCTGCTCCATCTCCAATCTGGAATCTATGAAATATCAGCCATCGCAGCATGTCTGGCACAGGAAGAGTAAGAATTTCTGGCTAGCTTCATGATGCTACAGAGAGAGAGAGAGAGAAGAGCTAGAAAGAGAGAGCAAGTAAGAGAGAGTAAGGAGAGAAAGTGGGATAGAGAGTCGGAGAGAGGGAGAGACAGAGGGAGAGAGAGAGAAGGACAGAAAGAGGGAGAGAAAGACAGAAGAGGAGAGAAAGAGAAGGAGAGAAAGAGGGAAATAGGAAAAGAGAGAGAAAGAGAGAGAGAGAGGAAAAGAGAGAGAAAGCGAGGTAGAGAGAGAGAGAGAGAAAGTGGGAAAGAGGAAGAAAGAGAGAGTGCCGCAATGCTATTGATTTATTTTAATTAGCAGCTCGTTAAATCGTGTCAGTTTGCAAAACAAATATATAATTCTTTGTCTGATTTTCCACTTGGGTCTTAATGACTCCTGCTGACGGAGAACTGGAGCAGGAAAATAGCTCTGAGAGACAAAGAGCGACAGAGAGGGTGCAAATTCTCTTCATATGTCACACGGCGGAATGCAGCTGGAGTTAGCAGAGGGCTGAAGAAGAAGGCTGTGGGGAAAAAAAGCAGCAGAGCGAGAGGGTGAAGAGAAGGGAGGAAGAGAAGTGGTGAGATCCGCTGGGACGGAAAAAGGTGAAGCGCTTTTCTTTTCTGAGAGGAGCTGCAGAGAACTATGTAAACACCATAGTGGCCTGAACGCAGCCATGTAGACACACATACACACACAGTCACACAATCATACACTCACACACACTCTCTTAGCTCGCTCTCCCATCTGCACTGAATCAAGCGACAGGGTGAGGTAATGCTCGCCGCTTCATGTCTCCCGACTCCTGTTTTAACTTAAAGAAGAGAGAGATCTTAAAGAGGGACGGCTAGAGGAAGCCTCCTCACGCTGGACCCCGCCGACACTCCCTGCCTCCCTTTTCCCCCTCCTCTCCTCCAGACCGGCTCCCAGAAGATCCTCAGATAGTTTATGATAAATCCACAGATAGGTGGCGGCTTAAATAGTTACCACGTCTCTCTGAAAAAGGCCGATACGGAATCTGTATTTACCCCACAGCAGATTAGGGGCCGCCAGTGGCCTGCAGACGCACGCGTGACCCTGTTAGTGGGTGATAATTGGGACATGTTTGCTTTTATTAAACCCACGCTTCCCAGGTTTAATCTGTGTACACTTTCTTAGGTCAAAGTTGACACCAGAGCTGTTTTTTTTCTCCCCCCCCTAGAGCAATGTCCGTCCCCGCCCCATCACACCGAGGAGTGACTCGAGTAGTTTTGTTTGGGATTTATTTTCAGCTCAAAAACAAGAGGGATGGAAGCAATGAGATTAAATTGGAAGCAGAAGATGATGATGATGTTCTCATAACTGAGAGCTCAGTTTAGTCTGACAGTGCTGAATGTTGCACAAGCAAAGCTGAGGAATTTCGCTCGAGTGCAGAGCCTTTCCCAGAGTTTTTGAATTGGAATTGGAGTCAGAATCCAAATCAGAATAAGAATCCCGGAGGAAACAGCATGTGCTACGACTGCAGAGACGCACAGAGATACAATATAAAATATAATATATTGTCAAAATAAAACTCTCCAGACAATACTCTGTACTAAATACTCAATACACCGTGCTATATCTCCATGCACTTGTTTTGCACGCTCCTGGCTGCTTTGCCCATGCATTTATTTGCTGAAGGACTCTTCAGAGCTCCAACCTCAGCTCTTCTCTAAGTGGAAGTAAAGCCAGCGGCAGCACGCAGCCAGTTCCCTCAGAGCAATGTGATCATGCTGGGTCCTCTCACTCTGTCACTGCAAACTCGTCAAACAAGTGACCCTGGCCCTGATTGGCTGAGCTCCCAGGTCTGCTCTCCTGCGATTGGTCGGCCGGCTTCTCTTGGCTAGGCTCCAGGGCAGGGTGGTTTGGCAAGGGGCTTTCTCAGCGAAGCAATACTGACAACAGGAGCCAGTTACCAGGTGTGGCCGCATTACAGATCGCTCTGCTTGTTCGGGCTGACCGAGTGGAGAGAGCCGTGTGCACACTCAGCACTGCTGGGTGGTGCTGATAAAATTCAGACTCTCCCAGTATATCCCAGTATGGGCGCCACGTCACAGAACACCGGACATTCTTCACTTTTGGCAACAAAATGGTAGACATAGTACTTAAACACACATAAGTTTTAACAGTTGCAAAAATGTTCAGTTTGTTGTTTCTTGATGTCACAAATACCTTTACACGTTTTGAGCCTATAGTAGTTTAGCTTCACCTGAGGTCAAAGAGGTTATAGTTTCAGTCTGGACTTTTTGGAACAGAACAAAACATTGTTAAAGGTTCAAAAGATGCAAAAACTGCCCATTTGTAATGAGTTGTTTTTGTGATTAATATATTTGTATGTGACACCAATATACCAATATACAATACGTCCAGCACTATTACTGGGGCAGTCTAGTGATTCTGCAGTGATTCCATAAGTAAACTACCCTGGTGTTACAGCTCTACTCTGTGGAACAAGGAGTACCGGTAGTTGATTTTAGTCTGTAGAGAGAAGGAGGAGGAACTACAGCAAGGTTCCTATCGGGTTCCCTTCCACTGTCTCTTTAACACGCAGACCGGCCTAGATGCAGCCGGGCTTCCCTTCGCCCCGAGGGCTGTTTGAGCTGAGATTTCTGTCGGGGGATCGAGTGTTGATGCAGCTCCACGGTAGAGTGAGGTCAAGTGGACTCCTGCAGTTCTATCTCCATTATTCATATTTGCAGCGGTTGTGGCCTGTGTGTTGTGTTGCTCTAAATCTCTCCCTCCGACGTGGCTGTGAAAGTGATCTGCCGACAGGGCGTGACGCGGGAGGTTAGTCGTCTGTTGTGCAGAAGAAACTGAACTGAACACCCCCCCCCCCTTCCTCCGTTTAAAAATGCATATTCATTTTACTACAACAAAGATTGTTTTTCTCTTCTTTCCAGCCTCTTTCTAGACACACACTTTAAAAACACATAAGCTCTCGGCATGTAGCATTTTTACTTCTCTCTTTCTTTCCTTTTCAATTCACCCTTCGATTGATTTGTAAAAGCTGCCCAGGCCTACACATTAAACACAGGCCTTTTTTCCCCTCCCGCAGTAATGTACACATTCTGTAGAGTATCCAGAGAAATGACCTTTCAGTGACCCCTTCACCTAGCCTTTAATTATTTGTTTGAAGACAGCATGGAGTTCCCATGCTGGGTGGAGGGAATGGGAGGAGTGGAGGGGGGGTGATAATACCAGTCAGTGTGCTCGCAGGGGAATGTTCAGCAGGGGAGTAGTAGTAGTGTGTGTGTGTGTGTGTGTGTGTGAGAGTGAGAGAGAGAGAGTATATAATCCTATACAGGCTCAGGCTATAATAAGCACTCTACCAGATGTAAATAATAAAATATGATGGTAAGATTTTTGGAAGGACCCTGGCCTTCGCTCGTGGTCCAGAGTTGGTTACACAGTTGGGACTCACACAGGGAGGTGGTGGTTGCGGTTGGGTCTCTGGTGTGAGTGTGTGTGTGTGTATGTATGTGTGCAAGCAGGCCCCAGCTCCGGTGTGCCAGCTCGAGCGGACGCTCTCTGGAGGCTTTGGTGCGGGTGTTGTTCTAAGCACACCCCATTAGCAGCTCATGGGAGGAGGGAAAACAGTGTTATCAGGCCCGGCTCTGATAATCTCAATTGGCTTTACTCAAACTGATAAAAGGTGCTTTGGGGGCAGGAATGGGCCCTGGTCAGCCCCCGCTGCGTTACTGTGGCAACAGTTTGGAGAGAGAAAACAGACGTCATGGCCTGTGTGTGTCTGTGTGTGTGTGCTGTAATGTGCAAAGATGTGGCCGATGGGGACAGCGTTGACATGAAGGGGTCAATCCCGGCGGCAGCTGTTAAAGAAATACATGAATAACTTGGGTGTGTATTTATGTGTGGCATGCTTGTGCTTTGTTTTTTTTAGATCCCACTCAAAAACACAACAATAAGACCCCCACATTAGCTGAAGTGTGTGTGATTCACTGTTTGGGTGCTGTGTAGTACTGTGCATTGATGCATTCCGATAGAAAGTGGGCATATTCTTCACCTGCGAAGGAACATTCCTAACATTACGTGTTTATGGTCCGGATCTAAGGGCGGGAGGTTGAGCACATGGTTTTGATTTGAGCCTTTGAGCGCTCTCTTTAAGACGGCGCGGAGTTTGGCAAGCCTCGTTCTCGCCGTCCGCCCAGAAAATCCAGATAGGGGGGATTTTTTTTTCGTGTTTACTCGCTCAGCTGGTTTTGATGCCGCAGGCAGTATCTCCACCTTGCCACAGGCCCAGTGGCATTTCTGACAACAAAGACTCACCTCGGAGAAAAACCTGACTCATGCGTTTGATTCCAGCCATCACAAATGGATCATAATGACTGCTGCGGTTTAAAACAGATCCCGGTTTCTAATATTAGCCCACTCGTATCTAGGCGAAACCATTTCGAGCAGCTCTGTGATATACTAAAATTAAAGATCCCTGCGCCGATGTGGGTTTCTAATTGCCCTCCCTCAGTACCATGCCCTCTGTTAATACCCGCCATTTCTCTCTTTCATGTCCGAGCCCTCTCATCCCGAGCTCTGGAACGGAGAGGGAAAACCAAAAGAACTTTCAGTGCACTCGGGCAAATGAGCCAGACTTCTCTCTTTTTCCCAACTGTGTGTTTTGTAAATTTAAGCATGTCACTTTGAAAGCCCAGATTATGGGCGTTTAAGTTAATAGGAGAAGGTAAGGGCAGGTATCAGGGGTTCATGAGGGATTAGGAACCCAAATTGATTCCAGTTCTCCTTGCATCTAATGACCAGTCCTGTAGCACTGCCCTTGGTGTGTTAGGCTGTCGTCCCCCCACCGCCCTGTTTTCGCTCGAGATAGGCCCGCCATGATTTGAAACCTCCCTCTAATATCAAACACATGTTGGTACCTGTAGCGTTAACTCCTCTGTGCGGTTGGAGTATGTTAAAGGAGCTCCCCTCTCTTTGAGCACCGAGTGGCCAGCCCTGCCTTTGACACGGCCCTGGGCGTCCCATTCTGGCTTGGAAGAAAGGGTTCCCCTGGCTGGCACTAACCTCCTGATGACCCCGAGAGCTTTTACAGTCCAAAGCGGCAGGAGAGAGCAGGGGTTGGGGAGGCTTTGTGGAACTGCACTTATTTGCCGCTGCGGTGGTGATAAAACTTCAGACAGCCTAATTGATGGGCTTGCTGACATAACAATACCTTGTGAAAGCACCGAGTGGCAATGCCTGGTCCTCGTTTAAAGACAGCTGGAAGGGGAGCAGAGCCCCCTACAATGCGGCCGGGGGGGGGGCGGGGGAGGTCGTGCAAAGAGATGGGGGAGTCAAAAGGCTGAAAAGAACCATTTGTGTCCTGCCCCTCACAAACTTTTAACTTATTCTGAATTTCTAATGAGTGATAACCCACCAAGAATAATGTTTATGTGCATGAGAGAGGGAGGGAGCGAGGGAGAGAGGGAGGGAGAGACAGGGGCTGGGAGCTTTCGTGGAGGCCAGGGCTGGTGGGGGTGCTATGTGAAGATGCAGTCCTAGAAGTCCCAGAGTGTCAGTTGCATGGCGGCCTGCATGTAATGCTTGTGGAATGTCTGTAGAGTAGCCATAGCTACCGAAAGTAATCAGAAGCTTTATTAAGCTAAAGGAATACATCATAAGGAACATTAAAAAGGATACCTTGTCGGGCTGCCAGGCCCGAGCACAATCGCCCTTTTGTTGTTGTTTCTCCCGTTTTGATTGCTTTTCAAGGAGCTAGCCGCTAATGCGGCCATAAAGTCATGCAAATGGCTTTGTCTTTATTGTGGTCTGTAATGAATATTTGTCTCCCTTAACGGCAAGGTGATTTAAAGTGCCTTTTCGTTCTTTCTCCTCTTGCCTTTCCCAGGTTCATTAATGCCAGAAGAAGAATAGTACAGCCCATGATTGACCAGTCAAATCGAGCAGGTAAAGCCATCGCCTCTTTCTTTCGCTCCGCTCTCTATTCCAGTCAGGTCCTCCGCAGATAAACATTCACACACAGTCTGCCATTATGGGGGCAAGATCCTCCTCCCCATTCCCTTCCTCTGCTCCCCCCTGTGTTCTCTATGGGACATGTTCCAATATGACCAAGCATGTTAGCTGATTGGCTCTAATTAGATGTTTCCCAATCTAGCTTGTTAGAGGTACATTAGCACACATTCTCTATGAAATGCTAATTGGCCACAGGAGGACTTTACAGGAATGCTAGGAGCATCTTAACTGTCTCTTTTTGACACGCTCCTTAAATCGTCTGTAATTCATTCACTTTAGAAAAATATGAAGCAAAAGTCCAGAGGGTTTTTTGTATGTACTGATTTAATACCGATTTCTGCCTCTGGGATTTTGAGTTTGAGCAGATTTACTATTCTTGTAAATGAGTGAAAAAAGGCTACACATTGTAAATTGATTATGCATTGATTTGCCATGTCTCGCTGAGGCCCACGTGACGAAAAGCGCGGTGAGATGAAATCATAAAAATGCCACTCTGTAATGCACCAAAGTCCTGCAAGAATTTATGCGACAGCCTCCGAGGCCTCTGTAAAAATGATCAGCAATTAATTAGTGCAAAAGGTAGGTGGTAGAAGTCGACAAACTGGGATGACTGTGCCGAAAGAGTGGTCGGGATATGCTGTGAATATTTGAAAGCACGCTTAGAAACTGTCACAATCAGCAAACTTCCCCAAGACAGCATGACTAACAGCTTCCCTTAATCTTCTGGGCTTATAGATTACTGGGGATAATACACTTTAGTCCTGACATACACTGTTTCTTGTGTACTTCAGAGGAAACCTCCTGTACACAGCCAATCCCCCGATGAATGACCAATCCTTTTAGCTCAATACGACACAATGTGGTAAACAACAGCAGCAATTTAACTGAAAATAAGGATACAAACAAGATGCTGGCTAATATTTCTCAAGTGAATGTGTGTGAGAGTGAGTATGTAGCGGTGTGGCTCTCTGTGTTTGCATGCCAGGTCTTTGACTCATGAATGTCTTGCAGTATGTTTGGGCTGGAACTGGGCTATTTGCTGATTGTCTGGTATGTCTTCTCTTCTTCCCCCCTCATGTCCACGTTTTGACTACAATCAGGTTTTCTTCTTGATCCTTCAGTGAGCCAGGGAGCAGCGTACAGTCCAGAGGGCCAGCCCATGGGCAGTTTTGTGCTGGACGGCCAGCAGCACATGGGAATCCGGCCAGCTGGTAAGTCAATACGTGACCACCTGATGCCCACTTAATACTAACCATTGTACTGATTGCCATCGCAAGTTCCGGGTTAGTTCCTTGACCCTCTTAGCATGCCATTGCTTCCCGTCTGCCTAAGCAGAGGACAAATTTCAGCCAACAGGTGCATCTCCTGGGTCGAATGAAACAGCACGCTTTTCTTCTCTTGCCTCCTTGCTTTGTTTTCCCACTCTGCCTTTCCTTTAGTGTCGGGCTCTATTCTCACTATCTGTGACTCATATCTCTCTGTGGTGTTTCTCTCCTCTTCCAGGGCCTATGAGTGGAATGGGGATGAATATGGGCATGGATGGGCAATGGCACTACATGTAACCCCCACCTTTAAAACAAAACTCAATGAAAAGGGGGATGTAAGTACATTTGAGCTTTCTTTCAGCTTTTCCTTTTCCACTTTTTCACATTCCCTCCATATACAACCCTCATGGTCCATGGAGCGAGCCCACTTCATAGGTCTAAAACGAGAAAGGGAAGAATTCTAAAAGCATCACACGATGATGCCCACCCTGGTGTCCCCAGAGGTGCCGACTTGTGGCGCCAGACACCGGAAAAAAAAAAAGGAGAAAGAAAAGTCCTGGCTGCAAATTTATTTATCACAACATCGGCGTCACTCTCCCCATCTCCGGCAGCCAATGCAAATGTTGGACATTTAGAGAAAAAATAACATCTCCAGGGGCAGGGGCTGACGGGGAGAAATTAAGCAGGCTCCAGTGAAGCGATAAAGAAGGAGAAGTGAAACTGTCCTCGGAGTGACATAAATCTGTCTGGGGAAGGATTGATGCCCAAATTATCTTATATGCAAAGACGGGAACGCCGCAGTACATTACAGTCCCTGGGCGAGATATACGGGCCGGGGGTGACACAGCCGATCCTTCACTGGGGGAACCCGTGTGTTTTGATTATTTTTTACAGGGGAGAGAGGTGGGGGGGCTCACATAGTCCCAACACGAGACGCAGAGACAGGGGAGACGCTAAGATAAATTCAAAGGGACTGAGACGTTAAAGAATGGCTGCATATAAAAGACTGGATTCCTCTCGCTTTACTCCCTCTCTCGCTCTCTTTCTTCCTTCTCCGAGGGCTAAATGGCCGTCGTCTGATTAAGACGCCCATTACACCTCCCGCCAGCACCGTGGCGCTGACATTTGAGAAATCAAGACATATCGCATCCCAAAGGCACCGGGGCAGAGGAAATTTTATTTAACACCTAAACTCCTCTGCTCAATGAGGCACAATATAATAACACTTACCTTGATTAAAAGAACCCTTTATATGTAAATAGGCAGCGGATTTTCAAAAGGGTCACCACAGCATTTTTCCTGACAAAGCTCATCCCCACTAACCCCCACCGCCCACCCCCCCACCCATCAACGCAATGCCAACTAATGGAGTCAAAAACGCAGAGAGCAATGTTCCCTAAAACAGCCACATAGAGACAACATTTGCTCAGCTTGGATAATTCTTAATATAGGCTATATAATTTCTAGACTATTTAATTACATAACATATTTTATGCTTCATGACCAATTACATTAATAGCTTAATACAGAGGAATATTACCCTCTCTTGATTTGATTACGCAGCCACACAATATGGTATATTTGGTAGTTAATTATCATCAGCCATTGAGCAGCCTGCTCTGCTGGAGCAAGCAGGCAGAGAGCGAGCGAGTAGGCCGGTCGAGGCGGCATTATTGTCTTCAGATGGTTTTACCACTCCTGTTAATAAAGGGGGGCCTGCAGATCTACTTAACAGAATGACTGCAGCTTACAAGACTTGAGATTACCAGCTTACAGTGTCAAAAACATCTGCTGGGCCTTTTAACAGGAGCTGCTTTAGGTTATATCGAGGTGAGTGCACTCCCTCTGCCCTCTTGGGCTCTAGATTGATTTACTTTTTTATGACCCCGATAGTGTGCTTTTAAAAGGCCGCTTTAACAAACATGTGCATTTGAATGAAATGAAGTTAGGTGGAAAGCGAGTATTAGAAAATGGCACGGCTTTCAGCCGGTGAGATCGGCCATTAATCTCACCCTTTGCTGCTCTTTTTTTTTTTTCCCCTTGCCGGGCCCTCCTGTGTAATTTCTTAATTGAAGTGTACCAAGGTAGAGGAATGCAGAGAGTGAGCATGCCTGGTGACCTTGGGGCGACCCCCTCTTCCCCCGCCTTAACTGGCCGTTGCTAATCCCCCAGGGGTTCACATTACAAAGCAGAAAGTTCTGGGCCTCTGCTGTCCCCTGGACTGGCCCAGCAGCTCCTCAGGCCTATTCCTGGGTTCTAGGCTTGGTCCATACAGACACACACACGATTACAAACCTATTCTGTAGAGTTTTATATCAGAATCAGATATATGTATAGATAAGATCGTGCCATGACTGCACAGACACACAGACAATATAAAATATAATATAAAGTCATAATGAAAATATACTGAAAGTATATAAATACTCAGTACTAAATACACTATATTATAAATACAAAATAATGTACATAAGAAATGTACATTTTATATCTAGACATACAGACAGACAAGACAATATTAGACATTATAGCAGTACACATGCACGCAGTAAATTCTCATATTAAGGATTTCGTGTCTCTGTTTGGTTGACAGTGTTTTCCTTTTCTCTCCTGTTTCCACTTGTTCTCTTCACTCTGGTTGTGGTTTCCACTGCCCAGACCACAACCCCCTGAGCCTGACAGCCGCTCATTCTGCTCTCTCTAAAAGTTCCCCTGTTGAGAAATGTGTATACCGTGCACTATTCTTAGCTCAGTGTGTTGTGATAGTTAACCAAGCCCTAAATCATTTAATAACTTCTTAAAGGAATTAAGTTCAAATATGTTCACAGCAGCCAGGGCCCCCTGAGAGACGCGCCGCGCCCCTTTGTCACCGAATTTAGCCAGGGAATTGACGTCCCTCCGTGCTGAAGTATTATTTTAGCCTGTTTCTTCACATCCTGCCAGCTTGCAATGTCAATGGATGGATGTGCAGATCACTTTACAGCATGAGAACCGACCAGGAACGTATCAGGCAGACTGTATCTCACTGGCTGCTGAAATGCTGCAGTGTAATTTTTCATGAATGTGCTATACAAGCGCACTCGCTGAACTGGGCTCGCTCTGCGTTCCTCATTTCATCCACTGTATATTTGAATGGTCAGTGTGGATTTTCCTGTAGTCGGGCAGCAAAAAAAGCATTTTGAGCAAGATATTTATGATCTCTGACATCTGAACATCTCATATACTACCAGTTAAAGGTTTCTGTATCACACAGGTTTTTACCACTGCAGATTTTGAATACAAGAAGTTTCCTTCATAATCTGTAACAGTGCATATCTGACATCCTATAACTAGTTTTGTGGTGACGCAGAGTCAAATTCTAGACTGTCCTTTAACTTTAAATGCACTTATTTCACTAAATAGGACTTTAAATATCAATTTTTTTTGGTGATCCATCTGAGGAGGCTGCTTTTCCTAGGTCAGTGATTATGCATAAAATGCGAAACATATAGAGTGTATTTTCAGTAAAGCAGAAAATCTCAATGTGCATAAACCTTTGACAGGTAGTGTGGTGATTTTTCAACTTTATTAATGGATTGACACTATTGAAAAGCACAAGCTGCTCTTTACGCTGTGTTTAAAGGGGATTTGACTATTAGAAAAGGCCAACAACTAAAAATATTTTGTGTTTTATATATGTGTTACATTAACTTACATTAAGAAGCAAACGTTGTTTTGGGTATTTTGTAAAATTGACCACTTTTGTATGTGTGTTTGTGGTGTTGCAGGTCTGCAGGGCATGTCAGGGGACTTTGTACCTCAGAGTGGTCCTATGGGCATGAGCATGGCACCGCTACCCTACCCTCCTCCACCTCCTCCTCCTCAGATGCCACACCTGTCCCAGCTACGGCACGGACCCCCACTGCACTCCTACCTTCATGGCCCCCCACCGCCTCATCCAGCCATGCTGATGCACGGAGGACCCCCCCCTCACCCAGGAATGACCATGTCTGCACAGAGCCCCCCTATTCTGACCCCCATTGACCACAGCACTGGTGGACAAGGCTTGGACATCCATGCCCAATAGCGTAAGGGAAGCCGACGACAAGAGCAAGAAAACAAGTCCAACCCTCCCCTCCTCCGCCACTAAAGTGATTTTGAGACTATTTTTAAGAAAAGAGGAAAAAAAGAGAACAATTTTGACCAGAATTAGACACTTCGAAAAAATGGAATTCCAGATGAGCTGTGATAATTTTTTTATCTTGTCAATTTTGTTACTTTCATCGACAGAGGACCAAGCTGACAAGAACACTTTGTAAAGTCTTGGGCTTTTGTTAAAGATCGACGGAAGATGTTTCAACCGAAATACACGAAAAACCACACACACACACACACACACACACACACACACACACACACACACACACACACACACACACACACACACA
>JBBPDH010000001.1:24282364-24303481 GCA_037974565.1 Clupeocharax schoutedeni
ATTTCAAAATGGACATGCATTTTTTGCATTTTGTTTTTCAGTTAAATAAAAGGCTATTTTTGCTACATATTTAAACATTGAGGATTTCTTTAAAAAAATGTCAGAATCTCGTCTCGTCTCGTGAACCCAGTCTCGTGTCTCGCCACTAATATATATATATATATATATTGCATTTGAATTTTATTTAGTCTAGGATAAATAAAGTTTTCTTATTCTGATTGTATGACACAGTAAATACACCAAAAGCTCTCTGCTTGTTTGTTGATAATAATATTTACACACAAATATAGCTATTTTATTTACTAGGAAAATTAAAAATAGTTATTCGAAAATAGCTAAAACCAGCTAATCTACAAGAATGCTGAGCTTCTACATGTACTGTTAAGGTAAATGAAAAAAAATATATCCCTGAATATATCTTGAGTGTATCTCGCTGCTATTAAAGTCATTTACTGTAAAACAATGGCACATAACTATTTAATGTAGTAGTTTCTATATAGAACGTTCTAGAGGCATTAAAAGCTCCACCCATCAACATGATGTGGTACGTTTCTCTAGGATAGAGAAAACTTACCTCACACCATCCGGACTGTCTCTGTTTTAATGCTCAAAGTTTGCGAGAAATTCTTCCTTAATCGTGTGGTTCTTCTTCATAAATGCTTTGGTTGTGGACCAGGTCATGTGCACATTGTTACCATCTCAAGATTCATGATTCAAGATTCAAGATTTTTTATTTGCCATTTGTGCATGAGACCAGCAGTCCATGCACATTGGAATTCTTGTGCAAAGATCTCCGAGTCAGGTTATATTTTTGATATGTAGAAAAGACAGGGGAAAAAAAGAGAATCTTACCACAATCAGATCTTGTTTATGTTTGTCTGTACTTTTTGCTGTTATATTTGGTGCTATATTTGTTGTGTTCTGTATTTGAAAGGGCCCATATACTACATACTACCACTTTCAGTTCCTCTGATGCTTGCTTGTGAGTTTATCACAATTGCCCTTTTTGAAAATGAAAATGCCTTGATCTTTGTGACTTCACGTGAACAGTGAATTAAAAGCAAAGTTGTTTCTATAGCTTAGTTTTGAAATAATGGGTTGTATTGGAACGGGAAGAGAATGCTGTGTTTAGAACTTATGTTTACATACATTACTTACACAGAATTTATTTCATTTAAAAATACCCTACGTTTCACTTTTCTATGTCTATTTTCAATGTTTGCAAGTTTATGACAATTACTACTGCTTTTTTCACAATTCCTTTTACACGACTTTACCCTTTTAAATGTGTAAACGTGTGTTTGTGTATGTGTTTCTCTTATATATGCCCTTCACACCTGGCAGAGGACGACAGGTCAACACATAAAATGAGCCTTTAGGGCTAACTCTGGCTCGTTTCCTGATTTGTTTTACTAATGAGCTCTGTATCAGAGCACACAGAATATTAAACTAAAAGTAAAAATACGCAAAATTGTTTATCTGGAGTTACGAAAGCACCTTGGCTTTTGCCTTCTGCCTTCGACCGGCCTGAGCGAGTCACAACAACTCGATACCTCACTTAGCAAGCACTGAAGTTGCCACCTTTCAACACTCCAACACAAAATCTATGAAAGAATATCTGGGGTTCCACAAAGTGGGAATCTCTCCGAAAGAAGCTGTCTAGAGTTACAGGGAGGGATCGTAAAGATCCCAAAGACTGGTCAGGTTGCAACATCAAATATGTGGACATTCCAATGACAGCAAATTACTGAGTGCACATGAGTGTGGTGCGGTGTCACATTGCTGTCAAAATAACCCAGTGATCAATCTTCAATCGCCAAATCCTGCAGGCCACTCCCACCGACCGTTACCGAACCACTTAGACAGCAACCTGTAAGGCAGGCTAGAAAAGCAAGGTACATAGAGGTACAGGATTGGCACCTGAAATTCAAACGTTACCTGGTGTGAACTTTGAGAAGCATTCTTCCAGTAATGGGATTACACGTCCATCCTCCGCAGCCATGGAGAGAGCGGTCACAGAATCATAACTAATTGTTACTATGGAATGTTAGGCCACATCTCTTTCGCCTGTGTGCGAGCAACCACAGCGGATCAGGGCTAAATCTATAGCAGCACATGATTGCACACCTGCTGTGGCAGTGAAAGATAGATATGTTAATAGTGGAGTGCACACAGCTGTGCGCAGGCTGCTCACAAGTGCGGCCAAAGTTAAACATCAGCTGAAACGCTGTTTCGTGCCTGCACACATATCCAGTCCGATTGCACTAACAATCTGAAGCTATTCGCGCCTAAGGGACGTCTACAAGTTCCCCCTGCTCAGCTCCAAAATGTTCTAAAAGCTTCACTTAGGCAGAATGAAAAGATTCTCCCGAGCAGGGCATGAACAGTAGAGGTTTATAGGACTTTTTTTTTTTTTTGTTGTTGGAAAAAAGGTTTGTGCAGATGTAGCGTGTAGATAAAGAGCATTTCTTTACGGTTTTGCCAGGAGCGTGATTTAATTCTGCCTACAGAGTGTAAACCATGATTTATGCTTCTCTTTTGACAGATGCGGTTTTGGAACTGTGTGTCCAGACCTGCGTTCTCATTGTGGATCCATGAGCCAGTTTTAGTGTGTAAACAAATACAAGGAGGGAGGGAAAAAAAAAAGGAAGCAAGGTGTCCTTTTTTCTTCAAGCTCCTGGAACATGCTTCCTAGAAATGGAGCCCAGAGTCAGTCTCCTGAAGCGTCTCTGAGTCGGACCGGTCAGTAATGCGAAGACCACGCTGAGCACTGCTGCAGCCCATTATGTGAGCCTCCCTCCCACATTAATAAGAACAACTCTCTGCGGATGGCCATTCTTTGGCGTGTTGTCAGGGTAATCGTACAGTCGTCTGCTGCTAGGGGGATGTATGGTTGTGGTAAGAATGCAGCAGGACCGATGAGACGGCTCAGAGAGTGCAGATTGACTTCTCAGAGCAGCGGCGCCTTCATTTAAGAAACACTGTCAAGACCAACTTGTTGCAAATTCCTGTAACAGACAGTACAAGAATAGATGAAGCCCAGACAGGCTGTGAAAACACATTTTATTGATCGTTATGGTACAATCTGATAGCACGATGGAAGACAAGTCTTTCACACAGGCCATACACTGCAAAAAAAGAAAAGCCATAAACAAACACAGCCCATAAACACAGAACTTTAAAGGAAAATGTACACTTTTATATGCTTATTCATATATATAGGTGATTTCTAAAGAGATTTTTAGTGTCCGAATGTTAAAACTTAAAACTCTTGTTTACTTGAACCAAACCTGAGACTAGTGTAGCTTTCAAACAGTAAAGGCTAATTGTATCAAAGTAATATCCAAATAATTTCTCTAAAAATCCATCACCAAGACTTCTCTCAACCTGCTAAAAGAACATCCAAATCTCTGTTAAGCTGGAGCAGACTTGTGGATGTGGATTACTCACTGTGAGCTACAAATGTTAAGAAAACTTAAATATAGGAAGCCATTTCAGATAACACCAGGGCTGTTCATGAAGTAATCATTAAGCAGAGCACTGTCCTGAACCACGTCCAGGAGTTTATGAAGCCTTAGTGAAGATGTGAATGTGGCTTGAGCAGGTTGAGAGAATTTTGGTTATACAGGCTTTTACTGCTAGCCTAACATTAGCCTTGTAGCTCCAGTGCTAAACAAAAGAATCAAAGCCTGGACACAAACCATGCCTTGGTTGATCGTCTGTAAGTGGAAACCTGTGTAGATTAGATTTTATTCCACAAGGAGACCGCTGTAACAAGAACAATGAATCTAAAACTGGAGACCAGCTACAAAAACATAAAAATCATTTAATGGAACACCACAGTGAGTTGCATCATGGAAATCTCAGAATCTCTTACAGTTCTTTGTACTGAGGGTTAAAAAAAGTATTTGGTTTGCATTGTGTGCAGAAACTAATTTATAGAGGTTGACCCCAGCTCCTCTTTTGTGCAACAGCCATCTTGAAAAACAATGGCAGGAAGGCTTGAACCTGAAAGGAACTGAATCTGCTGTTTACCACTTTTCTCTCTCCTTTATTCCACGTTGCATTTTTCCTCCAGTTAAAAAGCTTGTTTTTGCGTCCAAGAGGAGCCGTAAAGCGATGTCTAAGCGTTCCGTGGACGTGCAATAAGACTCCATTAACTGGACGCTGGGGGGCCGTTGTTTTGCACTGTTTGGAGAAATGGGCCCGACAGAGGAAATCATGGCCGCCCCGTGACCCTTCTGTGACCCCCGGTCCTCCAGGCCTTAAATGGGGTGGGGGCTGCTTTAGGGTTAGAGGTTTAAGGGTAACAAATCATGCAACACTTTACTGCTATTTAAAAGTGGAGCACCGAGGCCCGTGCAGGCCAGAGAAGCGCTGCACGGTCTGGAGGGCGGATGGGAGAGAGGGGTCAGAGATGGGTAAAGCTCCACTGCAGTTCGCCTGAGAGTAGCAGGTCAGAGCAGGTCTGGGCCCGATTAACACAGAGCGGAGGGAGAGAGGGGGAAGCTCTTGATCTCCCCTCATATCTCACCATGGTACTCCAGCGCCAAGGGCCTGCACTCGTCTTTCATCCAGACAGCACGCAGAAGGAGGCTCCAGGAACGTCAACCTTTGTGCCCTTCGGTGTGGGGGGATTAGGATCTGGCTGTTTTTTTTCCTCCCTTCAACCATATATAGGAACTCTAACTACTAATTTTGTCCCAGAATCTCTGCTTTCTTTCCTTACATTTTGATTTTTGATTTACTGTAAAGTGCTCTAGCATATAAATGACAAAATACAGATTATTTTATATATTTATTGAGCATATCTTTACTCCTAAGGCAACTTAAGTCACTGGGCGAACCTGCAAAACATCCCTAATCAAAAAGAGGAGAGGTAAAAGAAAGGTCAGTGAATGCGGTTCCAAAAGGGCCACACCCTATCAGGAGAGAGAAAGGGGTGAGTCTAAGAGCTGATAAGAACGATGACCTCCCTCCTGGCTTCAGGAGAGAGTTTAAGGGTCAGTGTGACGAGGGAGAGGGTTGTGATAAGAGCTCTCCCCTCCCCCTTCTTCTTCAGGGGGCTCCACCAGGCCCACCCAGGCCTGGTCCAGGGAGAGTCTAGGCCTTCTAGCACGATTTTGCACAGAAGTATTACCCGGACCCTGATCCCAGGAGTTCAACTGAAGTTCAGGGCATATGTTTGCCTGTAGCTTCGGACAGCGGGAAACCTAAATTGCTTCCGGATTCACATCTCCACCGACAAACGCCTTTCTATTGCCCCCCCATTCCCCTTCCTTCAGCCTCGGTATCACCCTCAGACGGCATCAGCACTGGCCCGACCCATGGCACAGAGTTACAATGTCCGAGGGGAAGCACTCTTTGAGCAGGATCCCTCTGTCCCGCTGGCAGTCCAGTTCCGTGATGAAGCCGTACCAGTAGATGACCAGACCTGGGCCGAACCTGCAAACGAAAGATTCCAGTAAAAAAAAAATGGTCACTTCATGTCAGACTGGCGCTCAACCGCGTAACATGCAGAGGTCAAGTGAATTTTCTTGGCTGGTTTAGTCAAATGACGAAAACCTACACATGACAGGAGGTGGAGAAACAAAATTTAAAAGGCTCGCTTTTGATCCACCCCTTTAGGAAACATGACTAAGAATATAAAACAAAAGCCATCGTCCGATAAGATCAGCAGACGACACATAAGCAGGATCTCTTTACAATGGGACTTCAACAATAATAACTCTGGAGAAGAACAGTGCTGTAGATTAGTGCTGTGGAGAAAAGCCCCCGAGTGAGTGGAGTAGAGAGGCCATGATGGAGGGGCGCAGTCGCTCTGTAATAGTGCATCTGTCAGTGAGCTTCCAGTACTGTCCAGCTGTTTCATTCACATGGACACTTAGAGTACAGTCATTTTGCCTTGGCTCACATTGCACTTCTGGAGAGCTATAAATAACAGCACTCAGGCGCTCGCTGAGAAAAGCTCCGCTCAGACAATACTCAAATCTACCTTTTTGCACCCCCCTCCTTTCTTTCCATCTTCACAGCTTTTTGTGTTTTTCTAGTCACGTCATATATCTACATACCACTGAGAAAGCGCAGAGGTAATTATAACAGGCTTTGCTGGAAAGGCGTGGTGTTATTTCACAATTTTCTTGACGTCCAATAAATCATTGGTGGAGCTCTTTACTATGCCCCGAAGAATGGCGAAGAGGCTCATCTGTTGAGGAAAGATCACAGCTATTCTTTGAACTTGGAGACACAGGCATAAAGTTGTGACAGAGTCGAGCTTCCTTTTTTCGAGTGCATACTGAAAATAGCATTATTTAGTGACATGCAATGCCCAGAGACAATAAATGAGTCTTAGAGGTCCCTATCAAGTCAGACAGGAAGCCGCCTGATGGGCTGTGGTGCACGGCAGGAAGTTCAGCCCCTCAGGTACAGTTCATAAAACCTCCAACTGTGATCAATCACGCCATCGGAGGCGTGGTGCTGCCTCTGTCAACATCGTGATCAGCTACATAGCACCCATTTCAAACACCATCATCTTCACAGTGGTATAACCATCATCATTGTCGACATCATCATAATCATCACCATCATCTATTTCTGGGCTCCCTGAGTGCTACACGTTGGTGTATCTATAAATAATGAGCTGTTTGACCTGCGTTGGACGTGTCGGGGCAACCGAACTGTATAAATAAGCCAAAACCCCAGCAGAGGTACAGAGGCTGCAGCACGAAGAAAAGTACATGCAACTGCGGCTCTGCAATCCCTGTTTTACAGGCTGTGATTTACAGTCCAGTATCTCTGGGCAAACAGGCCAAAACTAACAGCCCTGGAGAGAGAGCCTACAGATGCACTGCAAGTTCACCACAAAGTCACACATAGCTGAGCCATTCAGCAGAACAGTCTGCAGGGTGCATCCCCCCCCACCCCTTCCATACCACCCCCCGCCCGCCTTTCTCCTCACCCCCCACCCCCAACTCTGAAAGAGTCCCATATTCTGTTCCACCGCTTTATGGATGGCCATTCTTTTTATGGAAATGTTATGGAAACAAAAACTAAACATTTACATTAGATAACTTTGGACAGAGGTTAACATAGACTTTTATTGAGGCTCGGTGTGTACTGCTCTTTTCAGACAGAGAACGTGGGGATGGAAGGGGAGGGGGTGTCTGAGGAAAGGGGTGGGTGGGGGGGGGGCTGAAAGCAACCTTCTGAAAAGGTTAAAACTGTACATCAACAGATAAGACACCGGTGTATGATACATCATGTCAGGGGCAGCCAGGCACAAATTGAAACAAGCAAAATTATAAACACTGGGGAACAGTGTCACCACGGCCGTGCGGTACAACTAAATAAATGGAGTTTGAATTCTACTTGGAATTAATAAAGTCCGTCCTAGAGACCTTGAGGGAGGGGGAAAAAAAGACATTACAAGGGGTAGGTTGTTGGCAATGGAAGAGGAGGTAAAGGGCAAACATCAGGGGTCCCAGGTTAAGGAGACTGGCTCGAAAGCAATTTCAAAATAAATAATATTAAAAACTTCAATGAAAGGTTTCCATAAATAATGCAGTAAACGGCACGAGGCTCAAATCATAATTGCGGCCTATTAGGCGGGCCAGCGCTCCATCACCTAAAGCTGGCACTCGCCATGCTCGGGGGAAGTCGGTGATCTTCCAATAAACATCTAACTGCGTAACGAGTTGGTGAAATTGTTTGTGAAATGTAGCTAATTTGGAGTGCACTAGCTTTGGCGGGTGGAGTGAGTGGGATGCCGTGGAGAGCACTGCTGGCAGGCATGCTGCCATTAGCTGTAACGAGCGGCCTGCATTTGATTTTGAAGCAGGTGCCATGCTGGTTAAAACGGCAGCTTAATGAGAGCACAGCACTTAAGAACAAAAACCCAAATGGAGGTGCTGAGAGAGTAGGCTGCCATTAGTGTGGCATCCTCCCCCTCTCAATGCACACGTGTAATCGCAGCATAATTAAATAACTAATTACAACCCTCTGCGGTGTCGTCTCAAGCTCTCCCCAGCAGCTCGTGGCAACATCCACAGAATACCTTTTTATCGTAACAGGTCGAAATTGATAACTTCTGCTGCTGCTGAAGCGAAACTGAGAGCAGAGAGTCGCTGCGTGATCTGTGAGGAACAACCGCATTTCTAATGCTGATTTTCATTCCAGTCAAACAGAGCAACACTGAAATACCAGGAGATGCATTCCCAGATTAGGATTAAACGGCTTGTATCCTCCATTTTTTGCGGTACATTCATTCACCCCTGAGGTCCACTTAACACGCATTTGGATTTATGAACCAATTCATTTTTATGTGACCATCTTTGTTGCTCAGAATCAAACATGTTGCTTTTGTTCCTGTGTCTTTAATACTGACATAAGTAAATGGTCTCCACTCTAATTGCCTCATTCACAAAGTACTTCAAGGCAAAACATAGTTCAAATACACTGCATTCAATTGAATAATCTATATTCCTATACTGCTTAAATGCAAAAGAAGTTTAGATTTTTCTTTTTTTTTATACAAGAAACGTATTTGAAATACAACAATGTAAAACCACTTTATTTGACAGTAAATTGGAAATTTTAAAAAAATGCCCAACCTGGCAACACCACACAGGTGGCTATGAGTGTATGAACAGTGAAAGAGAGCAAAGAAAATGACATCTGTTATAATATTCTCTTGAAAATATATTTTTCTTGCAAATGAACAGAGAATTAATCAAAATTTTAAGTGTTTAAACATGACTGAGTGTAGTCATCTAGCAACCCTGAGGAAAAGGAGACTTATTCGGCTGGCTGCTGGAGTTCTAAGAGTTTTAAGTGCTTTATTAAACAAATGCTTGTTTCCCGGCAGTGCACACACACGAACATGGCAAATGCAGATGCTAAATTGCAGCAGGTTGAATAAGGTGATTGTACAAAAATGGGTTGGTTTATGTGACATCGCAAAAACAATAAAATTTTTTAGGCTTGGTGATCTTCTATGAACAGCATGGGGAGGATATGGTATGATAAACTTTTACACCAATCCATGGCAAAAAAGGTGATATGTGCTCTTAAATTAGTTTGTTTGTGAAGTCACAGTCTCCATAAACAGAAAAAAAAAACCACTTGAATAAAAAATTTGGTTGAATACACTGTGAAATATCACATGCATCACAAAGTGCTGACATCCTTTACACCGAATCTGAAGCACGTTTTCTTCTGGTATAGAGTGAATGAGACAGAGAGAGACAGAGAGAGACAGAGAGAGAGAGAGAGAGAGAGAGACAGACAGAGAAAGACAGAGAAAGACAGAGAGAGACAGAGACAGAGAGACAGAGAAAGAGAGAGAGACAGAGAGAGAGAGTCAGAGAAAGAGAGAGAGAGAGTGAGTGAGTGAGAGAGAGAGAGTCAGAGAAGAGCTTGTTCTGTCACAGCTTTGGTCTGGCCTGGCTCTCGGCTGGTGATTAATTGGTGTTTATTTATAGGGCTTGAACTGGGTGACAGGGGGCGGGGGGCGACTCAAGGCTGCAAGCAAGGCGATATCGGCACAGAACCTCAGTCTTGCATGTTTTACTGGACCAGCCTGGGGCCCTGGATACAGCAGCACAGAGATAATAACAAAAAGCCTGCACACAAACAGGATATTTAAAGAGGTACGGCCTCGTCTGGACAGAACGCTGCAGACAGTAAACAAGCATTGTGCACTAATCATAAATATCACAAACAGCCAAGCAGCCAGCCATTAACATCCTCTCTGCTACGAGAAAAAAACATTCAATTCTCTAAGGTATGTAAAACACAAACACAACACTGTGATGAGCAATGACCAGGCTCTAAAGGATCCACAAAAAAAACCCCAAAAAACAAAACATCACTGTAATTAAGCGCGAACCGACTGCCATAAAGATCCCATCCTGGTCCACGTGTAATTTTAACAGACATTTTTATGTTCTCTTTCTGCCTTTGTCAATTAATTCTTGAAAATGGGATGTATACAGAAATCTCTACTTCCTCTGTGGTTAAGTGCAGGGTGTTGCACGGCCAGCAAAATTAAAGAAGATAGTGTTGTTACCAGTAAACCTCACAAACCAGTCTTGGCCCAAAAACTGGCATTACTGAATGCTGGAATAATTAAACGTTTTCTTTTTTCTGCTTTAATTTCTTGCATGAACTAAGGTTAAATTAAGCATAAGATAAGATTAACCTATATTAGTCCCACAAGAGTGAAATTTGCTAAAAGCCGACGGCCTATACGGGGATCGAACCTGCGACCTTGGTGTTATTAGCACCATGATCTAACTACCTATCAAGCATCTTCTCTGTACAATCATTTTAATTTATGGTTCATCGTAAATTTTGCACTTTAAAAACTGTTTAGGTGAAATATCAAATGTACATAATTTTCAATGTAACCTATCAAACTGTTGTCAAAATGTACCTCTTCAGAACTACAGCTTCAAGACCAACGTTGTTAACGAACACTAAAAATCACCCCCTCTTTTTTCTAAATAAGGTCACTAAGGGGTTGCAGACTTGTGGGTTTGGTTTAGGGCTCAGTATGAGCAACTATGAGCTACAAAATTAAACAAAATTGTCATTTCAGCATAAAGCGGTATTCACAAAGCATTCATACTGATCATACTGATTATTATTATAAAGGTCGTTGCGACAAAATATGATTATGAATCGTTCTTTAGATTACAGGCTATAAATCAGAAGTTAAACAGAATAAAGTTACAATTATAACAGTTTAAGTTGTATTAGGAGCAAAGCTAGTTTTGGTTTTGTATGGAAAATTTACGACATAGGTTAGTGCACAATAATACTGACTTATCATTATTCTGCAGACAATATATGTCTAAATTTATAGTCATCCAAGCTTATCAGAAATGTCCAAGAGCCATACTAGGTCCTTACATCTCAGCTCTCTTGCAGCCACATTGGCTCTGGTAGCAGCGGCGAAGGCCTTGTCCCCTACAGAAACTGATGACCTCATTAATGTGTGAAGGTAAAAGACCCTCACCCTGATCCAGCATGCAGCTGTAATTGCGTAAAACTGAACGGCACTCATTATCCTCCACTCATGTATTAATGATCGCCCTGCTATTGGTGAGGTGAGATCCAATAAACACCTGGCCTGTCCGCGATAATGACTAAGGAGATGGCACTTCCAGTTTTAGCCACTTAATTTCCTTTGAAATGACAGGGTGGAAAGGAAGGGAGACACTGGCCGACACTAAAGGGGTCAGTAATCAGGACGGACGTGCTCATGAATGTAGCCATTCAGTAACACATGAAATGGAGAAAGATAAAAAAAATAAGGGCCATCCCATTGCATTTGGTTTTTGTTAAAATTATAAGCAGCTACGAGACACCAAATGTTCTCTCCACGTGGGGAGGCAGTGTAAACCTCGTTTCTGGTGCCGTGACCCATAAGGCTCAGATCTGCAGCGTCACGCTCCAACTTGCTCTGACACACGACTGCCTGCTTTGGCTATGTGGCAAAACCAAACAACCAATGGCCTGGCTCCGGGCCTGTCAGATCGCAGACAAGGGGCCACTCTGAGGAGCCTGTGCGACACTGACGCCATGATGTTCTGATAAAAGATCTTCAGCAGAACATGTGCAGCTTGGTCAATGTTCAAGTGCGCAACAGCAAACCCCCCCTCCTCCCTTTCCAACTGCTGTGTGATCAGGTTCCTCTGAGAAATGGGCTCACATAAGGAACAGGCTCAACCTCTAGATCTAGATCAAGTGTCGGGTGACCTGGAGTTCAGCGGATCTTTAAGAGTGGTCTGGTCTCTATCACCCTAAATGGCACTCTCCATCACAGAAATGGACAAAAGCTTTCATTAAGACTTCCTTAGAGTGAATTCATTAAGAGATTATGATTCTGATGCCATTTCATTACAGGACACCATTTCTCAGAAATGATGTACTACACTGCCCATTGTAAAAGCAACAATAGCTGTTTAAATGCATAGATGTTTTAAGCATTTTCTGCCATGGACCTGCTATATCTAGTGAAAAGAATATTTCAGCGAAAGAAAAAAAAAATAATGTCTGCAAAATTTTCCTCTTAGCCCAGATGTAGCTGATCAGCTAAGACATGTTTGGAGGCAAAATTTTACTTTTTTTTTTTCATTTAGCACTGGAGCTAATGCAGCTAACAGGCACTCAACAATCGACAGTCACTTGAAAGCATTTTGTAAAACAAAACCTCACTAAATCCTTCTTTCAGATGGCATGGAGTTCTTGATACAGATGAAGACAGAATATCATTTTCACACAAACTGATTCTAGATCAGAACGCACTCTTATCTTGATGATGTTCATTTTGATGGCTCACAGTAAACATATTGTGTCCTAAATGAGTTTGCTGCAGAAGACCCAAATGCAGTCTGAATGGGTAGAAAGTTTTAGGGATGTAATTACAGAAAAGAAACTAAGTGACTATTGACATCTAGAAACCAGCAAACCTGTAATTTTTAATTAAGTATTCATTTAAATAGAGACTCATTATTCAATCCATGAAACGGGTAAACACCTTTTGTGTAAAGTACTTGATGGAGGTAAGAATGGCCCCTTGTGTTAATTTGCAAATGAGCCCATATGAGGATGATGAATAGGCATGTATGCTTGATGCGTGATGAGGGAGAACTTAGCCTGATGATGAGAATCACTGGGACTACTGCGACAGTGTCAAGGGGATACAAGCTCCTTTAACCTGTTATTCTGAACTCCCAGCAGCCCCTATCCAATAATTAGCAACCCTCTCTTGGGGGAAAGGAACAAATCCCAGCGAATGGCCTCCATTTTGTGTGCGCAGGCCTTGCTACGGGCTGTGGCCTAATCCTGCCCTTAACCCTGCCTGCTAATATGTTTCCAATTTATGACGAACCCCTCTGCAGCCATGGCGGTAATCAACAACAGTTTGGAGTGTAACCTAAGCCGGGTCTGACTGGGCAGGCCCAGGCGTCTCTGTGCTGGAGTGTCCAGCATCTCTGGTCCTCAGACGGCTGCAGCAGACATGCTCCATTCAGATAAACAAGCCTCTGTCCCTCCGGCTGCAGGGGTTCTGCTATAGCGTCTAGCAGCTTAACCCCATGTGTACGTAAACAACGGTAAGAGGACTTCAGGGACCCCAGTCCTCAGATGGCGAGAGGTAGAGTTTATTTTTCGCACTTTTCAATTTTATCTTTGTGAGGCAGCAAAATTACCGCCTCTTTAGTCCAAATACCGAGTTCATTCTGGAAAACGGCCAAGGAGGGGAGAATTACTGTTGCTTATGAATAGGTGTGAAAGTCGATGTCTGACACCCGAAGAGAAAAACCTGAAGGGGAAGGGCCCCTCAAAATAAGAGCAGCCAGAGAAAAAAAGAAGGCCTGTGTGAAAACAGACCTGGCTTTCGTCCAAGTCGTCACCTTTGGAAGTGCACAGTGGTGTTACGGCCACTAAATCAACGTGTCAGCACCAAGGCATCTGAACTTTTTCTGTGGTCCATATTGCTTACAGCCATTCAGCAACTGTAATGAATTGTTACTCCAGCCACCCTGGTGCACACACAAGGAGACCAGAGAGAAAGGTGTAAAGAAATAAAACAGATCTATTTTATTGAAACATTAATTGTACATCATTATACATAATCACACTGCAGCTATTGGCTGATAGCATGGTGTGAAAAGGCAAAGGTAGTAGGCCTTGACTCAGAAATGATGTGGGGGAGAAAGTCTAGTGGCTACAGAGCAGACTGTGCTAACTCAGCACCATGTTTACATTCCTGGGGGTAATTTTAGCCCCACAGGGACACACAAGGGCCACAAAGTCATTTGGCTCTATCACCAACCCAACATGGACCCCCTAGGCTTAAGGGTGGCATATAGAGGTGTTGCACACACAAGTATAAACTAGCTATACTTGGAAAGCCAAATGTGCTCACCTCGAGACTGCTTTTGGCTATAGAAACTACACATTTTGCTTTAAGAAACTATTACGTTTGACTGTGATAATAAAGATACATTTCTTTAAAAAAATGACTGCTTATGTGCTGAATTAAACTAAAAAGGCTTAAATTAAATGTGATGTTTGCCAAACACACACACAAATGTGCTTTGAATGTAACATGTCGGGAAAAAATAATAGGAATACGCCTAAGCAGACAGACAAGACTTTAAATAAAAAGGGGGAAAAAAGCAGTATACAACCGTATGCAACCCTGGTCATCTTAAAGTTCCAGGATGTTAAATATATCAAATAAACACTGTGGACTGTGGATTAAAATGTGCAGAATTACGAACATGTAATTTAATCATGACATTTTTGATTCTAATTACAGATGTTTGTATCATTATTAATATTATTATTTTTTTTTTTAAATATAATTATTTATTTTCTGGCAGTCAACACAACTGTTTATTGCTAGAAATTTCTACTGATGCCTATACAATTTTTTTTTACCAAAATACAAAGCAGTCTTTTAAATAAACGAATAAATTAAAAATCAAAAAAGTATTTGTCTTTAAATTTTGTGAAAAAACTTTGTACTGAAGACTGCTTGCAAGTCTCGTGTAGCACCACCAAAAGCAGCAGAGCCTCAGGCCTCTGTTCTGTTATGGTTACCCTACACAGGATGAGGCCAGTGTTTTTTCGGATGATCTAGGGTGCAAATCAAATTTCATTGTCATCTTAAAAAATTTACAAAGAAAACAAAAGGCGAGTGGGACCACAGCCCCTGGTGGGATCATGTCGGCCAGGCTTGGGCTCCTCGTGCTCACAGCACAGTGGGGATTTCAGACACTACAGAGGCTCCTCGGAGTGGACTGGTCTCACTAATTAGCCAGGGGATCAAACTGGAAGTTAAATACTCTGAAACATGTAATGGAAGAATGAAAGGGTAACATGCAGGGGTCAGGTCGACGCCAAACACTGGTTCCTCAGGCAATCTGGTATTGATTTTCGCTCGTTTAGAGGGTGAGGGGCTGAGGGTGGGGAGTGGTGGTGGCTGGTGGGGGGCAGTGAGAGCGCTGGGCTCAGGGGCTGTCACGCTGATAGTTTAACCCCGTTTTCCAAAGGAAACAAACAGGACCATCTCCTCAGTTGACAGCACTGATCCGTGGATGTGATGACACCACAAATCCCTGCACAATACTCTGCCCTTCCTGGAGGGAGGGGGTGATCTGGGACATAAGTGGACAGACCCTTTGCACAGCAGGCCTCGGCATGGATCAGGCCACCACCAGCCTGGCCCTCAAACAGCATGATGCACAGGTGCTCAGTGAACCAGGATGGAGTCGAGTGTAACACTAGCGGTCCCTTGTAATCCTGTTTAAGGTCAGTAATGAGAGGCAACACAACAGCACTTTTTGCAAGACAATAAAAAAAAATATATTTTTTTTTTGCAGTGAGAAGGTGAAAAGTAAATTATCAGAATAAATCATGGCCAACACTGATCCTCACAGAAGGACCTTCACAAGCTCGACTTAGGTCACAGAGAAGGGAGCATCTCTTTGTGTGTTGTATGGGTGGTCACTTACTGCAAATATCACCCCTCACAAACCATGCTGCCTTCATCCCCATCATTTTGTATTCTGTCAGGGGTGGAGGGGCAACAGCCTTTGGCCATTTTTTCTCTCTCTGATGTTCCTAAACACTTAAGGGGAAGAAGGCTGGAGCCCTTTTCACTTTTCTCCTCAAATTGCCTCATCTCTCCATCAGAATGCCAAAGGGGACTCCATTAGCCAGGCCCAGACAGACCCCCACCCGCACTCAATTTAGCCAGCCCCTCTGTCCTGAGAAGCCTGTCCACGTCAAATTAGAGTGGGCCCCCACTGTCCTTATTATGTCTTGGGAAAATGCCATCATGACTAATGCTACGGGGTCCCTCGCTTGTCACAAGTTGTCAGCCAGACGTGGAGTTTGGATACACATAGCTGACAGGTAATCTTAATGTCTTCAATTATCCCAATTAGTCCTGTCATAAACAATTTGATAAGTGCTCACCCAACGCAAACAGATAAACACACATGCACATAAATATCCACAAAAAAAAGGCAGCGCACCAAAAGAGTGTGGATGGGTGTGCGTTAATGAGAATTGTAATGGGTTTATCAGTAACAAAGCGTAAGGCTTCTCTTTTATCTCCCAGTGTCCCCCACATGCTCAGCTGTGCACTGCTCTCTGCTACCTGGTCACTTTAAATTGTACCATCTCCTTTCATTAGCACATAGCCTAGTGAGAATCTGAAAGGCTGTGACAAAATTCATTTAAAGGGAGTGGGAGCAGATTGCCTGAAGCAGGTGCTATAAGGGAGATAAAACAAATCTGTGTGACACTGTGAGTGTGTCTCTCTGTGTGTGTGTGTGTGTGTGTGTGTGTGTGTGTGTGCACAAAATGGGTTTCTTTTCTTCAATACAGGGAAAAAGGCTTTATAAAGAAATGTTTTCCTTTATAACAACAATATTAAAATGCATCTCATGAAACTGAATGCTGCTGACTAAATAAGCAGCTAATACTGCATGCTTAAGTGTTTCATGTTCATCTCTTCCTTAAATACCATGTTTTTAATTTACAGTATAAGAAAATTCCACGAAAACATGAAACTATCCTTACATTAAATACCTTCTCCTGTAAAGTTACCACTAAGATAATCTTTTTGATATGAAAGAGTCGTAATGCAACGTAGCAGTATAATGTAGCGTTTAAACACTCCGTTTCAAAATCTAATGTCCGCTCCCCAGTCCATGCAGTCCACATATGGAAACTGAGAAGCCAAAATAGTCCATTTTTAATTTTGTGTTGGGATGCTATGAAAATCAACACAACATACAATGCTGCTTAACACTGTGCAGGTCCCCAATACAGCCCTGAGCTGTATATCACTGACTCCAAGGGTGTGCTGTGGTATCTGGCATCTAAGACAGTAACAGCAGACCCTTAAAGTCCTCTAAGTTTTGAGGTGGGGTCTCCATGGACTAGACCATAAGGGCTAGACTTCACTCTTTCTGTACACCAGGGAGCTTTGGGCACCCATGACATGACTTTGGTTCACTTGCTGTCCTGTCTTGGACCACTTTTGGTAGGTACTGACCACTGAATACCTGGAAAGACCTGCTCTGACACAGCCATCACAATAATGTCCTTTTTAAAGTCACTAAGATCCTTACACAACTTCAAGAACTGCCTGTTCACTTCCTGATGAATATGTATCTGAACCCTTCACAGGAGCCACTGTAAGAAAAATCGAAGTTATTGACCACATCTGTAAGTGGCTGATCATGTATATCTATCTATTCAGCAGTTTAGCCATGTACATTAATGATGAGGCAAACTAACTATGATCAGTGCTTCTGTCCGGACTGAGTTTCGAATGAGGCACAATGCGGAGCAGCCAGTCATAACACCACATTCACAAATATCTTAAAAAGCACAGTAACAAAAATAGCCAGTTTCATTCTAAGAGATAAAGATCACATAATGAATAATGGGTGGTTTCTCCACAGAAAACCATACAAGTGTTATAAGTGGACCTCGAGGGAAAAAGATGTAATGCAAGAAAAATGCAGGATATGTACCTTTCCAATAATTTACTTCCATTTTCTATTTATGAATCAGCTGAAATTAAAAAGCCCTGCATGGCTGGAGTGAACACACTTCAGCTCAAAGGCCTGCAATACCACAAGCATGAAACTGCTATGATAGCTAGAGCTAAAGGTCTAACTCTATAGAAATATATAAAAGCTCTGCTTGATTGGAAATTGACCCAAAAATAAATAAATAAATAAATAAACACAAACAAAACACAAAACCCGTTCCCCAGGTAACTCGAGTTCTCTCAGCTGCAGCCCTCCAGAGCAGGTGCCCGATGAGAGTCCAAGGCCATTACACAAGGCGTGGCAGATCCACGATGGACCCCTGTCTCAGCTCCTGACCCCACCTCAAGTGATGACCACAGTGGTGAACAGAGGAGAGAGGTGGGAGAAGAAAAAAAAAAATGCGAGAGAAGGCCCGTCACAGAGAAGTTGTAATAGGAAATTGCTTTTGGCAACTATTTGTTCAGCACCAGAAAATTTTTTTTTGTGCCAACACAGCGAGCCCCATTGGAAAACAGGGCAGGTCTCCCTAATGAGTAATCTATTTCAAAGCAGTCTTGTCTGGGCATGACAGTTTACTGAGAGGCTTGAAGAACTGGTAATTACCAGTGTTACGGGGCAATTAATGCATATTACACTGCGGCACTCACGGCGGCGACTGTCAGCTCCCCAATAAAAATGAGCACTCTTCAGCTAAAGGGTGACATTAATTGGACCTTTAATGACTATGCACAGGAACCAAGCCAAATAGGAACAAAACAGGGGACTCTGCCTGACTTCAGGAGGGGGGGGGGGTTGTACTAAAAATGAGATTAATTGCTGTTGAGAGGCGAAAAAAGAATAGGAAAAGAATAAAAAAGGATGAAATGATAGGGTTTGGAAAGCAGGTTGTTCTTGTTGCAATGACAATTCTTAAATATCTTATATATTCTTCATGTTTGGAGAAAGCCCTTGACAAGTTTGGAGGTTTTATATGAGGTTAATGTGCAGCATGCTAAATTGAAAAGGAGAAAAAAAAAGTTCACAAGAATTTCTGTTTGTAGGGATAAATATTCTGAAGGCAAAACAGCACAGAGACACTTGCAGAATAAAAAACTCTAAGCACAAAGAAAAAAAAAAAAGCAGGTGATTTCCTGTCCTCCCAGGCCTCTAAAGAGGCAATGCGAATCTGTAGAATAATGAGTGGAGAGCCACTTGAGCAAATCAGGGTTTAAAAAAAAAAAGAGAACCGAAAGCCCATTGTTTGTGATGAAGTGACCCAAGTGGAAGAGGTTTAATTAGCGGAGGAATCAAGAGTGCTTCAGCTCGTGACACCTCTGAAAAGACTCGGTACTTGAGTGCATTTTAAACACACAATCTTTAAATAAAAAAAGAAAAAAAAGAAAAACAAGTTCTTTCATCAGCACGGAGCAGAAATTGGTGAAACTTCGGGGCTCGGCAGTGTGTTTGTTTATGAGCAGGATCAACTCGCTGGCCATATTAAGTAGCCTTGATTAATGCTGTTTATCTGCACGTACGCTACCTGAATATGCAAGCGCACAAATCAAAATATTCGCATGCAAAACATGCAGACATTTGCATGCATTTTTGATTCGGTGCTTCCACAGCGCTTAAAATATGCGGTAAGAAGGAGTGCAGCGCTGCCTGGTGCGCTGTCACGGTGCACACTCACACTGTCATTGGTGATGATAGAACTTCCCAGCTTCAAAGCAGCTTTGCGTTTGGAAGGAGAAGGAGCAAATATTTGAATTGCAAAACCACATCATCTTCCGACGGTAGAAAATTCAAGACAACTTCCAAGAGTTAAAGACCTACATTTCCCCTGAACAAGTGAACCCTCCACAAACTGTTAAAGGGGGGGCGGGGGGGTTTATAATGCATTCAGTATAAGCACCTTTCTCTGTAATTTACCATATCCAAATTTGTGTAATAGGATTTGACAATTAAGAGGACTTCAGGAAAAACAAGAAAAAAAGCATGTATATATATATATATATAAATGTATGTGTGTATGTGTAGGCGTGTGTGTGTGTGTGTGTGTGTGTGTGTGTGTGCTGTGTGTGTAGGCGTGTCATTAAAGGACCATAAAATGCTTTAAAGCGTTGCGCATTAAACAGAAATCCAGAGGTTCTCAGACTACTTGACATAGTTTTGATTATGGACTGAAGTGTCATTACTTAAGCCATCTGTATGGAGTGCAGGAGTCAGAATTAGCATGAAGTTCCACTGCCACTTCTCCTCTGTCAACAGTCAATAGGTACTGGATCAAACCTTGAAGGAAGCACTTGCAAGCAAAATGAGAAGGTTGTTTACTCAGGTCCACTCGCCAAAGTATTCTGCACATTTTACAAGTTATGTAGCAAAGACGGGGGGGGGTTCTGTCAACCCTAAGCCATTCTAGGAACCACGGAAAAGCTTAGCAATAAATATTCCGAAGACAAACATCATGAATCATAGCCTATCTGAAAGTAGGATTTCCTAAATTTTCATGCCAGAAAAAATATGAGATTTAAGCTTTAAGACAGTCCAGCCAAGGACAGCACTTATGAATACTCATCTTCAACCCACTGAAATAGCACTTTATCCTTTAAACCGGAAAAATTCAGACGTAGAGAAATACGTATAAGAAACGTTAGTACCACTTGGCATATTCCAGAAAACAAGAGATTCTCCTTGGAAAATATTTTGCATGGGATATTCCAAATGTCTGCGCATGGACTAAAGAAAACAGACTCGCTGTCAGTCACAGAAGAATTTGTCAGTGTGGCAGAGATTTATAGCTACAAATATGAATACCTACAGAGCTGTGGTTCTGAAACTTTAACGATAAAGACAGTAACTGCAGGGAGTCTGGCAATAGTGTCTGCCATATTAATGCAGCCACCTGTAAAATCACAGGCATAGTAGTAGGGACAGCTCATTTTGAGGCATGCTGGCGTCCTATGCTTCCTGAGGCGGCCTCGTGTCCCTGCCTCACCGCACCCCTCCTCTCCCATCCCACGCTGCCTACGTGTAGACACTCTGGAGACAGACACAGGCAAAAATCAAAAGGTTTAGATGATGGATAACTTTAGTGCACAATGACCTCTGTCACAGGGGTTTGCCCTAAATCAATCCGAATGATAAGGACCCCCGTGCCGACAATGCGCACCTTGATACGTTCAGCCACGGCCCTTATCTTAGGCAGGAGGAAGTCTGAGTAATAACTACAGACAAGCTACGACAAAACCACTAAGCCCGCATTGTCAAACACAATTTACAATGTATATTTCCCCTCCTCTGCTGCTGTTAAAACAGTCATTACGGGCGCGCGAGTGATAGGAGCTTGTGTTTATGGCCTGGCCTCCGCACGTCTGGCTAAGAGAGAAGGGGAGTGGCGAAGCCTGGAGGTCAGCTTGTGGTGGCAGCGGAGAGAGAGAGAGAGAGAGAGAGAGAGAGAGAGAGAGAGAACAAGAAAGAGAGAGAGAGAGAGAGAGAGAGAGAGAGAGAGAGAGAGAGAGAGAGAGAGAGAGGGAGAAGAGAGAGAGAAAGGAGA
>JBBPDH010000001.1:24332340-24346428 GCA_037974565.1 Clupeocharax schoutedeni
TCTCTCTCTCTCTCTCTCTCTCTCTCTCTCTCTCACACACACACACACACACACACACACACACACACACACATTTAAATATCGCAGGGTAAGGAGTGCACAGCCACTGCAGTAACCCACATCAGGTCTGACACTTGAGAAATGGCAACATTACCAAAGGTGGAGCGGCCTGAATAAGGACTCCCTGATTAGTTCAGGTACTTGCATTTTCCTAATTTTCATATTAATCACGAGCCCATCTCCCTCTAATGCCGGACCCCAGTACTCGCCTGCAACGTGTGAGTAACATTTACAGACCCCTGAACCACTCTTCAAATTCATCATCCACAAATGAACCCATGGGCCTTTGAGAGGGCGGGGGGCACTGTAATGACCAGGATTAAAACGCACCCAAAGCAATATATGCATATAAGGAGGTCTTTCATTGTCTATACTAATCTATAGTAATCAAGTGCTATTTTTGTTCACACATACACCGTTCTTATCAACAAAGACTTCATAGTTATTGAATTTGTAAGTACAAACATACAAGAATAAGTGAGGCTTTAACACGCATGTGTTTTTATCGAGCACACATTGTTCTAAACATTCTGTTATTGGTCATTTTGTGTCCCAGATCACGATTATTATTATTATTATTAGTAGTAGTAGTAGTAGTAGTAGTACTAGTAGTAGTATTAATAAATGTATTTATTTAAAGGTGTTTCAAGGCACTCAAGGACACCTTACATACAAGCAAAACAGATCATAATAAGTCCAGCTAGTGTGGGTTTCCTCCCTTTTTGTTGGTGCTCACAAAAGTGATTTGTGTGTTACTAAGACCCTTGTAGAAAATACTCAGCACAGCTATACGAGCCCAAGTGCAGCTTATAATGAGCTGTGGCATCCCACTCAAACTGCAAAGTAACCACTAAGCCAATTTAATAAGAACATAAAAGTTAATTAATCACT
This sequence comes from Clupeocharax schoutedeni, assembly GCA_037974565.1. NCBI lineage: Eukaryota > Metazoa > Chordata > Actinopteri > Characiformes > Alestidae > Clupeocharax > Clupeocharax schoutedeni. The sequence goes on from JBBPDH010000001.1 coordinate 24,333,292, forward strand.
TACATTTTTTAATTGTTTAATGTCTAATCACAGCGGCTCTACATAAGACATTCCTACTCTGTGCATTAAGAGCTGTCTCTTTAGTTCAGGTAGTATGTGGTACAGAACTAATTATAAAAATGTAATACAAATAGTTATAGAAATTGTTCAGACCATTTTAAAGCTGATTTTAAAGCTTTGCCAAACAAAGTCTATACAGGAATTAAGAATGATGAATAATGATGGCCAGATTACAACATGACTGAAGTGTAGTTTTATACTGGATTGGCGACTCATCCTTTAGACGGTGCTTGGCCTTGAGAATGAGACAGCAGGTTCACTGTGCCACACTTTTATTGAGAAAAATCACTCATCAAGGAGTTTTTAGTTCTACACTAAAAACCATAACATATGCATCAACATCTTGCTAAATTTGTTAAATCAGCCTTTTAATCTCCGTGATTCATAGATTGAGGTCAAGTACTCTTGTACAAGTGGAAGCTCCTTATAAAAGTAATGTGCAATTTTTATTTAGAGTTCATGTTTAATATCTAGTCAGCAGGAGCATGTCATTTGAGGCGAGGCGTCATTAAAGAAAGGATATTAGCCCAGTTCATCTTGATTCTCACTGTTATTATCAAAGTAAACATCATTACATTTGATAACATCAAATTCAAGGTTTTATGGGAGGCATTTTAAGAGGCTGTGGCCATGGAGAGGGTAGGAGGGGAGCACTGTTTAATGGGAGGCACCAGAGACACTGCAGGGGCTTTTCACTAGCCATTAAACCTTGAGAGTAACCCAATGTTAATTGTTAATTTGCTGACTGGCTGCAATGCACAAGAGACACCGGTGAGTCGGGTAGAGGGCTCATTCATTCTTATTAATGTGAAATGTGGGAACCTGCCCGTGTGTAACACTTTAATGCTCGCAGCATCAAGCCGTTTCCAACGCAAACGTACGTCCACCTCACTGAACCTCACCCAACACATTACCATTAATGGCATTTGAGTTGATTTCCAGTACTGAAATATGTCTATGAACGCGCAGGATTGTGAATAATTGCAGTGTCATTTTCAGTGATGGGTAACTGAGAGTTAATGAATGTTTCTAGCAGGGGAGCTGATCTGATTCGTAAACAGTAGGCATAAATCCGGATGTTAACAGCTGACCTTCATGTGTCAATCATTTATTCTTTTCAAACAGATGCTGGAGCATTTATGAATGTCAATTACGATAATGATGCAAAAAAAAAAAAAAAAAAAAGTATTTTTACATCTGTCTAAGAAGGATGCGGCCTAATTGCATTAAATAATTGGTTAATAGATACGACCATTTGCCCAATTTTCGTAAGTACTAACAGGCAGGAGAAAAATCTAAAACAGCAATTTAGTCTTTGAAATGATGGAGCGTTCAGGGATAATTGTGTTTGTGCCAAAATTCGCTGCAGATCGGCTTGAGCACTTCAAAAGAAAAATAAATAGCTAGCTAAAACACTGAGTGGAGGAAAATACACAAAGGAAGGAAAGAAACAGAAAGAGCCAGGAACGAGAAAGACAGCGAGAGACAGACAGACAGAGACAGAGAGAGAGAGACAGGCAGACCGACAGAGAGAGGCAGACAGACATAGAGAGAGAGACAGGCAGACAGAAAGAAAGAGACAGACAGACATAGAGAGAGAGAGAGAGAGAGAGACAGGCAGACAGAAACAAAGAGACAGGCAGAAAGACAGGCAGACAGTAAGGGAGAGACAGGCAGACAGACAGAGACAGACAGAGACAGGCAGAAAGACAGAGAGAGAGAGAGAGAGAGAGACAGAGAGAGACACAGACAGAGAGAGAGAGAGACAAACAGAGAGAGAGAGGCATCAAGACAGAGAGAGAGACAGAGTGCAAAGAGAGAAAGATAGAGAGACAGAGTGAGAGAGGGCCTCTTGAGAGGGTTTAAGTCATTACCTCGTTGGCCAACTCCAGTAGGACAGGGTCTGAAGGACGTTTCTTGGCTTCACTACGGTACCTTCATTACAACAAAGAATAACGACCATGAAGAGAGTCGACAAACAAGAGGAGATAGGACAACAAGAACAGGCCAGCCAAGACATGTTGATGTCCCGGGTGAATTTGGCCTCTGCGGCATTTAGAACGGCTGGCGCGGTTCAAACGGCAGAGTTCTGAAACCTCAGAGTGTCCTCAAACCAGACAAGCATGATCATTAGCGAAAAAGAAAAAGGTGGCTGTGCCTCCTCCCTAACCGAAACCACAAAGCCTTCAAAGATCCCTTGCAGATAATCTAGGAGGTTTAGTCATTACGTAAATGGATAACAAATACATCATCCGGCTTCACCAGGCCAATTGTGATATGCAAAAATGCTTGCTAGCCTTCAGCCAGTTTCCTTTTGTATTCTACTGATTTGATTTTTGAGAGAAATTACATATAATAGGCCACCATACACCCAATCAAGGCAAATATCCAACAGCACTAATTTTTTTTTCAGTGGGGCCGTGTGCTTTTGTAGGCTTAGCAGGTGCGAGTGGGGATCTGGAAGGCCTGGTGATTTGTTTAGAGGAGATTATATCTGTCAGCAAAGCCCACCCACTCTCTCTCTCACACACACACAGGTTTAGCGAGGGGACAGATTCCTACCTCTGGTAGTAGTCTTCGAGAACATCCGGGGCATGGTGTTTCACAAGACTTCTTTTCATTCTTTTCTGAAAACAGTTGCATAAAAGAATGTTTTTTATATTATATATTATATATATATATACACATGTTGAAAGGAAAATACAGATTTTTTTTTTAATGAACAGAAAGTATAATTATTCTGCCTTGGTTGCACATTTATGTACAAACAATAGAGCACCCAGATGATTCATTTTATAAAAATTGGAAAAAAAAAATTTATAAATCCCAAAAGTTGCACTTTTAATAATAAACAACATTATTCAACATTGTTATAAGACATTTTAGGCCTAAAAATCCAAAAATCATGAACTGGCAATCTGGCACACTACACCCAGCAATCATATTTTAAAAAATGTTCTAGTTCTCTTAGCAAAAAAGACCTGGAGATTCATTTCTAGAAAATAAATTCGAATTTGAATACCAATTGCAAAATCGGCACAAAAAATTGCAGTTAAATTTTGTCACCGAATTGTTCACATGACTGAACCTCAGTAGATTTTAAAGGGCTCCATTGTGAAGGATGGGAAAAGTATCCATTCCTGGCTCAAACCTTCAATTAATTTTTTCTGCCAGGAAACTGCAGCCCATTTACGCCGTCCCCTCTGAATTCTTTTTTTTTTTTTTATATATATGCATATAATTGAATTGCCATCTTAACCAGGAGAAAGAAAGAGCATTGCTTAAAAACAACTTATTTAAAAACTACAAAAAAGCAATTCCACAGGGACACGCCACTTGAGTGACACCTGTCAGGGGGATGATGAATGACTCCATTTTGTGCCTCTGCAGCCTTCTGCCACTCCCGGCAACGGCCATTTATCATCATCGGCTGTCAGGCGGGGAAAGCGGCAGTGACAGTGCGAGTCAGCAAACATTTAGCACACCGAGCCACACTACACGGGGAAATTATTATTGTCAGAATAATAATGGTTTAGCATAATTTATTACAGGTCCACCAAATAAGCAGGGGCTAGATGTTATTAGACAGATGGATGGGAAGTCTTGGCAGGATTCCACCGAGACTCAGGCAGGGCCCTCATCGTGCAAGTTGGGGAGCGGAGAAGAGGGGGTGGGGGGTGTGCGGTGGGGGGGCATCCTCCAAACCAATCAGAAAGCTGGCAGTTCAATTACAAAGAAATAAGGGGACATTCATCATTCAATTAGGCACCTGTCAAGCCTCACAAAGGAAGAAAACTTCTAACCTGGTACTCCAGGGAGAAGATGCTCAGAAGAGTGGACTGCGAGTGACTGGAACAAATAAAAGAAGGACAAAGTTAATTACCAGAGTGCATTGCACAGAGACAAAGAAAGAGAGGCGCTTCAAAGCTGAGGCCGGCTGCCCTGTAATCTAAAAGAACATGAAAACAAGTGTGGCAAAGTTGTTCCAGATGAACACCTCGTACAAAAGGTTCCTGCTGAGATGCTTCGTGAGGGTTTGGGGGGGGGGGGGGGGGGGTTGGGTTACAGAGAATCAGGTTGGTGTGAAATGAGAGAAAATAAAAGCACACCCACACCTCGTATCACTCTCCACTATATTGCATCTGTCTCCTGCATCAGGCAGATAGCCCTTCCTATATTTAGCGAGCACAGAGAGGTAAAATCCGCAAGTCCTTCAACAGTCAAAAAACGTTACCGTAAAGAAATCAGATTCAAATCGAATCTGGATGCAATCCCATTATCAAGTAGTGTCACTGCTGTGAAGGCAGAGGGTGATTGTGAGAGTGGGGTAGAAGGGAAGAAAAAAAAGTCTACCATGTTGTCAGCACTGGCATATGGGACATTCTGGAACATTCCCATTGCAACTGGTGGGCTTTGAAAATGGAAACTTTCACAGCAGGAAGCAGGGACTCCCAGGAGTCAGACAATTCCATGGGTTGCCATAAGCTACATTCATATCCAGCTCCACTCAGAGTCAAACACCTGGCAGGGGCAGGGGGTGAGACTGTTGTTCCACAGCTTTACCTTCCAAAACACTCAAAAAAACCTCCCTCGCAAAAATATTCAGAGAATTTTTTTTTACCTCAACCCAAAAAAAACTGTCACTGTTGGAACAAAGCCTCCAAAAAGAAGCAACTTTACTGAAGAAGGAAGAAAATATCCTTAACTTTCAACACAACAAGACTTGATTGTAAAGTAACCTTCTGATACAATTCAGTGTCAATACAAACTATCTAAACTAACTTATCAATAGGTACCTTTAAATCCTGATATTTACACTTAAACGTACTATAGTTATATTAATATGAATTAATTTTGGACCACTTTGGATTATTTTTTTTATACTCAATGGCGATATAAGGGGCAATTGGCCAATTATGCAAAAATAGTGCAAATAGCGGCACCATATAAACCATATAAGCCTTGTGTGGTTGAGTTCTTACACAGTAACCTGTGACTTTACAACTTACTGGACTTCTCTTCATAAGTCACCTGACAGCAAAAAGTCAGTAAAAACTTCGCAATTGCATTGAAACACTGAATCTACATTGGTCCACCCAGCCAATCAGAACATGCTCCAATGGAAACATCAGAGAAAGTTCAAATGAAAGGAGCTTTATTGTGGGGATATTTTTTTTCTCCTTATTATTATAGTGATGATGAACTTTACAAAAACAGAGGTGAATATATATATTGACAGGAGGGTGAAAAGAAAACACTGCGTCCCTGGTGTGTGCTTCAGACGTGAGGCTGACCATCAACAACTTTGGGCTGTACAAAGTTTCAGAGGGGGAAAAATAACATCTTTGTGAGCGTACCTCTAAGAAAAGAAGGTTGCCAAAGCATTAATTTACAATGATATGCACAGGCCAAGGGGTCAGTGCAATTAAGTGGGCCATTAAACGGTCAACTGTCAACGTGTGAACACTTTTGTGGGGGGCGGGGCAATGGGGGTGCGGGCGCAGGCGGTGGGGCAGGCTTGGGTCCTCTACACTTCAGCCTTGTACCTGAACATTTCAACAACATTACTGCACAGTTCTCAGGCCTTGACCATCCCCTCCCCTGAAGCAGACATCTGTTAGGTTTTAGACGGATTACTCTCTATAATGATCATGATTACTCCCTAATTGCTAAATCTTTACCCTGTTAAGTTTAAAGGGAGGTAAACTGCCCTAAAAATCTGTGAAAACATACCTGCTTCAAACAAAAGAAGGCAAATATGTTCAGTTCTAGTGAAAGGTGGGGAAAATTATTTTCATTTTTTAATTCATTTATAAAATTTATAAAATAGCATAATCTAATTTCCCCTACATTAAAATAAGCTCATGAGCAGCCAGGCGGATATTTTCCACATACCCTAGCTTGAAGGAGGGAAAAATTGCAGAAACTCACTAATGCACATATGTTTGTAGTCACAAATTGTGAAGTGAAAACCTTGATACGCACTGATAACACCTTTTTCCTCTTCTGAGACCATACAGCTGAGAGATAATACTAACTCTCTAAACTAACTTATCAATAGGGACCAATAACATTTACACCATTCCAGTTAAACTTAACATCAATTCACTAATCAGTCATAACACCATAAAACCACCTGCCTAATACTATATAGGTCCCACTTGTGCCACTTAAATAGCTTAGATCTGTCCAGACATGCACTCCATAAGACCCCTGAAGGTCTGCTTACACTCATATTTACATCTTTGACCCTCAGACGGTGTGTAAAGTTAAAATTCAAACGATTTTCACCTGGTATACTGTCTACTATACAGCTCTATGTAGTAAACAATAAACGTTTTTACTGCTTGACTCAAATAGTCCCTAACTATAAATATGCTGATTACTTTAATCTACTCATGCATGACTTTACAGCATGATACCTGTATTCTCTACTGCTGATAGACCCAGTTCCAGTATCAGAGTAAATACCAATACTGTATAAATATCAGCAAAAATACCTGCTTTCAGCACATATGTTTATTGAAGGATTAACTGAAATACTACTGTTTCCCAAAGCAAAAGACACCATCTGTGGAAAATCCTTGCATTTCTTATAGAGCTCAGGTGTCCTGATCCAATGGTTTACATAAGATGTCCATAAAATAAACAGTTGTTTTACAGCAGGCATCTGTAGCTGAACTCTTTTCTCTAAAAAAAAGAACAAAGACAAGGCATTGGATGTACTCAGAGCCCAAGTAGAGTAATAAGCGGTCAAAACGCTGAGTTAGTCATTATTTATTTATTTTTTTTAATTACAATTTTGTCATTAAATACTTTAAAGTTAAAGAGCATAAACAGTAAAAGTTAAAAATAGTGCAGAAAGTCAAATCGTATCAATGACCAACGCAGAGTAAATCATGTTGCAAGCTATAGATATCAAGCATAACTTTAGAACTGTTTGACAACTGTATCAAAATCTAAATGTGACGTGATTAGAGATTCCCACCTCGGTTTCTTCACCTTGTTTGGTGCTTCAGCATACAAAACATGGCCAAAATCCAACACAAACAGAGCAGGACAGATAACCAGTTCAGATCACTCCACTGTGTCTGAAGACTCTGAAGCTAAGGCATATAATGTGCCCCTATCCACCAAACAGACATTAAGGTGAGGCTTCAGCAGGCTTTGCCTTAATTCATATTCGACCTGAGCCCTCTGGAGTACTCTTCACTTACTCTGTTAAACACACAGCAACGCAATGGGCTTTACAATATAGACCTGATCTGAACCAGGCCTGAACAAGACCATTATACCGCAAATCACATCTGTTTATTCCCAACTCTAAACCAGTATTCAGACATTGACTCACAAATTGATGGGAGGCACTCCCAAAGCCCATCTCCACCAAGCCAATTCAAATGGATTTCAGAGCTGTTTCAGGAACTTTCAGGACAATTGAGATTCAGAAACGAATAAGAGAGGACTACAAAAATGATTAGTTTCTCAAGGTTTATCTTTTATAGGTGCACGTATTGAACTGAACAGCTTTGCCTCAGTTTGCCTTAGACCTGCTGAAAATATATCACCTAATTTTCCAATAAAAATTGTTCTTTAAAGCATAATATTAACGAAAATAACAAAACTTCAAAATAAGAGAAATGATGCAGTGCTCACAGAACTTGAATAATTCAAAGAAAACAAATCTCTGGTTCTCCCTTAAACAAAATGGCAATGATGAGCTCTGAGGAACTTTTAGTAGTGTTTCACTGTCCAACTGGTCTCATTGTGAGAGGACACTGTTGATTACAGCAGTGTTTTTATATGATTCAGGTGATCACTAAACAGTACCTCAAAGCAGAATGAGGTGCTTGTGTAGGAATTTAAAACTCGCATGGAATGGTTGTCATTCTCATAGAAATGCTGATTTAAAAAGCAATTGCTGTGGTCTCTTTTCCTTTCAGAGCTGTATATGTGACAGAATGCGACACATTTACTAAATACTCAGAGCTTAGTCTTATTTTTGACTATTCTCCATGTCCATTTTAATTAAACACCCAATCGCTCTGTTAACCAAGTATGTATGCAAACAACTCCTTTATAGTCCACCTGTGCTACTCACCTCTAAGACCCATTTAAAGACATACTCTACAACTTAGGAAAGACTGCAAGCACTTTGATCACCAAAAATATTTATCTAATAAAATACATGGAGGAAATGATTAGGCCTGGTTATTTACATTGTGCTGACTATGATGTCTGGCTCAGTTTACCTTTGAAAGCTTTTTGTCCTTCTAAACCACTTTGATCTGTTAAATTAGGACAGAATTACTCATCCCTGCAGCAATGAGCAATTTTATAGTGCACATAAAAGAAAAGACAAAAAAGCATCATCAAAACCTTCCTGGAGAATTGACTGGCTCACTTCGGCTCAGTCAATAACAAAGTAACAATTAATTCAAGCAGTAGACAGATGTTAAAAAATGAGAGAAATGTAGGGACATCATAGGCCAGAAAAAAAGTCCAGCAAGTGCAATATGCCATCAAACATAAGTTCTGCCTGATTTTAGTGCTTTCTCTAAAAGAATGAAGGGAAAAGGGTGAAAATGGTGCATAGGTACTTCAAAAACTGAAGATGACGTGGTTTACAGGCCATGTTTTCAAACCAAAAACTGATGAATTCAGCAGATTATAAGAATTAACACATGGAAAAGCATAAACACATATTACTGAAGGAAAGTGATGCAGTTTAAGGATGACAAAGATTAATGGTGCTTTATTTAATAAATACTCAAGAAGACAAAATCAGCAAGTAAGTATTAATTAATAATACATATTAATACTAATAAGTCATATCTGTGAAAACATACCTGTTTAAGTATTAATAAGTATTAAGTACTACTACTACCACTACTACTATCCTTTTTAAAACTACTTATGCTACGACTGCACAAACACACAGGGACACAAAAAAAACGAATGAAATAAATCTATCACTTTTACAATTTTTCAAATGTGTTTTTTTTTTGTTGCTTTTTTGTCAATTCTAACTTACCAAGAGTAAGAAAAATGATTTATAATGTATAGTGAAAATTATGTTTTTGCCATATCAACAACCATGTAAAAAAAAAAAAAAAACCTTAAAACATGACTACATTTGGCAAGATGTAGTTATTCTGGTCATTTAAAGTATTTATTTGAGTTAATACGTGTTTTTACACGAAGTAAAGATTTAAAGATTTACAGGCTGGAAAGGCATTTTTGAAGTTTATCAGGCCACGCGTATGAACCTGACATCACAATTCCCGCAATCCACGCTCTCGGATTTACGTCAGGAATGCACAAAACAGATCAACCTACACTCGAATGAACTATAAGCATTTAAACTGTTGTTCTTCCAAACTGGGCCGATTTGTAATTTCTCAGCTGAGCCACCGGTAACCGGACAGAAAGTCAAAGAAATAATGAGATCAGTGAGCGGAAGAAGTCAGCGAGAGGTTTTGATTTCCCAAATACCACATCTATAATGAAACTGTCCATTAATTTCAATTAGGGCTGCATTTCCTGAAAAGATTTTTTTTTTTAAAAAAAAGGAAAAAGAAAAGGAGAAAAAAATATACAAATGACTGCAATTAGAACAGTATGCTCACAACATGTAGGTAAAATCAGGAAAGTGCTCTACTGGAATAAGAATGAAGAGAGCTATTAGAAGGCCATAGAACAGTATTAAGCCTATTGCCTCTAGCCTATAATTTCAAACAGGGAAAAACAGAAGGTTCGCAATCAGAATAGTGCCTTGGAAATCATTCAGAACGTAATTACCCTTCTCTACAACCTCCGACATTCCATTAATATGCATGGGGCTGAAAATAGTATCTGAGCCAATTTGATTAAAATATCCCACTTAGACTGTTCCATGATGTCTACTTAACTCTACCATCAACCGGACAAGTTAAACCACAGCGCTCCACTCACATTCGCAAACAGCCGCAGCTTTAATACACACACAAAACCTGCCTGTTGATAAAACAAAGCTTAAAAGTATATTTCCTTTTCTGCAAAACAGTTTAAGTAGATCATTTGGTTATATATTTATTTATTTTAGCCATTAAAAAGAAATTTGATAGGAGATTTGATGTGTGTGTGTGTGTGGCCCAGTTTTTCTTAAACTGAAAACTCACCCATTTTAACAAATTATTATTAATAAATAATGGCAGCGATTAACCTAATGAAGGCCACCTGGCTAATGATATCCGTATCATATGCCACGATGATAATTAGCAATTGCCACATCTCTGCAGAACTTAAGTGAAGCAGAACAAACACTGTTCCTAATGGCTTTAAGACAAGCGTCAGAAAGAGAAGCGAGCCTCGTCTGGCACTGGACAGGTTTTGCAAGGTCACAATATATTTAGATCAAACTCTGATTATTTTTAGCAGGTTATAAGGCTCAACATCTGGAAATAGCATAAAGTAAAATGATGAAGTATAAGAGATGACAAATATTAACACTGGTTTATTTATTAAATACTTAAGACAAAATCAGCAACAATAATAGGTGTTAATACAACAACTACTACAACTAATAATAGTAATAATACTAGAGGAAACTGCACAGACACACAGAGACAAGAACAAAAAAGTATTAATGAAGTTGAAAAACCAATAAATTGTCCCAGGATTTCTTAATTTCCTCAAATACATCAGCACCACTAGCACTTAAAGAACATGTTTCATTATTAGGAGAACTCAGTTAGAAAGCAGCAGCACATTGTATGAAATGCTAAATTAATATTCACTATTACTTTGACACTAACATTTTTTGCCCATTCCAGCTTACCAGATGTTAGTAAAGTGACACCCTGTGATATATCGCGTATAGTAAAAATGCATTAAAGTATTGATATGTTTTTGCTATATCAATGACCAAAATAAAACTCTTGAATTGACCCAGTATTGCTCAGTTTACTTTCTGAGCACATCATCATCATCGGGTTTGGCAAGGTCGCAAAGAGTTAAAGTGACGGCGTTTACGAGACTTCAAGAAACCTTGGTTGCTCTCGATAACGTTTTTTTTCTAAAGCGAGCAGTGAATGAGGTAAGTGCAGGCCACATATGATGTGCTTTGAAAAGCAGAGACGAAGAGAGTGGGTGGACTGCTTCTCTTCAAGACTTTTTTTTTTTTTGCTCTCCCTCCCTCCCTCTCTCTCTCTTCCTCTTTTACTTAAATCAATATTTTGCACCAGAGGAAAATACTTTGCTGGATTTGTTTTTGCTTCATGCTCCGCATATGTAAATGCCCCTAATTATACATGCTGATAAGAGCGGGCGAACATCTGTTTCAGCCCAAACAGCATCCGCATGAAGGGAGAACGCACAACAGTGATAGATGTGACACACCAAAATGAAAATATAAACATGTATGATGGGCTGTGTACTTACATTCAACATGCTTCAAAATAATGAAAAAGAAAAAAAAAAAATAGACGAGTGTTTACACAACACTTTCTCTCTCCTCTAGCATACTGCAGTATTTCTAACTACAAACATGTATATACCACCTAACAACCCTAAAACTAGCTAACTGTAGTAGTATTACAGCACAGTATTTAAAAAAATGCTGAAAATGCAAGACAAAACACATGCAGTCATTTTTATTAGACTCATTGTAGAGGTGGTGGTGTGCAGGTAACTGTCTTTCATAAAATGAAAAAATAACGAACTAATTAAAACAAGAATTCACCGTGAGACTCTGTATAATAGCATAAAAGTCTAAAATCCTTTTTAAATTGACATCATGTCACTGTTTGCCTTAAATATAGAGACAGTATTTCAAAAATGTCCACTGTAACAACCCTGTGGGTGCCAAACACTCAAACACTCATTGAATTTTGACATGTTTGGTAATAACTACTTCCCATCATTTTTGGATTCTGGGAACAAACCATTATCCCAGTGCATCTGTATAAAAAAAGTAAAAAAAAAAATTTCCCCCCTTCTTTGGAAATCATAAATGAGCAACTCACGACTGTTTAGAGATCTAGATAAATGACGCTAAAAATCAGAAAACTTTTGATCCTGGAGGAAAAAGCTTGTTATGACTACACAGAACTAAATTTTAAAAAATAAATAAATAAATAACAAAATTTAAAAAATGTTTTTTAATTAAATTTAAAATATCTGCCGACGAATTAATCTCGGATTAGCTGCTTGAAGTTCTAGTGATAAAACCAAAGAAATGAGAAAGTTAGGCTCAAAAAGGTCATATTACTGTTTCCCCACATTACAAGTTCATCTGGTGACCTCAGGACGCACTGATCCTAACATCACAGAGGGAGCACAAACTTCTGAGGAAAGCTCGCGCCTGTTTGCTGTATCTCTACATGCTTCTGTCTGCCTCTTTGCAGCTTGGTGAAGGCGTGCAGTAGCTCTATAATCTTTTAAATAGTGCCTCGGAGGCTTGCAGACTGTCAGTGGCTTAATGACAGTCACACAAACAATGACATTTGCAACACTATCTCTGCTTTAATTATGATTGGCTATGAAAGTTAAGGGTCTACGGTTGCTATGGTGCCAAAATATGTTACAGTTATAATGGTGTGGCCATTTTGCTAGATCAAAATCATCGTCATCCTTTTGTGTGCAAAATCTCATGCAAAGTGGAAAGAGCGGCCGCCATTACCAATCAGGCAATGGGTGTTTCTTAGTATGACAAGGAAGCACATTAGGCCAACCAAATGTCTTCTCCCTCAAGCATGGCTGTAGCTCCTGAATCATTCTGCACAGTTTGTTTCATCCTTCTTCTGCAATTGATCCCGCTATGCAAATTGATCCCCAGGCAAAAATCCCATACAGTAGCAGTCCAACTGTACCACACTCTGCAGAGCACATTCAGTCTAGTGTGGGAGAGGATGATGTGCAGTATTTCACTGTACTGAACACTGGATTGGTCAATGTAAAGTGAGTCGTTCTGGTAATCTTTCTAAAAATCAGAATGAAGTGACCAAATAGTGAAAGTGACCATTCTGTCATACGTGAACACACCACAGCACACAGTGTGAACAGCACGAAATACAACCTCTGCATTTAACCCATTCA
>JBBPDH010000001.1:24351486-24361794 GCA_037974565.1 Clupeocharax schoutedeni
TATATGTATGTATATAAATATATATATATATATTTCTCAAATAAAGGTGCTACTAATCATTGTGCAATGGCATTTTTGGATGTGTAAAGTCAACTCCCAACAACACATACTAGGAGAATGTGCGCTACTTATTGGAAAACAATAAAAAATACAAAAGATGCCATGGCTTTTCCATTTTGTTAACTCCCCCTCCTCATTGTCAGCAAATAAACCATAATTATGCATTGAAATGTTCAAAAGTGTTTTTTCTGTAGGGAGTGTGAAATCTGATTTATAAACATTACTACTGTTTTTGTACATGCCTGTCACTCTATCACCTGTGTGTGTCCAGTGTTCTTATATTTATTTATATATCCACTCTGTAGATATATACATACATATACTCATTGTGTACACACACATTTATAGTTTACATATACATGCATATATACACACACATGTATACATTAATTTTCCAAGATACAGATCCATAAATTATATTTCTACATTGTATAGTGTACATTTTATACCTTTGTACTGTCCACTTTCTGCAATGACAAAGTAAATGTCCCACTTGTGGGACTAATAAAGGTTTATCTCATCTTGTCTTTAGTTGTATTCACTGAGAAAATCAACCAGACATGTAATTTCACCAGTAGTTCCAAACTTTTTCAGAGGGCACATCTATACTATACTACCATCTAAACTATAAAACAACAAAGGAAAAACAAAAGTCAGGAATTGTCAGTGAGCTTGAGAGCACCGAGACTAGTTAACGTATAATTCAGTCCTATTGGGTTAACAGGCATGTAATAGAGAGATAAACACCATAACTGCAATAAATAATCAATGAGCAGCCCCTTTTGCTTCAAACCCCAGCTTGAACATTACCATCGAAAACAAAGTGTCTGCAGCCAAGAAAATCAGCATATCAATGGCACATGCCACAACAACACTGGCCTCGGGTTTACTCCAAAGATCACGCTAGATAAACCCCAAATAACAGAGAAATTAACAAATGCTTGACATTTGCTCAACATCCATTATTCTGACACTTCTTCAGAATTTCAAAAGGCTGAGTGCATGCTTAATCAACATTCATATTCCCCAAGCGAGCCACTGGCACCATATTGCAGCCCGCCTCAGTGCTGATGAAAACGGCACATTAGGGCCCCGTTTTGAAAACGTGCAGGGACTCTGTGGGGACGCGTGTGTGTGTGTGTGTGTGTACGCACGTGAAAGAGGCAGAGCATACACTTTCTCTTTTAAGTGCATCCAAGACTGGAGCATCTGCACCAACCCATTCTCTCCTCACTTCGCCCAGCCTGCCCTCCACACTCGACAGACATATGCAAAATGAGCTGAATGGCATTATAAAGAGGGAGTAATCATTACACCCCAAATTCATTCATAGCGCTGCGCAGAGGTCCGATGGAGGCCTCCCTCTCCTGGGACAAAGACCGGGGGGGAATGACAGTGGTCCCACATGATCCCACTCAGCCAGGCAAGGTCTCCGAGAGCCTGCTTTAATTTCCAATTCTAATATGTGTTGGGGAGAGAGAGAAAAGGCCCGGGACTGATGTCACATCCCGCCACTGGCCCATCACGCCCCCCGCTCCGTTCTCATTGTAGTGGGGGCGCAGACACTAGGCAGGACAGGCCGTCCAGGCAGGAGGTGTGTTGGATTTGCATGTCCCTCCATTGTGAGTAGGGGGAAAGTGACAGCACCGTGTCCAATTCTTTTCCCTTCAGAACAGCTCGAGCCCGGCAGGAGAGGCCAGGCTGACAGATGACTCCCAACATCTGTGTTACGTGAGCGATACAGATGAGGGACTTTGCATCCCCCTTGCAGCCAAACTCATACCCTCCTAGACAAAGCTCAGGCACCCGCTGGAAATCAGCTTTAAACAACCAGCCCAACTATGCTGCTTTCCAGCAGGTTTATCATTGAACAGCATGGTTCAGTTGTCATTATTTTTTTTTATTCTGATTTCTTCACAGACAAATTGGCTGACGGCTGATTTTTATTTGCCTTTTATTATTATTATTTCTTTTTCAACCAGAAGCTCACAGTGTGTGCTAAATGAACAAATTAATAAATGAAACACTTTAGGACATCCAGCGCACTTTCTATTAGCCAAATGAGCAACATTAATAATGATAATTCTTCTCTTAAATGGGCAAACTGGCATTTTTAAATTCATGGTGAAAAGCAGCCTGTTTAAATAACATCCAATAATGTGTGAAATCGAAAGTAAGGGGCGACTGGCTATTACGCACAATGAGCCAAACAGAATTATGCTGCAGCAGGTCAGGGAAGTCTAATCTTATCTGCAGAAATCCAACGAGGCAACAGGATTCCTTTCTAAAGTAGCAAGAGCTCATATGAACAACTGTCTGAGGAGCAGACTAAGCAATGACACAAAGGGAATCAGGTGAGCTCCTGCTTGTTTGGAATGAAAACCTGCAGCTAAGAAAGCATATTGCTGTTACAGATGCATCAGTAATATAAATCTAATAATAGAACATTTCGATTGCAATCCCTAATGGTCTAGATCAGGTTTAGTTCATCTAAGCTTAGTCTGATCTAGGCTGATATTGGTCAGACTATTTGAGACAGATCTGTCTAAACCTCTTGACTGCAAGTTTGGAACAAAAGTTTTTCATGCAGCCCTGCGGCCCTAATGTTCTGACTAACTTTTAGTTAGTCCAAGCTTATCCTAATTAAACAGATTAAGACAGAGCTTAGAAATCGCCTTCACACCATCTTTTTGCCCCCAAAAACAAACGTATACAGTCATACAATGTGAAAAGGCTCAGACTTTTACAGAAGAAAAAGACAAACCCAAATGCCATTTTGATACACAATTACATAATTAAATCCAAGGAGAAAACGGAATGCTGCCATTCGAAACTCTGGAGGACAAACTGAGGTACATTATGAAGGGAGTGTGTAGTGTTATACAGACATACTATGCTGTCGCGTATGTAAACAGTACTTTGAATGGCCTAGTCTTTCACACAGCTCGTGTAAACATCCTGGTTCTGTCCAAGTTACTCAGATTAAGTACTTAGTCATGCTATTGTATGCAGTTAAACATACTTTTTCATTCGCAGGCCTTTTCAGTGTGGGGTTGATTTAAAATCTTTCTAATTACGCTGGCGTTATGTATCAGTACATAACATATGGAACAGTATTTTTCAGTCATTTTTTTTTTTTTTAAAGATGGCCATGGTGTCGATCTCCTTATTAAAACTAATCGGCTGAGAAACATAAAAATCTCAAGCTCACGGTTTCAGAGGCGTTATAAAGCCCGAAGGTATTAAAAGTATTTGCTCCTCAAATGCATTCCCATTGTTGAGGGCATGCGGCTGCTTCAGCGCAGCCAATTCACAGCATGTGATGCATCAAAAACAGACCTGCAAAAAACAAAACAAAAAATGGTCGCGAAAGTAGAGGATGAGATATTCTTTCATTAAGTCCGTGTGGGCACATATTACAGATCCGTTCAGCATGGATAGGGGGTTGCGGAGTGTGACAAGGCTGGGAGATTGGAGGGATTCTCTGATATGATTCTGCGAGCATGGCATTCCCAGCAGGGACAGCCTGCATGAGGACCGATGAAGGACAGAACTCCCTGTTCCCCAGACCCCCAAAACACAGGCAGGCTGCCTGTCTCCACTCCAGCATTGACTAAGGCCTTGGGCTTTCAGGCACAGAGGAGGGGGCTGCGAGGCAATAGGACGGGTGTAGGGGGGTGTGTGGTGGGTTTTGGATGGGACTGCTGTGCCTCAACGCATGCTAAGAGATGATGGATGGCCTAGTCGATATGTTATGTCTTAAGAGCCTGATTTCCTGCCAGTCCAATCACTAACCCTCCAGAGTCCGGCTCAGCTGATTGGACAAGCAGAATAATTTCGCAGGCTGTGAAAACACTACCGCCATACCCGTCTGTCAGGTTCTTAGATGCCGTTCAGGTTTCTGAAACCAGGGCCTTGCTGAGATTCTTTACACTCAGGAAATGCGAACAATAATACCGAGACAAATCAAAGCTGCTAAAACAAGCATTTGTTGCCATGTACAATCAGTCGAGAGATATGTGTGTGTAGATTTTTTTTTCTTTCTCCCCTTTCTCAAGCAATAACACTGAAAAATACAGCACAAATAATAGTAGTTTAGAACAACTGCCTTACACACAGATTTATTCTTCCAAAAAAAAAAAAAAAGTTTAATCCATGAAAATTAGGTCATATATCAGGGTAGTCCATGAGGACAATGGGATATAAAAAAGTGGCTGGGGATCGGCCCAGCACATATAATATTCTACAAAACGCTGACGCCAATAACAAAAGCATGTTCAAGGTAGGCTGTGTATCCCTTAGGGACCCAGTGCCTTATTCTAGCAGTGATTACAGCACTATGAAACTAGGAAGCTCCCAATTCATGCGAGTCTCTAAGTGACCTCTAAAGGAACGGGGGCTGACTCAGTGGCCTTGGGGGATTACATGTGTTACATTCAATAAAGAGCAGTCCCTCATTGTCAAGGAGACACACAAACAAAGCCATTAACCCTACCTTATATGATACATCCACCATAGCAGACAGCGAAGTGAAGCAATATAAACAAATAAAAAAAGTTATATTCTGCCAAACCAATACATTTAAAATTAAAGCTGGGGGAGGGGACATTATTTTTGGTGTGATTCTGAGCAAAATTCTGTAAAACACAGTAAATGAGATGCTAATTATTTTGCCTTCACATGTGGGTTGTACACTGAGGGTCTATTACATATATGTTCTATGAATATATCTATTTAAAGCAAATTAAGCTGAATTTCCTTAAAAATAAATAAATAAATAAAACATCACATTTTTCTAAGCAAATGCTCCTAGGCATTTACTGATCATGCAAAAGAATGGCATTCAAAAGCACATTTCAATACAAAATCATTAAACCAGTTACTGTAACAACGCAGCCTGTAATTAAGTTTTAAAAAAGTCAATCACAAGTATGTTTTTCACTGAAATGTGTCAGAATATAGATCTCTTGTCATAAATCTGAAGAATTCCAAATTCCTCACAATGAATAAACACTCTTCATCCAATTGCACATCCATTACATAGTGAAGGATCCAGGGCTACTGATATTCCAAACCTGGTATTAAGACCAAAACGTCGCATTTTCGCCAATTGTGCCACACATTATCTTAGCATAGCTACATACAGCAAAAACGAACTGTTCCAAGCTTGAAGTAGCATCAATTATAATCACGTACTTTTATTTCCTCTAAATAAATGACTGGCTAGTGGTTGAAGAACATTTAGCAGAATTATAACATTTACGTACGGTGTGTTGACAATTAATAGTAATATTTAGGCATCAAACATCCTGTGAACTGATCCAACTTAGAAAAAATGCTTATGAAAAAAGGCTTTTCTAGGATAAGTAACCATAATTACTTCCTTATTTCTGAGGCTGCTGAGATATGCAGCTTCACCAGCAAGTTCCAACACTTAATTTTGGTCATTTAACTGACTGAACATCAAGCTGTGATGTCAAATGAAACATACACTCATAAAACTAGAGAAGAAATAGCTTAATTACATTATATTTAGTAGACTGAATGATTTACAAATGGTAGTACTTTCTATTCCCTGCTTGGATATACAATGGAACCTATTTTTTCTTTATTAAAGTACATATTTCACCAGATCAAGTACTATACCCGAAACGATAGCAATGCATTTTATTTTGAAGTGGTGACGACTCCAGTAGGTATACATTACATAATAGGTCCAGGATACTAAACTATATTGTATAAGTGCACACATCAGAGGTAAACGATATAGTAAGACTGTGAAAGATTAATAGACAAAATATGAAGTCTCATAAGCTCAGTTTATGCCCACTGTCAAATAGTTCAGTGGGTTAAATTGTTCAGTGCAGCCAAAAGCCATCTATTTTGATAAGAATCGGCTATTAGACAACAAACCACTGACTTTGCATCGCATGCAGAAGAGTAGAATGGTCGAAAGTTAACATGAGGATCTCCGAACTAGCTATTAAATGTTTTAAGATTCTTTATCACATACATACACTATTTAACAAGAACAACTGCCCCTGAATTTACCTGTCTGACTGTGCAATAAAGGTATTAAAAAATTAAATTACATTTAAGTTTAGATAATAAAAATACATGGAACAAATATATTCCAAATAAACATTACAATTAAGATCTCCAAATGTAGCAGAGTTATAACATCTGCAGAAGTAACAGATAATGTATGGACTGTATGGAGAAGTGCACTAGACTAGTATCTTCAAATAAAAATCTTTTTTTTTTTTTTTTTTTTTTCCAAATGTGATCCTGTCAACTTCACAAACTTCCATCAAAAAGTTAATTGTGGTCAGATCACAAAACGTATTGATAAATGCGTGGAAATGTGTGGAAGTGCAAATTACAGCCACCTGAGCAAGGACAATATACCTCAATAACTGAAGGTTCATGTTCTTTGACTGGACGAAGATTTAGCTTTGATTCCCAACATTGTTTTCGCTTCCAAGTATGTTACAAAATCAGGAGGAAAAAAACAGAAAGACCTATTTTGCTGTATATATTTCTCCACGTCCAACCGAATAAGGAGGTTCTGTTACGGGCACAGGCCTGCATGGCAGATTCGAGAAAGCTCTGAGGAATCACCATGAGAAAGAGTCATCTGAGCTCCATGGAGTGGTCAAGGGCCTTTGGATCTTCTTTGTTACTGGAAAGTGCAATGAAGCATCATTTGGGAAGATTTTGGTGTTTATACACACTTCTAAAACTGTACTGAACAAGTTTTGCCAAATTACATATTTGATGTTGTCCAGATATCTAAGCAACTGATACATGGCCACACTCAAGTCGCAATCATATTTCTGTATACAGATGCAACAAACAAAGTGCAAGAGAACTTGCAATGTGATCACCACAACGTTACTGCAACTCGAGGTGCTGTAGGTGCTAGATACTATAATTCTATGACCCCAGACCCCAGCTTATGACTACAGCACTTTTTCTCTGTATAAGACATCAAGGGACTACAGAGAGTGATCCACTTTTATACCAAGAGATGCCCAAAGTAACCAGGATCACCAGGCACTCATCCCACCCCTGTCCGTCCTCACTATACCTCACCTGCCTCTATACCTCATTGCATTCCATCTGCCTCTGTACCTCACTGTACTTCAGTGCCTCACCTGTCTCTTTACTTTACTGCACCTTACCTGCCTCAATGTATCTCAAACTGCACTTTACAGTGCAGAGATATATGGAGTATGTGACAATGCTGTTGTCAATAGCGCTGGAGTGGAGGCTACAAGATGCTTTCCAACCATTCCTCTGACCACCCTGTATAACTAAAACCAAAAAAAACTTTTTCCAAGATGATTACTGCAATTAATAAACATTAATTATTTTTAAATTAGTCTGAGACTCATTTCTAGGACTATGGACATGTAAATGCTGAATTTCACATAGGGTTTAGTGATGCTTTCTCCCCCATCAGGACATAGAAACAAACAAGAACAACAAATGAGCTACACTTCTGGCAACAGGAGCAATAAAAGAGCCTCACTTTGCATTTCTGGGAGGGAAAAGAGACAACTTTTACTTCAAACATCATGAGACATTTGAATAAAAGGGGGAAAAATGTGATCTACAATTGTTAAGGAACACACAGTTATTTTAACATGGTAATTTAACATGGTAATGTGTCATGAAGGGGGTGTTTTGCAACATAAAAAGAATGTCAAAAGGAAAACAGCAGCAACACTTTTTTCACTGTTTTTAGACAAGTGCAGGTAGAGTTGTATGCAAAAGTTTGGATGCCCCTAGTCAGATTATGCTTTGTTGATCTTTTTAGTGCACAACATTACCAGTGAAAACACTTCTGCTCATATCCACAATTACTGTTTTTTTTTTTTCCCAGTATGCGATTTAATAGAAACTGCAAGCTAGAACATGCTGGAAACATCCTATTTAGGTCTCTGTAGAGACCATGAAGTTAAGTTCACTTAAAAATCAACAAACCATGCCAGGGTGTCCCAACTTTTGCACACAACAGTATTTATATTCCATGTTCAAGAGGATGTAACCATGTCTCAAGTAATGCCACAGTAATGGTCTTAAACAGATGCGTGAGAAATTCTAATGATTATTCAGAGCCCAGGCTGAGACTTTATATTCATGACAAAGTGTGAGTGCTGCACTTACTTGGGGAATCTGTCCTTCAGCATCTTCATACACTGCCGTGTGGGCCGAAGTTGCTCGGTGAACTTTGCTATGGTTCTGTATTCTGTTCTACAAATCTTCATCTTGCTTATGTGTACCACCTTCAGAAGCAAACAGATGATGATGATTAATTGGCATGCACAGAACTCCGAATATACCACAAAAAAACACAGCTGCATAAGTAATAATACCATTAATATTTCACGTTTACAGCATAAGGGCAGATGCCCTTAAGCATAACATAGATGTATGCAACTAAAAAAAAACACTCATCAGTAAGCCTAGACTGAAAATTAAAACCTGCTAGAAGATTAAGATTCTACCAGAAATTTAGTTAGTCCTCCATCAGGGCCTTATAATAGATATTATGCACTAAAAAAGCAGTAGGGTAGGTTTGTCCACGAGTATGACAGAGTTCAAATGCATAGGTCTCCTTCACAGTAGATTGTTTGAACGAGCAGTCACAGTTGCATTTACTGCCATTCTATAGAGAGAGAAACAAGATATAAGACATAAAGAGAGACAGAGAAACAGAGATACATACACAGAAAGAGACACTAAACATGGAGAGAGAGAAACAGACAGAAAAACATACACAGAGACAGACATAGTTAGGAATGGGTACATAGAGCCAGCAGAGGTGTAGAGAGAGCAAGAGACAGTAAGACACACATACACAGAAAGAGACATGACAGAGACAAAGAGAGAGAGAGAAACACAGCCTAAGCAGTTTCCTCTGGGATCAATATATTTTTTGTACTGATACAGAGAAAGAGATATATAGATAAAGAAAAACACAGAGAGAATGAGAGATACAGGGACATAAAAAGACCCACAAGGCATTGAGACACAGAGAGATTTTCATGAGGTAAAGGTGCCGTATGAGCAGAAAGATGCACTGGACAGTCTTCTCAGCACATCCTTCGTGTTGTTAAATGGTCATTAGTGGTCTGTGTGTGTGTTATACTGGTGTGTTTTGAGTTTAAATAGTTTATAAACACTACAGCTCTTAGCAGCTCGGCTAAAAACACCCACCGTGCTAAAGAAAGAAGGTGGAGACAGCACACTCATGCAGGGTTAGCGCCCCTGTACCTCCAGCAAGTTTGACAGAGTCTTATATTAGCTCTCCTGGTGAAACAAATATCTTTGAAACGCCGTTTTAAGTAGAAAATCGAGAAAGTAGACGAAAATCTTCGTGCGTTGCTCCCGCGAACAAGTTGAAAGGCGGGCGTCACCAAAAAACCCGTCTCTGATTGGCTGAATCCACTGGCCCTGAGTATGACGAAAGCTGATTGGCTAAGAATGACAACTCCCTATAGGTGTTCAGCAAAAGTAAATAAAGCAACAAAACCGTGAGTTTGGACTTCAATTTTAAAACCTCACAAATATTCCCTTTTGATGCCTTCAGAGGTTCATGTAAGACCTATTTATCAATCTTCTTTCACTGTCACTGACTTTTTATTATCTTTTTATTTAAAGTCATGAAAAGGAAAGAGAAAGGAAAAAGATTTCTTATTTAACAGGTAAACACAAAATTAGCATGTTTTCAATATCATGTTCATATTTTGTACACCTGTATTCTTTAGGGTCAGTTTGACCGCAGACTGTTTTGTAGAAGGTTTTACACACGTTTCTTGCTGGTTTTGGATGATATTTGGATGATATATGCTGTAATATTTCATTTTTATAATGTTCAGTATAAAACTTTAAATTAGACATTTCCCGCATCTTGGTGGCTTTATTACCTGTATGTTTATTTAAATCTCTAAGTTAACAAAGAAACAGAGTATGCACACATAAACTTGGTAACAGTCCTGTATTCTGTTTCCCTGTTTCCAGTCCACCATAAGGGTTGTTCAGTAGTTGGATCAGGAGTGTATGAAGCAGGAAAAACTACAAAACTACTACTACTACTACTACTATTACTACTACTGCTACTACTATTACTACTACTATTACTACTACTACTACTACTACTACTACTACTATTACTACTACTATTACTACTACTACTACTACTACTACTACTACTATTACTACTACTACGACTACTACTAT
>JBBPDH010000001.1:24403342-24413839 GCA_037974565.1 Clupeocharax schoutedeni
GGGAAGAAATTTCTGCCGAATGAACATTGAAACACTGAACCGCTTGAATTTCAATACAAACAAACAGAAAACATGGGTGTTCTAAAACTTTTGACCGGTAGTGTACATATATATATATATATATGTATATATTATGAACAATACAAAATGTCAGTATATTGATAATATAAAATGCACTATTAAGATCCAGTTGAATCAGTCAGTAAAACTGTTTGGGTCCCTTTTGACTTTAACAGTTTTTAACTGGCCAATATGGATGTCAGATATGAATCTATGAATCTAGTTTCCATTCATGATTGTCAAAACTGTTAATGAATGTATTGCAGCATAAGCATTTTGGTTGGTTTTCAGTTTTTCCACAGTTTTATTCACATAAACTATTTTTAACCAATGCATCTTCCACGTGTTTTTTTTTTTAATAAATGGTAATTCAGAGTTGTTTTGGTGTGAAATGCTCTGGTCTGGACTGGAAAATTCTGTGAAAAATGTTGAAAAACTCCTGCATGTTCTCTATAATTTTAGCTATAACGTTATCGGTTGAACAATATATCGGTCGGGCCCTGGTTCGTATGTGTGTTTTAGATCGATTAACATTCACTTTCGGATCCTGACCGAGTGTCTGAAGGCCAGGAGGGACGAATTTGTCATGTCCTGCCATGTTCACTCAGACCTGCTCTTTGGCCCAAAGTCACTCCTATGATTTATTTACTCTGTGCATCTGAATCAATTAATGCATCATATCCAATATCACAAACGCATTTCATCGTCCACGTTTATGGGATGGAGTGGAAGGAGGGAAAGGCCGGGCCGGACCCGGCTCACCGTTAGCTCGTTTGCTTTGTGCTCTTGGGGCGCGGTGTTTGGATGATGAGACGTAGATGTTTAACAACCACACACATTTTATTTATGGTGTGTTTCATCAGTGTGATTTGGGCCGTATGTCACTCGGGCCAGCGCTGGGCCGGTCCGGTTGTGTGTGCGGCGCGGATGGCTGCGGCAGTAAAACCAGGCTTGGCTGTGATAGCGCTTTAGCGAGCCGAGCTGTCCCCTGAGTGCTCTATAGTGCAGCGCTGCTCAGAGCCGCAGCTTGGGTTTCACGCTGGGCCTTTCTGCATCCAGCACTTTATGGACATGCTGAAGATAGACTGGCCAGTCAGTTTGAAGTTCACTATGGGGAATACGACGCGGTTTCCTACTGCACGCTGCCCTTGGCCTCCTGTCTTTTTTTTTCTTCTTCTTTTTTCTGAAGAAGACACTCCAGAGATGCAGCCTGCGCTGCATTGTTTAGTTTTCACTAAATATGGCATCTCCTTGCAAAATCACAGACAGAGATGATCAAAGAATGTAAGCATGCCTTTTTAAGCGAGGTCACTTCCACCGCATGGGCAATATTTCACAGTTTCAGGCCCTGGATCGCTCAAAGAGGTTAAGGGCAGGGAAAATAAGCATAGCAGCATGTTTTTCTTTTCTTTTTTTTTTTTTCACTCCAGACCCTCACCATTTCCTTTGCCCCCTGAACCCACTCTACCTCCACCCCACCCCCCACCTCACCTCATTTTTCTTTTACAGCGTCTAATGTTAATGACTCTCACACACTGGAATGGTGATTGACGTCAATTTATTATCAAGGCAGATAAGCTTTGGGCCCGGTTCTTGGCCTGCTGCAGTCAGACATTTACAACACCCAGAGTCCATAGGGCCTGTCAGAGTGACAGGACAGCCCAAGGCAAAGGGGTGCTAAACTTTCAGATGTCTTACACACACACACACACACACACACACACACATAGACACACACTTTTACTCCATGGGAGAGGTTGTGCAGGCCTGCGTTCGGACTGTTCCGCCAGTATTTGTCCCTACATCTGGCACTGATCCGCTGCTCCTTCCAAAATATTTTTCTTCAGCATGGACTGGAGTGTTTACACCCATGTAACATTTTCTCCAAACATCTCACAGGTTTGGTGTCTATCAAAATATACCAAAAGCCATGGAATATGGAGCTTGTATTCTGTGGACTATGGATTGTGATTCCACTTAATGGAGTGTGAGGTGTTTTGGCCATAGCCGTGCTACAGTAAAGCCGTTTTAATTCACTGAAGAGTGCTTTTCATATTCTTCTCTGTATTAAAGGACTGATATCTTCTATTTCACATGGTGTCCACTTTATTTGCCAAAGTTATTTACCCAGCTTCCTTGTATTTCATAGAATTAAACAGACTGGTCACTATATGTAAGTATACATAAATGAGCTCTGCTCGGATTTGTTGCTCTGTATTATGCACCCTTCAAATAGAAATCCACACGGAAACACTCCTTATTACTTTATTGTGAATGGGGTGAGGCTCAACAGCTCTAGATTGAATAGAGGGACATTTTCAAATTTAAAATTGAATGAATTCAAGCTTTCCCAGCTTAGTTTCCACATGTGGACTGTGTTGTTAGTATGTATTCAAACACTTTTCTTAGAAAAATGAGGAGAATTCAGTTTGCGATGATCATAGACACTAAGTTGCTGAATTGCGGTTCTGTCTGTGTTAGTACTTCATTATTTGTGGAATGCTTTACGTCACTGCACTGCTAAACGTTGCGAAGTAGCTCCTTTAAAATGCTGCTGGAACTGTGGAGATGGAAGCACTTTAGTAAGACAAATCCATCACGCTGTGCATGAGGTCATCAATTCCACATTTCCGCCTTTTTTGGTGAGTGGAGGCGGGCCTGAGCAAACAGTCCCTCTCCCCCTTTGCAGGAGGCTGGGAGGACTCTCCGCTCGCTCTTTAGCCTAGCGGGGCAGTTTGGGCCGGTGCCATGCAGACCTGCCACAGCTAGACAAGCATATTAAGGGCCCAGAGAGCAACAGAGGGCTTTTGTCCGTCACAGCACAGCAGGCTTGTTTTGGGTTTCTATCTCTCATTTCAGTGGCTCGCCCGGCCCCATGGTATGTGCTACACATTGAACGGGGAGAGCAGTTCATCTTGTTGGACTTCCAGCTTTTTATTTGTCAAGGAAACAATCTACTGTTCCATGCTGTGCTCAGGCATGATGAACATTTACATTTCGTTTAATTTTGCCATGCTTTTTAAATATAATTGCAGAATTACATGTATATTTAATGATTACTGCATTTTTCAATGCCAGTGCACTTAAAGGGTACTTTAACCACTTCTGCTATTCTGATGTATGAATTTTTCAATGAATATGAGATGATTGTTGAGTAGTGTTAAACATGAGCGGTCTGGAGGTGCTCGGATTCACACAAACAAACTTAAGCATAGGATTCTCATATTTCATGGACATCTCGCACTTTTAATCATTTTGAATGTATGTGCTATTTTTATTTTACTGTTTAATATACATTACATTCACCTTTTAACCCATGGAATGCCTACAAATCAAATCACTTTCACTCGAATGGATTGAATTTAGCTTAAACGCAGACATTTGAAGCCCGTCAGGCTGCCTATTTTTTAATTTGTGCTGGACTTTTGCAGTTTTAAAGAAAGGATGTCGGCAATACATAACATTTATTTGCGGTTTTCAAGTGCAAATCCTCACATCAGACGATCATCAGTCAGGCTAATCTGAAAGTGACCATTTGTCATACGTGAACACACCACTGCACAGTGTGAACAGCACGAAATTCAACCTCTGCATTTAACCCATTCACCAAGTGAAGCAGGGGGCAGCCAGGAACACGGGGCCCGGGGAGCAGTGCGTGGGGACGGTACCTTGCTCAGGGTACCTCAGTGGTGCCCAGTGGCCTTGAGGATCGAACCTGGACTTTCTGGTCGCAGGGCGGATGCCTTAACCACTAGGCCATCCAATCTGGTGCTAGTTCTTCTCTTCTGGCATGTCCTGGGCTTGGTACTGCTGTCTACCACACAGCGTATTGAAGCTTGATCCCAGCTTAATACACCAAAAGGAGACCTTGGGCAAGACTCTCAATGCTGACCTACACATGCAGAATATCGCAACTGAACTGTAATAGGAGCTCATACCAAATACAAACCTGTATATGTGTCTACATACTAGTGCATTAATTATTGAAATGTTCCTTCTTACATCCCAAAACAGCCATATTATACAGTAACTGCATAAACCATGTAGGTATATAAGGTGTGGTGGGTTTAAATCAATTAAAACCACATTTTAATTGTTGGTGATAACAGCAAAACCCAGGGACTGTCCAATAACAAAGTCTCCTGCTCATTATTTTAAACAGCTTTCTCGTTCTCGCTGTAGTTTGTCTTCTCTCATCAGCCCATATTTCTTATCCAGGCGCAATACCCTCCGCTTCACATTCCAGCAGCAGTAAAAAAAATACCACATTTGTGTTGATACAAGATACACAGGATCAGTGTGTCTCCGGGGCAGATAGTCGTGGAAGGATGGGGGGCATTTCCTTGGATCTGCGGATTTGTGCTGGAACATGCAGGACTAATCACAGCACCTGTGTCCTTTATGACATAGCTGAGCGCCACATGACCAGACGGCGCTTTAGAGCGGGCCTGAAGCGGCCCGGACCAATCAACACCTCCAGCTGACCCCACAGTAACCCAGGCAAGACAGATCCACCTCCCAACCTCTCTTCGCTGAAGGTCATTACTTAAGAAGTTTATGCCACTTACAAACAGAAGGAAAAAGGTTCTTGCGCGAGAAAAAGGTTCTTAATGATTATAAAGGCGAAGAAAAGAAAGTGTGGAGGAAAAAAATAAAAAGCACGTTGATGATCCGGCCCTGGTGGAGAGTGATACCACATGCAGAGCTGCTTGTGTATCTGGTAAATATTATTTTGAGGTGATGGCTCATGTCCTCTCCAAAGCGGGCCTCTGAAGAGCATAATGTGGAACAGAAGGGCAGTGTTTCGCTCATTGTCCGGCGCATTAACCCCAATCAGCTTTGGGAAGGCATCCTGACTTCAGAGGGGCTGGGGAGGGGTGAGAGGACCAGAGATAGGGCATCTGGCTCAACATAGCCAGGATTCCTCCCCTTCTGGAAGATTTAGTCTGATTGGCTCATATTTTATGGTGTGTACTTTGATACTCCTGGGGCCAGAATTGAAAATGGTTTAAGGATTCCTTTTTTTTTCTTCTCTAAGCTGTTAGCTCCGGGCCTCTGGCCCTTCATCACTATGCAGTGAAACCTGACGTTTGTCCGGGGAACTCCATCATTCGCGATTTTGGCAAAGTCACGAGATGTTAATTGAGCTCCTCATTTAATTAAGCCTTTGTGTGTTGAACAAAGTTTTATGTGGATCTTAGAGGTTCAGGAGACTATTTTTAGCTTTATATTAAAGCTATCACCAGTTTTTGGATTCTTTTCTTCATTGTGTATTTGATTCTACTTATTTGTGTCCATTTAAAGTACCTTTTTCCTTTAACTCAGTTGAAAATACCCAGAATTGTCGTTGAACAAAGAGTTGAACAAACTTTCAGTGGAAGATTTTGAAGTTTTTTTTGGATCTTAGACACTATTTTTGGCTTCATAACAAAAACATCACTAGTTTTTGATTCTTTTCTTTGTTGTGTATTTGTTTCAGCTTAGTTTTGTCCATTTTAAGCATATTTTTTCCTTTAACTGAGCTGAAAGTACCCATCATTTTCACATGCCAAAGGGTTTCATGTGGATTTTAGGTCGAGGACGCTATTTTTTTACTTTGTGACCCATTTTGGATTCTTTTTTTCTTTATTTTTGTCCGTTTTAATCACATTGTTCGTTTAATTCAGCTGAAAATACCCATGACAAAAGCAGCACAGCATCTTCGACATGCCCATTACAACTTTTCTTTGTCGCAGAGTGGATAGTTTGCATTACAGCTTTATTTCTGGTCCACTGATGGTTCCTCTCAGTAAATGCTCCAGAGACAAATCCGCTGTGTGTACGTGGAACATGTCATTAATCAGAGCCCCCGGGCTCCCATGTCTCTTCATACTTCACGTCTGTCCCATCTCCACAGGCTCATTCTCCAAATGTCAGCGCTGATGACAGGTAAGGCAGCCTCCAAAAGTCAAAGTGCCACTGTCACTTTTCTGATGAGCATGCCCTGTACGCTTTTAGCAGCATGCATATTCATCGGACCTCCCTCCGCACTCAGCAGCGCCCATGGACGGGGCCAGTGGGCGATTGTATTCCTAATTACATCCCCCTCTCATGCCCTCTAAGACCCCCGTGGCACCAGAGGAGGTTGAGGGGGACGGCAAAGTGCATGCCAGGGCTCGTCATGGCTGGCATGGTGATTGTTCTTATAGCTCATCCAGCACAACTTTATTCCAACCTCCTAAGGGAGTCCCCTACTCACTTTTTTCCCCATGACGGAGCGCTTGTCATCTTATCCTGTGTGACAGAATGGCCTTGTAGAGTGCTGTGACTTATCCTGACTCAGTGTTCTATCGCTGTTGTGTGTCAGGTCGAGCAGCCCTGCGTCCAGCGGCCTCGCTCATTCACACGGTTAAAAATAAAGGTGCTGGAACAGGGTACTTTAGAGCCTTTTGGTTCTATAAAGAACCTTTCGATAGGTAGTTCCTTAAAAGTCTCTTCTTTAGTGAACCAAATCACTTCTTTAGGGAACTGAAAGTGGTTCTACCAAGACATAGTTTCCCAACCAGGAGCTCATAAACCCCTAAGGCTTTGTGGTGACACTGCAGGGAATTGGTGACTATGATGGAAATGTCACTGTCAAAAAAAATGTGTGAGTGCATCTATATATATATATATTTATTTATTTGTTTATTTAGTATCCATTCCTTTGAATCATATGCCACTTATATTTATTTGTTTATAGTTAGTAGGCTAAATCATTATGCATGGGTGCAATGTCTAAATCACACCTTAATGCTTTGAGCCACGTTCTAATGAATATGAGTATAAATATTGCTTTATTGAAAAACTGCTAAGTTTATTTAGCTATTGCTTGATTTAATCTTAACCTACTTAATTAGACGGGCAAGTAATTTAGGCTGAAGGGGTTCAGTTCATACAAAACTCTATGGAATCAACTTAATACATTTTATTTTTGAATGTAACAACTCTTCTTTATTGTTGTTTAGACCAGTCTCCTTCACGTTTCTTCTTTTTCCCATAGAGGTGAATTGAAGATACAGTTTTATGCACCAAAACCACCCAAAAATCATTTTTAAATGATAATTAATCAGGCTGTTTTTGTTGCTGCACTGATGTGCATTTACAGTGAATTTGGTAAAAGACCTCTTTTGTGATTGGCCACCCGATGTTGTGTCTCGTTCAAAAGGCAATCCAAGCTGAAACACTCTTTGTAACATGTGCTGTTGGCCAAATAGATACATGTAAATGGATATATGTAAATTTATTTGCTTTTTTGTGACAACTGATTCAAAAAGGACCATTCCATTCCAGTGAGTTATACATTTCGTAACTTGCTACACATTGCACTGAACTTTTCTTTTATTAAATATGCAATTCTCCTTGATATGAGGCCTTTAATATAATGTGATTTAAAAAACATCAACATCGTCCCTCTGTAACAGAGACCCATTTGACGATGACCGCGCTTTATTGGGCGGCAATCCATCTTTTTCCCCGTGCCCTCTCATGCGAGAGGACACGCTGGAGCATGCATCGGTGCTGACACACCAATATCCGCTTAGCGCCTCAGAGGGGCGAGAGGCTTTGGCTCGACCGCGGTCCTGCCCCTCTTCCTACTGACTCTGCCCTCAGCGGACCCCAACACCAGCGGCCCAGCGCACACACTTCCTGTTAATGCTCAGAGAGTCAGTGAGAACATTCACACCAAGCTTTAGAGTGAAGATCACCACTGGTGCTTCTTGTCCTGATTACGATACATCTTTGCTTTGAATGTGAAATTCACATTTGGGACACATCAGCATGTTTGATGTTTTATGTTCTTATGGTCTTCATGGTGACCAGATACAAAACCACAGGCTCAAAATTGTCCAGACTTCTGCCTAATCTTCATGTTCTCCACTGTTTCTGCCCTCTTTCTTTTTACTGTAATCTGTCTGTCCCTCCGTCTGTCCGTTCAAGCCTCTCCACATTGCCTCAATGTATCATTTAGCATGGCCATGTTCTCTTTCTGTCTCTTTCCTGAGCAGCATTGGGAGATTTTTGCATGAAAGCATTGCACCCTGACCCACACCCTTCCTAAGTACTTTTACCCTACCTTGAACGTTTCATGAAACTCCGGTGACCCCCATGCTGGGGTTAACTAATAACGGAGACGTTTGTGAAAGATGTTTCCCGAAATGTAACGTAATGAAAAATGTGTTTCCTCTTGTTTCGCACAGCCTCCCTTTTCACACTCACGGTAGTTTGGGAGGAGGACAGGAGTTTTTCCTGGGCTCTCGGTGTGTGCACTTCACGCCAACGCAGCAAGCATAGCTAACATAGCCGCCCCCTGCAGAGACTGAGGATCCACCTGCGCTGGGTCTAATGAGCAGAAAGTAAAAACAGACCGTCTCTTGATGGACACTGGGTCTGAGGGCACATCCTCTGCAGCTGGACGCAACAGTTAAACACGGCTCCGTCTCAAGGACATCTCTCACAAATGTTGCATGAGAGGAAGGATTCCCCAAACGAATGGTAATTCTGTTCAAAGAGAAATAGTTTCAGTCAAGCTGGCGGTCTGCTTTTGCTCTGCCTAGCGCTGGGATGAATTTATGGTTTTATTTGGCAGTAAAATACAGATGGTCACCAAAGAAGTTTCTTTTTTTTCAGTACATTTATATTAAAACTAAAAATAAAATGTGCACACATTTCAATTCTGTAATTAAAATGATGAACAGATTTCAGTCGACCATATCAACATTAGTAGGTTTTAGATAGATAGATAGATAGATAGATAGACAGACAGACAGATAGATACATACATAGATCGATACAAAGATCAATAGATAGATAGAGAAGTTATCCCAGTAACACCAAACCCACAGTAAAGTGAGAGCTGATGAAAGTGGGAGCATCATGATATGGGGCTGCTTCTCTGTAAACAGTACTAAGACTGGAGCAATGCACCAACGAATGTCAGAGCAGAATTTCATCTCTAAAACTGGGAGACAAAAGAATATGTATGTTCCAACAAGACAATATCCTGAACAAACAGCTGAAAAAACCTCAAGTTTCATTTCTGAGGAAGAAGGTGAAGGTGCTTGCATGGCCTTGCCAACCTCCTGACTTGAGTTGCGTAAAAAATGTATGGAGGATTTTAAAATTGCGAGTCCATCAGAGGGACCCTCGTAAACTTGAACAGAGTTTGCCGAGAGGACTGGACTAAACCTGAACCCGCAGTGCTGGTAAAAGCAAATCAGCTTCCCACGGCTTTGAAACTTTATGTAACTTAATTGCCATAAATCTGTATTGTCCATTTTTCCATGTGAATTTCATATCATGGCTATAAATTAATCTGTATGCATCATTTATATGTTAATGAAGTGAAAAGACCTTACGTGAGTAAAAAACAGGTGGAGATATGCACTAGAAGTATATTAATTAACTAATAAAATCTCCCTGAGTAATGAGAGACTGAACAATCTTCATTTTGGTTTGAACCATTTTCATGTAGCAATCCAGCTTCACGTTAAGAAAGACTGTTTCCTTTCTTTCTTTCTTTCCTTCTTTCTTTCTTCCAGGGGTGTAGTTCTCTGTCAGACTTGCACCGTGGAGCAGCACATTGATAATTGTCTGTCAGAATCAGAGGCCGTTGACAGACAGCTCGTTTGGAATGTTGCGTGAAGCTATTTCACAGTTCAGTGTCAAGGTTGTGCTGCATCAACCAAATCCTCGCTAATCTCAGCCTGCAGTCAGCTCTACCTGACAGGCAGGAGCTCTTGGGCGGGTGGGCGGCGTGTTGACGTGTTTTCCTCCACCGCCGCGCTCAACACACGCATTTCTGTTGGCCTTCGCTGGCACGGACACGCGGCGCTGAAAGGAGTTTTTTACTTTTTTTTGCAGAAGTATTTAATGCGCAGCAAATATTTACACCACCGTTCCCCGCGCGGAAGCAACACATGTTTATTCTCAATTAATCAGCCAGTGCAAAACAAATGAGCACAGCAGGGAAACGTGGGGGCCTGAAAAAAGACGAGTGCGTGAGTGGCACCCAGAGAAAGGCCTCCCAGAGCTGATGTCCTGGAACACGAGGCTGAGGAGCCTTTTGTCTCCAGTGGGCCTTATTTAATTTTTCTGCAACAGTGATGTCACCC
This sequence comes from Clupeocharax schoutedeni, assembly GCA_037974565.1. NCBI lineage: Eukaryota > Metazoa > Chordata > Actinopteri > Characiformes > Alestidae > Clupeocharax > Clupeocharax schoutedeni. Next base: position 24,413,536 of record JBBPDH010000001.1, read on the forward strand.
AAATACGGACGCGGATCATGTAAAAACAGTCGTGCTCGGGGTGACCAGGCTGAACCCTGCTTTTGTCCAGCAGTAAATTCAAAAGGCAATCTGGGGAAAACACAATATCTTCTTTGTCAGCACTGAGGGTCTATATCGCTGTGCCTCAGGATATCCCTTTCCCGAGAGGAAGTATTGCTCCCCCCTCGCTTGCTTTCTCACACCTTTTCGAATAGCAAAGTTATAATGAGAGAGAGAGAGTGTGTGTGTGTGTGTGTGTGTGTGTGTGTGTGTGTGTGTGTGTGTGTGTGTGTGTGTGTGTGTG
>JBBPDH010000001.1:24413939-24424991 GCA_037974565.1 Clupeocharax schoutedeni
AAATTAGTGCAGTTTTAACACAAAGTGCAGTAAGGAATTTCAAATACACTGTTCATGTTTGAGTTAATGTTTGAGTCCTTTGCAATGGGTTTAATACAGTTTAATACGCAATTACTGTTTGCTAAATGTAACCAAATTTTAAAAGTTATATTAATAATATGTACAATGTGAGGTTTAACTCAGCAAATAAAAAAAAGAAAGTTTACACTCAAATGTGCAGGGAAATGCCAATTCCCTGTTGAGGGAAACTTATTTTCACTTTCATATATTGCATACAGCTGCGGCCTCTTTGTTTTGTGCCCCATAGTGGTACGCAACCGGTGGTGGCATGCAGCCATGTAAACGCTGGCATGGCAACATCACTAGAAAAGCTGGAATATGCTTCAATGAAAAAATTAACGTCTCGTTTGTTCTATCTAATGTATTCCATGGAAGATGATTGCCGAAGTTGAGAAAAGTGAACAGAATGTTCTGCTGGTGCTGTGTTTTCTCTTCCCCACTGAATAACATAGAACATCCAGTTTACTGTTTACTCTACTGCTGGAGTGCTGTCAGTCCGTCAGTCCAACATCTCTGGATCACAGCGCTGCCAGTTACTGCTGAATTTGAGATATGGAATCACAGCACCATGTTTTTCAAGCAGGAGGAGAGATGGTTCGACCAGTTCAGCAGGCTAGTGATCCCTCAGGTTGACAAAATCTTAAATGCCCCCCATCAAGTCAAAATTCTCACAATGTCTAGCCACTGCAGGACCATGCACAGGCAAGAGGAACTCGTATAAAAAATCTCATAATGTGAAATTTTCATGTCATGGGACCTTTAATACCTTGCATTCCGTATATAGGCCAGATGAATTGTGGAGTGAATGGCAAATCCTTTGAAATCCTTTAAAATCCCTTTATGCCTCATTAAAAATGTACTCTAGGCTGAAACATGCAAAGCATGGGGCTAGTTTTGTGACATCACAGAAACAAAAAATGAGCTGTTTTAATACCTTGTATGGACTGTAAAGCGAAAGGTAAGTCCTGGAACCTATAAGCTGCATTTAAAGAAAGTGACACGGGTCCTTTAAGCTTACAGAGGCGCCTCGTTTGTCGTGCATCTTCGTACAAAGAGCTGTCCACTTTTCCGGCCTTTGGGGGGGATTTCCTCTGGTGGAAGTGAAACATGAGTGATGTGTGTGTTTGGAGCGTTGGCCCGGAGGACCGCGGCTGTGTATCGTCTGACAGTAGAGACCCAGCCTGCCCTGTCTCGCCTCCTGCTCTGTACAGTCCACATGTTCGTCTTCCCTCTCCATCTGCCTTTTTCGGCTGGCCATGCAAAATCAATAGCAGCTCCATTTGCCGTATCATTGCCACATCCCCAAACTCCGGATGGTAATGATGCTACGATAACCCGCGGGGTGAGATGTGTAGGGCAGATTTTAGACTGATCAATACCACTGATGTGCATTATGCGTTCATTTTGCTGAGAGTATCCACCCTGCTCAGCCTGCTTATACCACACTATATGACGTCTCATTTGCAGCCCTGTACCTCTATGGTTTCCACGTCTCAGCAGATTATTAATTGAGGATTTTCTGTCACGGAGCCCTTCTGTTTAATGGAATATGATATAACAGAAATGACAACAGCACAGATTACCTTAAATCCCGGCTCCCGTGCTTCGAGTGTGTGCTCGGTGGCAGTGCCTGGTGGCCTGCCCTTGGTCATGGGCGGGCTGGATGACGTGAGAACCCATGACATCACTCCACTAATGGCTTCTCCCTAAATGAGCATCCTCACCTTGGGGAGATTTTTGCCAGGGTCCTCTCCGTTATGAGCTTCCCTGACAAACACCACTTAAGCCCAGCCTTGTGCTTCCTAAACACGTATTTAATCCCCTCATTAAAGATATATGAAACTAGAAATCAATGGGGGCTCTGGGTTAGATCCTCAAGCTCCTTACCGATGCTCTAATGGCTACACGCTGTTCGACATTATATATTCCACTTAGTGTCTATATACATTACAGTGCTGACTAGAGAAGTCCAGGCTAGGGGTGTTTAATCTGGGTGGACCTCAACGACCCTGCTAAAGCCACTGAAAAGGCCATTAAAGGTTTTATTTATTTATTTATTTGTTGGATCGAGATTTCTGGGAAACATTCACAAAGTGTTCACAGGCTCTGGTAAGGTATTTAACTTCTTAATTCTGGCTTCCTATAGTTTTCTGGTTTAGAGTGAAATAATAATGAATCTCCATAGGCCTCTAGTCCTTGCGACTTTAATAAGATAAGCCTCATTCATATGTTTATTTGTTGATTCATTAATGAAAAATGAACATAATTTCTGCATAGAAAAACAAATAAAATGTTCTCTTAAAATTACATGGAGCAGGAGAAATGCCATAGAAGAGCCAACTTGGTGTCCTAAAGGTTCCGTTTATTCTCTAGGACCACATGTTGCACATGGCTATTTTAGGCCTCAGGAATGATTTCAGTTATGAGTATGAGACATGCTCGACCTCTCTAGCTGTAATGGTGGTGAAGGAAAGGATTAGCAAGTAACTACCAAAAACATGATTGAGTTTGTACCCTGTTATTCAATCTCTGTTTACTCTCGTTAAGTACCACAAACTGGATGTGTTTTTGTCCGGAATTTTGTGTAGTGAGTGATCCAGAGCACTATGACTCATTAAAGGTTCAGGCAGAAACAGTGAGATCCTCTGCTTACCCCAAAAGTACACATTAGATACTTATTTCTTGTATTTATAGAAAGGCAATGATTCTATAGAGGGTTTAGCAGTTAGGAATCCAGTGTGCACCAACCAAACTAAAACCAATGAATCGCACAGACAGGCTTCAGCACTTCTGATGTACATGGAACCTGCGTGTGTGTGTGTATGTGTGTGTGTGTGTGTGTGTGTGTGTGTGTGTGTGTGTGTGGGTGAGGGAGGGAAGGAGTTGGCTCACAGAAGTTCCCTACGAATTTAACTGTATTAGCTCAGAGAGAAACTTCCCAGACTACCTGATTAAGGCATTAAGAGAAACTAACAAATTATACATTCAATTCTCTTTATTTTTCCCATTTTTAATTATTTCTAGTGTTATAAACAGCTGATTGTAAATTTACAAGTCAGTCTAAAAGTTAAAAATATAGAAAAATCCACTTTATACAAATCACACTTTATACTAATGTCCACTTTATACTAATCACATTTTTTAACCTTTATAAATTATAGAATGAACCACCATTTTTTTTTAACCACCAAATATTTTCATAAGTCCATACCTCCAACCCAACCTGTGTTTTCAGGGCGTATCGAGGACATCTCAGAGGATTATTAGCCTCTTAATTCCATCATGGTGTAGTTTTCAGGGAGAATGAGGGTCTGTAAGGGGCACTTCAAGACCTTGGTGCCTTTAAATGCTGTATTTTGTTATTAAATTGCTCTTTCAGAATTCCATTTTTATCTCCCCAGATACACCCAGTGAATCACTATTAAGGAGTCTATCAAGCTGTCAGGGAATGTGGGCTGCAGGTGCGGCGTGGGCTCTGCTCCCTGCAAACACACACACACAGCAGCGCTGTATAATGGTGTCTGGAGCTTTTTTTTTTTTTATGTGGTCTTCACTTTGACTTCAGAGATTCATTCCCTGCCGCCTCCCACCAAATTTGATTCTTAAACTAAGGCAGGGCTGCTGAACATTACAGGGCAATATGAGGAGAAGCGTTTCAGACGGGGGTACACGGAGCTGGCGGGGTGTTTGAAATGAAAACGGAAAGCTTTCCATTCCGTCATTCCCAGATAATGATTACATGGGAAGATGGACCTGTGGTTATGTGAGAAAGCGACAGAGGGAGATGCTCTATGCTCAGCTGAGCATTTACAATGCGGCACCACAGAGCCCATAGATGTGGCAGCGTGTAGTTTTTAATGACCCTGAGTTCTCTCTCCCCACATGGTGAATGAAGAAACAGCTCTTTCGGATGCACGCGTTCGCCCAGGGTCCAAATATGACTTTCCGTCGTTCTCTCAAGGTCAGAGAAGGTGCTGCATGAAGAATCATGCATGTGCAGTGTGCTGAATTCAAACAGAAACAAATTGCTCAAATAAATAAATAAGGAACTGAAGACAGATTTTGCCACTTTGTGGTTAAAAGTTCCAGTTAGGCCGTGTGACCTTACTATGAAATCTGCTTCCACAATCCTGATACAACCGATATAAGCAATCACTGAAGGTTTGCAAGGCAAGTCAAGTAGAGCTTTATTGTCATCCCAGCCATATACATTTAGTACACAGTGAGATGAAACACAGTCCTCCTGGTGCAACATACAACACCAACATGAGGGTAAAAAAATGGGAAATGAATTACAAATTAAACCTATATTTGTATATATTTATATATGTGAAATAACTATATATAATATATAATTATAAAAATACTATGGGGGCACAACAGGGAGATTATAACAATACAGTATTGTATATTGTGTATATATTAGGGCTGTCAGTAAAATATTTAATTGCGATTAATCTCATGTTTGCCATAATTAACTCGCGATTAATCGCACCTTTAAGTCTGTACTAAATATACTGTTTTTACTCTTATCAACATAGGAACAGACAAATATGTTTGCTTTGTGCAGATTTATCTTTATTAATGATAAAAGTGTAACAACACTGTAAAAAAAAGACTGTAAACAAATAAGGGGAATTTTAACAGCAGTGTTCTCTTTAACACAGTCACACAGCTGAAGTTCAAATATTTCTGTAAAAACATGAATGTAATCAAGTCAAATATAAAACCAAAGCTATTTACCACTGCAGGGCGTTCACGTTTTATGTAGCTTGGTCTTGAAAAATAAGTTCCCAGAACATGGGGGCGCAACCAATATAGCACCTGCAAAGCATGTGGGCAGAGCCAGTGTTATTGAAGTCGCATTTGGTGGAATGGTCAGGCGTCTTATATGGACAAAAGTAATGGGAGCGCTGTGCGTGTCGGCTGCTCTTTGCGGGGTCAGATGTCCCATTACTTTTGTTCATATTAAATACCTCAGCGCTGGTGTTCAGGGACATTCTGCAAAAAGACCCAAGATGGGGCCGAGATGCGCATACCCAACCTGCTAAAGAAATTACCAGTCCACCGCTGTGCGGTACATACATACATACATACATATATACATACCCACATAACCATATGTATACACATACATATACTGCACTGGTTTTGCATACAATTCAAATGTTATGATACTAGTGATAATTATATATTTGTACATAAATTATCTTTTTTTTTGCATATTACAATTATTTTTTTTTTTACATTTTACAAATATCGTCACTTTTCTCCCCATGTGCTGGTTGAAAGTGTGTTTTTTGCAGTAAACCTCGGGGCTTATTTGATTACGGGTGGTGTAGCAGTGGGTGGGCAGGTGGTGTTTTGTGCAGGCGGTTATGCATTTGTTATAGGGTGGAGGTAAAAAAAAGATGCATGACAGGTGATTGGTGCTGTCTTTGTGTCAGATAAAGAGACAAATGAGTCTAACTAGAACTGTGTTTTCCTAGACAGCAGCAGTGGATGGAAGTTGTATATCTGATGTATATCTCAAAAAAAAAAATTTTAATGCTTTGATATAAGAAGAGAGAGGTTCATGCTCCATTGCAAACTCAGTGTACTACTAAATTGTCCGGAATTCCATTGTAAGTTGTTTCACTACTTTTTTATGTTAGATTTGTACAGATTCATGGCCATGCATATCTTAAATGAACTGTCTAAGCGATTAGATTTTTGTCTGTTTCAAATTTTCTCGGCTCTGTGGGACTAAATGAGTGGCTCCTCCACCTGAATTTGGAGTCAAATCAAAAGTCAAAGCCAGAGCCAGACAAATGATTGTGTATTTCTACTTTGTTTGAACATTGTTTACCGTTTTCCCTAACCTCAAAGTAAAGTGCGACTGTGATGTGTTTTATGATAAAATGTTTCAATTAAAACAGTGATAAATATCCTAGCTATAAAAATCATCAGAATTCTTGAATGATTAAACACTTGAATGGGCAACTCTAACCATTTTTGTTACATTTTGGGTTCTGGAATGCATTTTAATTAATGTATTGTAATTGCATTGTTTAAGAAAATATAAATAATGTATTTCAAATGTTATGATAATAGTGATAATTATCAATTTGTACAACATTTTTTTTTAGGATTTTTTGCCTTTTCCTTCTGCTATTTCACAAATATTGTGATGTGACTTTTTTGCCTGTGTGCTGGTTGAAGTTGTAGTTCCTGATTGTCAGAAATTTAGTTTTTGCAGTCAACCTCGGGCCTTATTTACCTGCTAATGATTACGGGTGGTGGTCCGGGGGTGTGGGCAGGTGGTATTTTGTGCAGGCGGTTTTGCGCAACTGTAAAAGATATTATCCGAGGGGAATGAAAGCAGCGCTCAGCGGGTCTGTCAGGAAAGATGGACAAGTTAAAAACAGATGACGCGAGCCATGGCAGCCTCCCCAGTGCTTTAGCGCAGGTTTGCGTGCAGCTGCAGCGCTTTCCTGGGTCGGCACATCTGCGCTCTCACCTGGAGCTTAACTGAAGCTTCTGGAGCGGCGCTGCAGACGGTAGGAAACCTGTCAGCCCGGACGCGGGACCGCGTGCTCGCAATGCCACACAAAATAAGGCCGAGCTGCCAGTCTCAGTCAAACGCGGATGGTCCTCGCTTTGAATATTTGGGAAAATACTTTGAGTCACAGATACCCCACCACCCCATGTCTGACAGCGTGACGACCCTTTGAATGTTACAATGCCTTTGAAGCGATTTCAGATTCGTTTCACAGATGACTCTCAATGGCCATTTCCAACCAAAGCGCATGGGTTATCACGTTGCACTGCATAAAAAAGCGCCAGGAAGGCAGCGAATGAAAGGGACAGTGTCGCTGCCCTCTGATTGTGATTTGCTGGCCTGTGAATGTGGCTGAGCTCTGCGTCGTAATGCAGGAGGAGCGGCGCTCTGCGGCAGGATGGCTCTCGGGGTGAGAGGGCCTGGGCTAGAGGTCACAGCAGGGCTCTTCCTGAGCTGCAGTTGCGGCCCTCGTGCTCTAGAGGCCCCGGCTGATTACCGCACTGGGACCCAGGCACAGAGTGTTTTCATTAGGGAGAGGTCCAAGATCATACAGGAAGGTTCCGGACCATTAATACATTTGAAACGGCAAATGAAAGGGGGCTGGCGGGCTTGCGAAGGGAGTCATGGGTTATTTTGAAAGGGGAGAGCCCTGTAGAATGGTCATGAGAGCCTCAGTGAATAAATACCAAGATCATCTCAACCTACTTCTTTTTTTTTCCCCCTCCTGTAAGATCTGTGGCCAATTTTCCTGCAATTTACAATAAATTGTTTGTGAAATCCTTGTCAATCCTACTGCTAGGAGCTCGTTCCCAAAATCCGCTCCAGTCAACCAAAGGATTGTTGTAATGTGCAGAATAGGAAATGCAGAAAGCCTGTCTGGTGGGTTTAATTACATTTGTAGCAGAAGATCCAGAGACTCTTTAAAAGGCCCATACATTCCCCTGGTTGTATTTTTTTACTTCAAGGGTGCATATATAAGTGCATGTACCAAGAACAGCTATTATATTCCTTTATTATGTGACCAACTCCAACCATTGCACTTATTTGTATTACCGTGCCTTTAAGACGGATATATTTGAAAAAGAGCTCCACTCTGATTGGATGCACTTTATTATGTCTTATTCAAAAAGCATTTGAAAATCTTGATTATAAATTGATAATATTGAAGGTTATATTCTGAATAGGATCATATATGTAAATCCGTTGGTTTTATGACATCACAAAACTGGCTTAATTTTTGCTGCTTGGTTTCCATATATGAACTATTTAGACTCCAGGCCGAATAAGTGCCAATTAATATATATTTAATATATATTGTATTATATATGGCACTAATTAAAAAAAGTTAAAAAAATTCACTTTTCTGTGAGTCTTTACATCTGTTAGAGTTGTAAAGACCTAGACTCTATTGTGTGTTGTTCTTGTTTTTGATAAAACTAAAAGGTCTGATAATGCCCATTTAGCAAACACCAAACAATCCAGCAATTAAAAATGCCTTCACTAAGAGGCCGTTTTCATAAAGCTAACACCTACATAAGCCTTTCACTGACTTAAACTTTTATAAAGGTTTAATCCAGCGAGCCTCAGCTGCTACTTTTGTCCGGCACTTCAGTATTATTTTACAAAAAATGTTTATACATGTTTATGATAGTCTGTATATTTTTATGTCACTTATGAAAGGCTCATGTAAATTTCATGTAGCCCTTTGAAGGCCTTCTTTTGTCCTGCCCTATAATTGACGCTCGTTGGAAAAAGCCTTTATGAAGGTCTGTGTAGGCTGTATCTGCTGATATAAGTTATGAAAGCCTTATGCAGGTTTCATATAGTCTATAGAATGGCCTTCAGTAAAGTGTTACCCATAATGTAACTCTACAGAAGCTTTAAAGAACAATTGACACGTATCAGTACAATCTGAGACCTACGGGGACTTTAGCTGGTCCCATATCTCAGAAAATACATGTTTTTTTGTTTTTTTCAAATAAAAGCGGCTGATATTGTTGATATTGATACAGATAAAGTTAATTAAACATACCGTTTACTTTCCAGTCTATGGTTCATATGTGCAAATTTAGCAAAATTTAACTCATTATTTTTGGCATATCTGCTTATTCAACCTCCAGCATCTCAGACCTGTGCATTCGCAATTAAGTTATTAGGTGGTTGCTGTCCAAACTGCCTTTAAAGGAGGCCACTACAGAGCAGCAAATCAGAATAGAGCTCATTTGCATATCCATGTCTTAGAGCCACACTGACAGAAGCAGCCTGTTTAATTGTAAGGGATAAAGAGCTTGGAAAGTGCTAAAAATGTGCAAATTAATTATGTTTTTGATGAATATAACATGCAAATCCTATAAGTGGACCTTATGGCAAGAAAATAATACATGCAAGTTGGATATGGACCCTTTATATTAGTGACAGTGTTCATTTACTGTTCGCACTTTACAAAGTGAAGCACGTTGTTTCAAGCAGCTGTTAGGAATTGCATTTGCGTAGAGCATGAGCTTTGTGTGCTGTAATACAATCATAACCTTGTTAGAGGACCTGCATGAGGTTCATCATCAATCAAAATATTGCCTTAAATAACGTTTGGTATTGCAGCTGTATGGGGAAAAAGACTCCGTATGGATTTTCATAAGAAGGACGGAGGATGGCGTGTTGGGTCTTGGCTCCTTCCTGTGTTGTTTGGAGCGTGTAATGCCTCCCTTCTTGCGGCTTCGCTGAAGGTGTGTATTACCAGCGCGCAGGACCACCTCACATCAGAGAGAATCCTCAGGTCAGTTTCAGAACCTGTTAATATTTCATCTTGCGTTCTTGTATAATGACTTGTATTGATTTCTCATTCCTTATTTATGATGTCTGGTGCCACGGCAAAGTGCTAATCACATACCTTACTGATAATTGGCTTCGTTTCGTTTTCAGGTCAAAAGGAGTGTTTTGAAAAGGGTTTTTTTTGTACAGTTTACACGGCATGTTCAAGTTCATTTCTTCATCACTTGCTTTTAAAGGAATAATTTGTAAAAAAAAAAAAAAAAAGTAAAAAAAAAATGAATTGACACCAGTGTCTCTCTTACACCTGATGTAATGCATATGCCAAGACATGTTTGCTGTTTGAAGCTTATTGTGTACTGAGGCTACAAAGGTAGTGAAGCGAACTCCAACTGAGACGAACACCAACTGAGACGAATTCCAACTAAACAGACCTTCATTAAGGGCAGCTGGTGGGGTAGTGATGGCCTCGTGTGTACGATACTTGCCTCTGGAGGTCTTCGGTTCGAATCCTACCTTCAGCACCACCACTGGTTGCCTGAGCAAGAGCCTTAACCCAAAGTTGCTCCAGGGAGACTGCCCCCTGTAGGTAGAGAATGGAAGTCGCTTTGGATAAAAGCTTCTGATAAATGCCGTAAATGTAAGCGGATCTGTGTTGATGCTCAAGGCGTCAGATCTCATGCTGAAATTTTTTTGGTGTTTCTGCGTCACATAGAACCAAAAAATTAAAAAAAAAATGCTGTCAGACCTTTCATTTTAGGTCTTAGAAACAAACAGAAAAAAAAAGATCTTTGAACCTGGGAGAGGTTCATGATAGGACAACCCACAGAGAGAGGGGGTCCGGAGAGCGCCCGAAACAAAGAGCAGCAAACGTCAAGCGTGTAGGAGAACAAACAGTAGTTTTAGACTGATTTACACTGATTATATATGTTGGAATCAGATTTTACTACTACACTCTCAGGGCTATGAGAAGATTAAGGATTACTTCCTTAACAATACAGTCAATACCAGGGTCTCACTAGTTGCTGTTATGGAGCAGATGGATGGAAGGATGTGCAGGAGAGTGCAGGAATATGCATGAGCTTCCCCGTCACCATATGACAGTGATAACTTCTTCAAGGTTCAGGTCAATTAGACTTCGTAAATCACATTCAAATGTATCAACTTGACAGTGAGAGTAAGTACCCATCCTCCACTGGGAGTAAAAGTAGCAGTGATCTAAGGCTCTAAGGCTCATTGAGGTGACACAAAGAATAGATCTGGTTAATGACTGCGTGTTTAAGAGCAAGATCCATATCTGACTTCACACCATAGAACTTAATGTTTTTGCCAAAGAACTTTATGACTTCTTTCTCTCTTCACTGGCCACGACTGAAACAAATGCCTGTTCCCTGTTTAGAGTTGTGTATGTATAGGGGAACTAAGGATGGTGTTTCTATAGAGAAAAACTGCTAAAAACTCAGACCAGAAAAAATGTTGAATAGGTCTACAATGATGTACCAAAAGTCAAAGACTTTTCAAGTTAATTTAATGGTAATAAATAATAAGAAAAAGGGATGAAAGTCACTTCCTGAGGGAAATGATGTGTAATCACAATTTTCCACTGAATCCACGACCAAGTATGTCTTCACTGTAACGATCATTTGAAAGCCACTTGATAGACAGAATACAACAAGCTAACAGAA
>JBBPDH010000001.1:24429326-24441074 GCA_037974565.1 Clupeocharax schoutedeni
CAGCACCACCAGTATACTGATCACCGCCTGATCATCTGGAATCATCTGCTCCTGGTTCTTCACTGGTTCAGGACTTCCGTTAGAGGCTCTTTGTTCTGCTTGAATGATTCATACGTAGGTCAAAAACAAAACAAAAAATATTGTGCATGTGTGTATGTGTGTGTGTGTGTGTTTGTGTGTGTGTGTGTGAAAAAGTGTCACAAACATCTTCCATTTCCACATATCCGTCTATTCAGCCTGCAGCAGTCAGGCCCCGCTCGTTCACACTGGAGTAGAATGTAGCGTTTCAGCAATGTTTTAAGTTGTTTCAGAAGAAACCACATAATTCGAAGCATAGGGTCAATGCATAACAAAAGCACCCCCTCACACATGAGCCCTATTTTTTCTAGGGTGCAAGTTTTATCACTGAATATCATCAAAAAGAGAGAGTGGCTGAAGAGACAGAGGAACATAACAATGACTTTCTTTTTGGATCATTTTCTCTCTGCTGTTCTGTACCAGTTAGGGCTTCTTCATAGATGCATGCATCCTGGTCTAGAACCATTTAGGAACCCTTGATTATAAGAGTGTACATACAACTGGAGCCACTGGCATTCCGATGACTTTTATGTGCGACTCTAGGAGCTGAGGATGGCATGTAGATGAAACATTAGCTCTGGCTCTCGGTGTCTTATTTACATAGACGACGTCAAGATGTAAAATGATGAAAGGTATATTTCGCTCCATTTGTGTTCCTCACGTTTATCCTGATTTTCACTTTTTGGTTCTTGCTCCTGGAGTAAAGTGCTTGAGCTAAGAGCAAACATATCACTCTGTTTACTGAAATGAAAAAGTAACTTATCAATGCAGAGCATGACTAAAGATGCAGAATCTGTTTAATGCATGTAGCTAGGGGGTTTCAATTACCCTGGCTCATGACTGTCCTGGCCAGTACCTTGGTTAGAGCCATTTTTGGATTGAGTGCTGAAAAATAAAAATGCCCACGTCCTGCTTTTTTGGTATTGTTTTGCTGAGGTCTGCTTATGAAATATATATTTAATCATAATTCATAATTGTTTGATGTGTAATATAATTTTGTATACCATCTTTTATCCCTTAGAATTGTTACTGTGCCTTTAGCTATGGGTGGTATGATACCACTTTCATGAGACCGATACCAATTTGTCTGATATCAATATCACTCCTACCGACACCAATACCATATCAGCTTTTCCTTCCCTTTAACAACTACGCTGTTAATAACACATCTGTCTGGGGGCATTTTGTATCCGAAGGGTACATGTCTGAGTTTCCAGCAGCTCTGTGTTAGACGCGTTCTACAATGTTTGTGCAGGAGTCTGTTTCAGTCCACTATGTAGGGAGCAGGTAGCCGTTTGGGACACAGCCCGGCTGCTCTGTGTTACTCGTGTTCTCATCTGTGTATCCCTCTTTATGGTGCTCAACGCTTTACATCATTATTGAGGTTTTCCTGATATTCAATCCAGTGATTTTCACCTGTATGGGATCAATATTGTACCTGGTATCAAATCAACAGCACTAATTTAGGCCTGTTGTAGGTTAAATGGCGTGGTTGCCCTGTGTACAAAACTGGTTGCCCTGTGTACAAAAAAGAGATATATTGTGATGTATTTTAAAGAGTTCCGTTTTCTAAGATAATGGCTCTTTAACGCAACCAAGCCACCTTTCACAGTGGCGTTTTGTTGTTGTTGCTGTTTGTTTTTTGTAAAATACTGACTTTAAAGGCTTATTCTGTTCCCATTCCTGCGATCAGTTCAGCTCTAAGCTCTTCATTCACATCGCCTTTTTTACTGCCTTATATCTAAGCAGACAGAACGATTTTTTGATAAGTAGTTCCATGCTTAGTTTTCCAAAACTTTCCAGTTACTATTCAATTTCAAGCATCTCTCTCTTTCTCCCTTTCTCTCTGTCTCTCTCTCTCTCTCTCTCTCCCCCTTTTGTTCATCCTTGTTGAAACAGTTGCAAGGAATGGGTTCATTTTGTACAGCAACTCCAAAAGCAAGCCTTCTGAATGTTGAATTTAAAAAAAGCTGGATCCGTAGTTGTACTTTTCTAAAGTGCCTGCGCGAGCGGTGATGGGCTGTGACACGTCTGCTCTCAGTGAGTCACAGGCAGCCCGTCGAGCCGAACTGCCTTCATCCACAAACCATTAGTGCTCTCAACTGGCAAGCGCTCTTCACGCCTGGAAAGGAGAAGAGAATTCACCACGTTTCTCTGCGCTTTAGTGCGGCGCAGTTTGTTTTGAAGCCTCGCGGAGCCTCGCACATGTTCCAAGTTCACAGGGCTCTTTTGTCCCCCCAGTGTCAAGGGCTGCTTTTTGTGCGGCGCTCCGTAAATAAAGGCATGGATGAATAGCACTTTGATGTCTGTCATTTTTCCAAAAGATCCATTAGCACGAGGCCGTTCTGGGCCGTGGCTCCCAACTTCTGGTCTGATAACGGAAGAAAGTTGCAGAAGGGCCCTATCGATGTCCATTAGAATGTAAGAGCTCTGGCGGTTTTACGAGTATGAAGTGGGCCGAAGTGTGTAAGAATGCTAACAAATAAATTTATTGTCCAGGAGGTGTTTATTGTTGATCCATGAATCAAAGCGATGGGTCTTTCCTCTAATTAAAATAACTGGAACCATGACGACAGCCGTCCCTCGCTAAATTGGGCAATGCATCGCGGAGCGACAACAAAAGCCGAACCATTTGTATGTTTCCAGTGAAACAAGTCCTTCTTCAAAGAACAGGGGGAATAATGGCATGTTCCTCTGTGTCTGTGTCTTCTTCTTTTTCTTTTTTTATCAAGGCAGTGGTTTGATGATGACGCTGGGCCTGTGTGTGTGTTTGTGTGTGTGTGAGGTGCAAGACTGGGACGGAGTTGCATGGCTCTTGTCAAGGCACATCAGAGGGTAGAGGCGCCAGCCTCTCTCTTTGGCCCTAATGACCCTTCCCTGTGCTGATATGCGTCTGGGTTAATAATGGCCCTTTATACCTTTTTCTATTATTCCTCCCTGCCGAGGCCTCCAGCTATTCTGTAAGCCTGGTGCTGCAGTTGGGCACGGCCCAGACAAAGCCATTCTTAAGAGGGGAAAAGGTTCAAATGAGCGCGGTCCCCTAAATTATTGAAAGAGAGCACTTTGCCCCGAGCGCTGTGTAAATGAGCCCAGGCACTGTACATATGCATGGGCCCATCTCCACCCTGCTGTATTAAGGAGTATACATACCAATGCTGGGACAATGAACAAAGGGACTTCAATGAGAACGGCCTCCTGATGAGACTGGCCTACTGTAGTCTTGTATTGTCACTGTCACAACAAAAACTTCATTGGAGAAGCACATTGTTAAATCTTATATATGTTCATATTCCAAGTAATTACTTTATAGGCCACATTAGAATGGAAACATAAGGGTTGGCTAGACCTTAAAGTGGACAATTCACATCGTCAGAAGATCAACTTTAGTAACATTACATACAATTAGAGCAGAGAAAACATAGGGAATAATCCATTGTGTGTTTGAGGCTGTTATGTAAAACAGTGGTCCCCAAACCCCGGATGGATGTTTCCCGTGTTCTGTTGTTGGCTTGTTGTTATGAAAATGCTGTTAATAAAGCTGCGAGTATACACTGGATTTACGTTTATTATTATGTTTTAAAGATTCCCCATTATTATATTTTTAAAATATTCCCATTTTTATGCGTATCATTTATTTGTATAATATACGTATATTTATCTGACACTCCTTAAAGGCCGGGCCGTGAAAATAGTTTCTGACATTAAACCTGTCCATGACCAAATAAAGGTCGGGGAACACTGATGTAAAATACGCCCATGCACTTTATTTTAAGTTATCTATTTTAAGGCTTTCTGAAGGAGGTAGAGCAAAATATTGATAATCCCACTAGAATGTTTGCTTGCTTGCTTTTCCAATAGTGCATCCTGGTGACTTCACTTCCCCAGGTAAACAACAGAAATGCACTATTTTGTCCACATGATGCAGATGAAAACATGATTTATCAGACCAGGCCTCCTTCTTCTATTGCTCCACCTTCTTCTATTGCTCCTTTATGCTCTTGTGCTCATTGTACGATCTTTCAGTGGACTAGGGTCAACATGGATACTCTGAGTGGTACTCAGAGCAAGCATGGTCAGCTACAGCAGCTCTTCTGTAGGATCATAGCCTTTTATCCCCACTTACATCAGGGAGATTTGGGCACCCATGTCCCTGTCGCCAGTTCACTGGTTGTCCTTCCTTGAGCCACTTTTGGTAGGTTCTGACCTCATATCACCATAAAATGATTTGGAGATGTTCTGACCCAGTCCTACAGCCATCACAGTTTGGTTCTTGTCAAGTGGCTCTGATCTTTATAGAGGCTTCCCGAGTTACGCCACAGGTTTGTTCCTTCGACAGTGATGTAACCCGAATTTTGGTGTAAGTCGAAACACACCATAGCCTCAGTCACTTACTGATCCTAACACAGCTGTAAAAAACACAACTAAGCCACAGAGAAAGGAAAAGGAAAACTCCCTCATACATAAACAATGTAACTGCATATTCTTTCACCACACACGACCAAACCTGTTCACCCAAATAATCCGTAAGTACGAGGCTAGCGGTCTAAGCCAAGTGGGAGTGGGAGGAAAAGGCCTATCTCGAGACTGTTGTAACTCGAGGACCCCCTGTACTTTCACCCATTTTTCCAGTTTCCATCAAATCAACTTAAAGAACTGACTGTTGACTTGGTTCCCCAGCCCTTGACGGATGCCATTATAATGAGATTATCAATATTATTCACTTCGTCTCACAGTGGTTTTAATGTTGTGTGTATCACTCCAACCAATTTAAGCAATTCAACTGCGTTAAGCTAACTAGCAAGCAAGGTAGCTAATTAGTTGAAATAAACACTTTAGAGGGACATAAAAAATAAAAAAGACATTAGTTTAATGGCTCCACTTAAGGGTGAAATTAGATGAAACTAGAAACATTTATTTTATGCTTGAACCAGTTGGGACTGTCTGCTTCTAACTGTTATATACTTGTCCTACCACTCAACACCACACAGTTTCTACCTGGTATCCATTTATCTTTTTTTTTTTTTTAAAAAGCAGTTTTTTTCTTGTTATTGGAAAGTATGTGAAATTAAACAAGTTTCCTTTATAAGATGAGAGAATCTGTAACAGTGCAGGTCTGACTACTATTAATTGGTTGTTGGTGATTCAGAGTCAAATACTAGACTGTCCTTTAAATGAACTCGTTACTGGTTCAGCTCTTAATAACTCCTTAGATATCGAGCACTCGTCTGGTGATTCACATTATAATTATTAGAGTAATTATATTAGATGGGGTTTATAGGTGAGTAGTGAAGTATAATAAAAAATGACATTATTAGGTTAATAAAGGAATTCAGAGGGTGAACATAGAAACAAATATCGAGTGTGGATTACATGCAAATTTTAAGTTACATACAAATGTAGAGAATTTCAGTTTTGACCGGTAGTGGATCTGAGTACGTAATATCTGAGTACTGATGCTTAGCACAAATTACTGCTGAACCAGTACAGTTAGCACCATTATCCACTCGAGGGTCACTTAGGTTGGAAGCTGGTATTTTCAAAAGGCCTAAAATAGTCAGAATCAGGGATAAAAAGGAAGCCTTGCGAATTTGGACCAACCAGTCAGTTTTGTCAGTTACAGTCTGAATTATTAATGATCATGTTCTAATAAGGCTAGAAAAGCCCAGCATAGTAGAAAAGAGGGATAGTATCGTGTAGCTGTTAGTGGATCTGCCAGCCCTGTGGCCTGTCAGGATTATTTACCTGAGTTGGTGAGTCCAAAAGAGTACAGTCATTAAAACTTTTAGCCCTCTTACTTCACCTGCGTTGTGTCAAGCTGGAGAGAGCACTCTTGCCCTTTGTTGCTCTCATTCTCTCCCCTGCCCGTCCGCCGAGGTTCCCGGCCTGGCTGTGCTCCGCACTCTGCTGTGGATGAAAGTCAGGCTGGAGTGTCCCACAATAGGTGATTATTGATCTGTTTTAGCATGCTGTTGGAAGCGGGCCTGCAGCAGACTGCCTTGGCTGTGCTGTTTGTTGCCCCCACTGTGATGGAGGAGATAAAGGGGGATCGCTTACACCGGCCAGGCAGAGAGGGCAGCTCTGGCCTGACAGCATCTCAGGGTCAGAGGAGCACCAGCGTCAGTCAATCATGGAGAAAGCTTCACGGTGGTGCTTCTGGAATGATTGGAGAGGGAGAAAAAACAAAACATATATATATATATATATATATATATAGTGCTGCTATATGAACAAAAGTGCAACAACATTTGGTTTTCAAAACTAATAAGGAGCTTTTTAACAGCAGTGTTCCCTTTTACACAGTCACACAGTTACAGTTAAAATATTTCTGTAAATATTTCTGTATATCTTACCATAATCCAATTTTAAACCAAAATGCAGCGCATTCATTTTTTATCTAGTGTGTTATAGAAAAATAAGTTCCCCTCAGAGTCCAAAACATGGGTGCCGGAATATATTTATATATATATATGGGCCTGTCTGTCTGATGCTGCGATAGTGTATGGGAGTGCTTGTTTATTTGTACTTTTTTTACAGAAAACATCCTGTCAGCCCCTGCCTTTGCTGAAGGGTTAGTTGTTTTGTTCCCTCATTCTGCTCGCCGAACTCCTGTGGGCTCGACGCTAAAGAAGAAGTCCTGTTGGCGGGATAATTATCTGTTATGTAGCTCACACATCACAGCGTGGCGTTCCGCAGATGCGCGGCTACACCGTCTCATTAGTGCGAGTTTAGCCTTTTTCCGTTTGCCATCGGACCTTGAAACGAGAGAACGCATCGAGAAAATCTCACTTCCGCGATACAACGAAGACACGTTTCGTGTTTTCTTCACTGTGTTTCCACATCTCTGGAATTTTATCACAGGTTTCCTGGCGCAATGCGGCCGAAAGTGTAGATAATGCAGCGGAAAAGGCTGCAGGCGAAGAATTGCCCCTCGGATCAGGAGGGAATAGAGAAGGGATTGGGATTAAAGCCACTGATCCATAATCCGACAACAACAATATTACACACGATGGAAACATCAGAGAGTGGCTCAGAATCTCCTCTGCACAGACACCAGCAACATATTCCTCATCAAGTCCTCTCCGTTCCATCCCAGTTCTGTCATTGTGAATGTGAACCAAATCTGAGCTTTCAAACAACTATTTTAATATAACCATTTAATTCTCGGTGAAACGGGGTGTTAAGGGCTTTTCTGTCTGTTGTTTCTGTGTACATTTCGTTATGTTTTGCTGATTATTATGTTTCTATTTATTCTGATGTTAAATGGTGTAAATATACTCGCAGTGCTCTGATAAAGGCTTGAAACACTTTGATTAGGTGCACTTTACACAGTTCTGAATATGAACACTGATGTTATCATCTAATGTTACTTTGTTGCATTTAAATTTTAGGACTAACAACAATAAGAGTAACATCGGTCAGATAGGGAATAGATCTACAGTATAATCTTGTCTCTGTTTTTGCCTCTTTTCAGTAATGGCATGGGTTTAAAATGTGTTAATAATCCTACGTTTTATGTTTTTATATGTGTGCATGATGGGTATACATTTTGTATGAATAATTACAGCCATTTGGTGAAGTTACAGTTTTTTCTGATTTGAACTTGATCTTAAATGTGGCATTTTTATTCTAGTGCATGATTTCTAATTATTTTCTTAACATATTGAGTTTATTTGTCTTTTTTCAAAATAAGATTGCATATTGAAACAAAATATTATTAAACTTTGGCACAGTTTAATATTATTAGTGCCCCCTAATAATAGAATTAATATTTTAATTCTTTAATAAGAATTAAAATATGCAGATGTTTATTCTCTGTGGAGAATGTGGACCTACTTACACTTAAAAAATCACCAGAACGTGGCATTTGGCCGTGATCGTCTGATGATTTTGGTTTCTGAGTGTATTATATAATGATATAAGTCACTGATACCTTTAATTATTTTATGAAATAAGTTTTCCAGGCAGGGCAGTGCAGTGCTGGGTTTTCGTGGTGTGTTGCTGAAGGGAGCAGGCTGTGTTGGGCTGGTGCCTGATCAGCCTGCCAGTTCACTGCTTGCTCCAGAGGCAGAAGTGGAGGAACCTGCAGAGCCTGCAATGCAGATCAGAGGAGCACCGAGGAGTGATGACAGCTGTCATATCTCTGTGATACACCAAAAGGAGAGAGTGTGTGAGAGAGAGAGAGAGAGAGAGGAGGCGAAAAAGGAGAAGCAGCAGCTCTTACACTTTACTGCTGAAACTATCAGGATTCGGCCACGGAAAAAACCCCTGCTCAGCATTAAAACGACAGACGAAGAAATAAATAAGGCTGGTGAGAGTGACCACTTGTGAGGATTACGGCGCTGCAGGGGAGACCGACTCCTTTGTTTAGATGCTAATGCGCTGCTGTGATGGCAACTCTGTAGCAGCGTGTCCTCCCTGCGTTTGATGCTCACCATCCCTGCATCTGCTTACAGCGGAGATCAATCAGAGAGCATCCTTTAAGAGCAGCGCCAGCCACCCAGGCTGACCTAAAGGCATGGGAGACGCATTAATCCGCCGTATGCATGTATGTACAGAATGTCAGCATAAACTATAAGCTGTGGAGAGTGTTTCTGCGGCGAAAATGACTACGTTGCAAGAAACTGTTCAAAACAAGTTCTTGTTTGCAGTCTGTGCCGAAACAAAAAAAGTTAATTGGACTTTTATTTTTGGTATATTTCACTGTTAGATGACCCCTTAAAGGCTAATGTTGTTAACATGAATGGAAGTTAGTGGTTGCCAGATAACATATTCATTTGTGACTAGCAGCAACATTATTGGCTGAACCTTTCCTGTTTGATTGACATGTTTGGGCCAGATATCCCTTTCCAGTAAAAAACAATGCTCTAAAAGCATCTTACACAATTAGGAATGCGGCGCAAGGGTCACTTGCGCATCGAATGCGGGCTCAAGCAGAATGGAGGCAGAAAGGAACGGACGTGGACGTGTCAGGGTGGAGGTGAGAAAAACACACACAAGTGCTCTCGGGTTTCATTTTAATAGCCCTGTCCGATTTTTCTCCTCTTGCACTAACTGTGGCAGGGCCCATTAAGGGCCCTCTCCAGAATGTGTAAACCCCTGCTATTAAAACCACAATTTGCACTGTCAGCTCCTATGAGCCGAATCCTCAGCAGCCCCCCCATTCCCCCCCCCCCCCCCCCCCGCCAGCCCTCAGCTTGCAGCCTTTCTTTTCTTTTTTTTCCCCTTTTGTAGCAACTTTGAGGCCACAATAACCATCATCAGTTAAAGCCGGCAGATCCATTACACGTCTTCTGCTCCTGCAGCCCTGCATTAAGCTAATATTATCTATTCCCAGAGTGCCCTGGCCTTTTGCACAGGCCATCAATTATTAATATCGCAGCTCACAGCTAATGTTTGCGCTGAATTATTTAAATGCATCTTCATTTATCAATAAACATAAATGTTAAACAAAGAGTGGCGAGCGCGAGTGTGAATAATGCTGCGAGAGTTTATGAGAGAGCCCAGAACGTGCGTTTTCACTGACTTACCGACACAATATGTGCCCGTCCTCGCACTCCTGCACATGGAAATGAGGTCGAAAATCTTTGGAGTGCTGGGATTGTTGGAGTGTTTTTTAAATTACAGCGAATACAGAAATGTTTTGTGAGATGTTACCATTGTTGCCCATTGCAGCTCACAGGACCACTCTCTCTGGTCAAAAGTCTCAAGCTGGCAAGTAATGAGAGGCCTGCTTCAACCAGAGAGTGAAAACAACAGCCTGGGCTTCCTCAGAAACATTCTATTCTGCTACGCTAACAGCACAGCTTAGTAAAATCTCAATTTTACAGCCTATAAAGTGCTTCTCGTTAAAAAGTGCCTGCTACTGTAGTTTTCTATTGTAATTAAGCCTGACTGTATGAAACAGACCACTCATTAAGAGACAGCACAGCTGAGGAAACACATATGCTTTCCTTTTGTGCGTCCTAAAGCTGAGAACTGCATTCTAACTGTCCAGATTGGTAGAAAATATGATATAATCTATCTGTGATTCCTGATACTGTTGTCAGAAGTCTCCATCATTCTGTCATATGACCGTTCTGTCATATGTGAACACATCACAGCACACAGTGTGAACAGCACGAAATACTTCCTCTGCATTTAACACATATAACCCATTTAACCCATTCACCACACAGTATTACAGTTGTTTTAGTACTAGGCACCTACTATTTACCACTATTTCTAGATGACTAATATATATATATATGTGTGTGTGTGTGTGTGTGTGTGTGTGTGTGTGTGTTTAGGGTTACTTTGTCTTATTTTAATGTATTTTTATTATTATTATTATTATTATTATTATTATTATTACCCCATCCTCTGGGGTCTCATTAAAGCCGAATCCACCCACAGTGTGCGGGAAATGAAAGTCTCTCTCTGAGATGTCCAACCTGTTGAGAGAAGTAATGAACAGGGGCCTCTGTTGCCTCTGCACTGAAAGAGGGGCTTATCCCGCGTGAGCTTTTGACAAATGGGCAAAACCATGCAAAAGTCAGGGCCGTCCCTATGCAAACACACTTTCGGGCCATTATGGATGACCTGTGTGCGCAGAAATAATACAAGCCCAGCAGGTCCTTATGAATCTCAGCTGGTGTTGCCTGACGCTAAGTTTTACATACCGACGCTGCACTTTTCCATAGAGGAATGAGGGGAATTCCCTCGTCCCGGCTCCAGCCCGGGATACCTGACAGACAAGAGGAAATAATACCGCAGATGAATGCTGGTAGGGATGGTGATGGTAGACTGAGGGGCAGTGAGGGAGCAGTCTCTCAACACGTTCCAATCATATCTGCAAAGGAGGAACGCATGGAGGAGAAGTTGCTGAGAACGACTTGCCTGTTTTTGCCCTTCTCAGATGTGTGGAAATGACAAGAGCCCTTCCATCAAGGCTGAGGCGGATCAGATGTGTAACTCCAGGTGGGCCTACACCTCTGTCCCGCCATCTGACCACCCCTTTTAGGTGTTTAGGAAACAAGGCCTCGTCAGCACGCCCCAGCCTGCCGCCCTTGACAGAGCGCTGAATGAATGATTTCAGGTTTCAAGTGAAGAGCTTTCACAGCTAATTAAGCTGCTGATGGCTGTTGGGAAGTGTCTGGCAGATCACAGGTAAACGGGCAGAGTTACATCAGTCCTGCTAGTCGGGACAGCATCACCGCGGGTGTGACATCACGGCGCAGGATGTGGTTGCTGTGGCGTTCTCTGGCTCGTCTCTTCACCTTTACAGATGAGGAGAAATGCGATGAGGAACCTAGATTTCTTTTGCACGCAAGTGTATCGCCTTCATTCCCTTTGCTTGATGATCCGCGGATATGATTTCCTCCAAAATAAGGGTCTTCTGCCTGAACCAGAACACGAATGTAAAAGTTCGCAGGCCGGAGCACGCAGTCTGTAGCGCTGGCCTCAGACTGTTTTGCTGTCGTACAGTCAGGAAAAGACAACAACAATTCTGTTTTAAATCAGAGTTTACTGATACACTCTGAGTTCTGAGGGTAAACACCGGTTCTAGACTGTTTTACACCGGTTTTATTTACTGAAACCAGAGTTTACTGATATGCTCTGAGTTCTGAGGGTAAACACCGGTTCTAGACTGTTTTACACCGGTTATATTTACTGAAACCAGAGTTTACTGAT
>JBBPDH010000001.1:24487891-24503958 GCA_037974565.1 Clupeocharax schoutedeni
TCAACTATGCACCCAGTGGCCCAGATCGTTCTAAGTATACACATGTCCCGTCTCATCTGTATGACATCATGTTGGTTGTGTCTCACCTGTCTTGTATTACTGTCTGTGTTTCAACTTGTTTAAGTTTCATTGGTTCTGTCTTCCTATTGGTTGTTCATGTCTAGCCCCCTTGTGTGTGGTAATAGAAAAGCCAGTCGATCCAGAGGGTCACCCATCACCAATCCTCGCTTGCTCTTAGATCTAGTCTAGCCTTAGATCTAGTCTAGCTCTGTTCTAGGATGAGCACAGACCTTGTCTCTGGTCCAACACTCTCCTTCCTCTTTGGCTCGTGTTATGACAACACAGACTGAGCAAAGGGTAACTGAAGCTGAGGCTAAGGTGTCCGAAGACTATCACAGTGGATGAGGCATCTGAAAAATAATTGCTGTCATTTTGCATTTTTTCATTGCTTAAGTGATTGTCTCTCTAAGTGCATCGAGACCAACTTGGCTACACAGCTGAGCATGTCCCTTAAACCCTGCCAGGTAGAGAGTGGAAGGACTTCGCTGTTAGTTTGTAAACTTGTTTTGTTTGGAGCTCACGGAGCTCAACATTGGTTCTAAGTTTTGATTAAACTGTTTTGTTCCTGAAGTTTCTCCCACACTTGCATCCTCCTTGCTTGCACCAACATAACATATATGTACCTGAACCGAGACAGGGCTGCTTGATGGCAGTGCTAAAAGTGGGCTGCATCACTGCTTTCTGATTGGTCAAACAATGTTGTTATGACAACAGACAAACTTAAATAGAGGCAATTGGGGAGACACTAACAAATGGGAAGGCCTTTTCCATTTTAGTGTCTGATTGCCTTGCTAACCCGGACGTCACATAAGATATCTGCAGTTTCCGCGTAGGTGCAGTAGTTTCAGTGAACAATTACTAGTTTGTTCTCAGAAAAAATCCATGAGAGACTGAATCTGCGGCTGCTGAGCCACAAATAAGCAGAGTTTACTGTATATTCGCTATATTAAAAAACATTTGGTTTGATGAGAAAGTTTTTATGTCATCAAGGTCAGCAATCACACATTGACCAACACTTTCTGTTATGGTCCATTTCATCTCTGCCCCTTTTTGAAACCATTTAGTTCGTTGAACATAATTATGAATAAAACGATTCCTTGTGTCATTAAGAGAGAAAGCTCACATGCATCATTAAATCTAAACAGAAGCTAATTGTTTGCCCCCTTTAAGACTTTCATCAATAAGTTGGGACACCCACAGTTAAGCAGGTATAATATGGGTACAGTATTGACACTGATGTGGTAGTGGCATTTTAGCATGTGTGTGTGTGATAGAGAGAGAGAGAGAGAGAGAGAGAGAGAGAGAGAGAGATCCCCCACACTTATAATACCTGCTCACTAGTGGTCCTGTGGGGGTCCTGGCCATAAATAGTAGGAAGGAGTTAATGCAGAAAAAAACATGGACTGTAGTCTTTAACTGTGAACTATAAAGTACACCTGTGTGGTACTTTGCAGTTAAAATTAATGACAATATTTTACTGGAATCACAGTGTGATCCAAGCTCCAACCCCATTTTTTAGCAAAGACACTGAATGTGGTGGTGCTGGGGGTGCCTTCACATTTTACCATTATTTACCTGAAACAGATAAATAATTATTACAATCAGAGCTCAACAAAAGCCTGCATGCACTTGCTGTAGGGTGGGTTTTGTTTTATTTATGCATTTTTATCATCTGCAGTAGCCTTTGAGTTAATGCTGCTTTTCCATCGCAGTGAGCCAAATCACTTCCATCACCGTTGGTCTGTTTTGGGACGTGTTGCTAGAACACAAGCAGCTTGAGGCGTCCAAAGTGCAAGTGTGTGTGAAGACTTGTTGGCCAGTTCTGAGCCTCTCAGAATATATATATATTTTTTTTTTACTTAGAAATTAATCTAATATAATAATGCCCATCATTTTGAATATTTATATCTAGCTCGGTATGTGTACAAGTGTTAGATCTCGATGTGAACCTGTGGGTCTTGAGTGTGCATCAGTGGTTTAATGTGTCAGTTACACTGATTAATCATAAAACCTCTTTTTTGTGAGAATCTTTTGCCACCAAAGGATTTCTGAACTGTTCAAACTCCACAAGCCCTATGAATGTGCTGTGGTATCTGCACCAAGAGGTTAGTAGCAGGTCCTTTTAGTCCTGTCAGTTGTGAGGTGGGGCCTCCATTGATAAATCTAGCTCATCCACAGATGCTCGGTCAGATTGAGATCCGAGGAATTTGTAAGCAGAGTGAACACCTTGAACTGTTTGTGATGTTCCATAAGCCGTTCCTGAACAGTGCTTGCAGTGTGTGGACACCATCATGAAGGAACACCATTGGCATGAAGGACTATGTGGTCTCCAATAGTATTTATGTAGATGGTCCATGTCAAAGTTACATGAACACAAATGGAGGACCCAGGGTTTTCCAGCAGAGCATTGTCCAGAGCACTGCCTCTGCTCATCTTCTTCCTAGGGGTGACAGTAGCCTAGTGAACCCCATGACCACAAAGTTGCAGATTCAAACCCCCACATTCTACCATTGTGTCTTTCAGCAAGACACTCATCATTGGTTCACCAGTTGATCTTACTTGAATCATTTTAAGTCGGTCCTGCCACTGCATACCAGCAACCCCCACAAGACTTGTTGTTTTGGAGATGATCTGGCTCTGTCATCCAGACATCACCGTTTGGCCCATCTCAAAGTCGCTCAGATCCTTATGTTAACCCATTTTTCCTTCAAGAACTGATCTGCTGCATAATATCCTACCTCTTGACAGGTGCCATAATGAGATAATGATATTCACTTCACTCGTCAGTGGTTTTAATGTTGTTTCTAATTGTTGTATGTGTGTTAATAGACTCAACTTTGTTTACACTTGGTAGAACAATGTGATCCAGTTAATCAGAATCAGAAAACCTTACTGATCGCAGAGGAAATTGTACAGTCATGGTGACACAGAGACAAGAACAATTTAAATGTAAAGTAAATCTAAAATAAAACCTCTGCAGAAATGCCCTGTAAGAAATACATGATGCTCTATAGACAGAATACTTTATTAATACTATAAGTAAATAACTTACTGCTAAGTCATCTACTGGTAACACTAATGGTGTTCACATCAATTAGAAACAGCTGTCCTTGCACTTGCGAGGGCAACGGGGACGTGGAGTCCTCGTTCGGGGGTGCCATGACTTTACAGCAGCCTGTCTGTCACGCAGCAGGACTCCCAGGCCAGACAGCAGCCCGACCAAAGGTGCTGTTGTTTACCGTTATGTTCCCTTTCCTCTGTCCGCGGCTGTTCCAGCTCCTGCTGAGCAAGCCCCCCCCCTCTCCATACCACATCCCTACCCGCCCCCTCTGCTCTTCAGCCAGCAGTGCCAGGGATCCAGGCGGGGGTGCAGGGGAGCTGGGGGGGGCGAGAGCAGGTCAGAACCCAACAAGCTGTGCCCGGAGAGCCTCACGGCTGCTGAGCAGGACACACATTCAGCCCAGGTGGTACGCCTGCCACCCTGCTCACTGACTCATGTAGATGAGTTACACACACGTATGCCACACACACACACACACACACACACACACACATGCACAAACAAACGCATACACAGGCAAATAAACTTCACTCAGGACGTGCCTTTAAAATGCCTTTGAATAGTTCTGACATGGTCCTGCAGGTTTATGAATAAACAACCAAGCAGCCAGCTGTGATGCTCAAACAGCATCTCTCTCTCTCTCTCTCTCTCTTTTTCACGCCCTCGCGGTGTCTCTTCCTGAACCATGATCCAATCTTAAATTACATTCTTGGCCTGCTAAATAAGATATATTACAATCAGTTTGGCCCTTAAATCAAAGCCAAAACAAAACAAAAAAATGATTAGGAATGTGTTGGAAGTCTAGAGGCCCAGTCGCACTCGTGTTATTGAACCGGGCCGGCCGGAGCTCTTTGTCTGGTCCGAGTCCACGTGTTGTTTTCTTCTTTTTTGGTTTATGATGATGGGCCTGGCCTTTGCCATGTGGGAGTGCCTGACTCACGCTCCTAAGAGCCTGAGCGCTCCGCCGCCTGCCCAACCTGCGATCAATAAGCCTTTTCAGAGGCCTCGTCACTACGCTTCATGTTTTTCACTCTTGCAGGGCCACTTACAACGTCGTCCAAATCCTGTATTTGATCAGGTCTGATGCAGTCAGCTAGACAAGACTGGGGTGGCTGAAAGAGCTCAGACTATCATGGAGGAAGCACAGATGCCTCTTTTTGCCTTCCAGTACTGATCCTGATACCTGATCTTCAAAATATCGAGTACAGACACCATCTACCTATCTACCTACTCAGTATGTGCCCATACATCTTACACATCATAAATGTAACAAATTTGTATAATAATATACACACATTAATGGCATTTACATGTTGATAACAGACAGTCATATGCAAAAATTTGATCAAAATGCAGATTTTGTTAACTGAGGTGAAAAGAAATACACAGCTATTGTTTTTAATTCTGAAATGCACTCACAATATTTGTGTAATTTCATGTTCCAAACCGAGCTACAATTTATTTTATACAACCACTTCCAACCTGTTTTTATCCCAGAAGTAATTTACAGTGTCTTTAATGACTGAAATCATTGAGCTCTGTTCTGCGTGGATGCCCTGTACTGTGTCTCATTCAGAAAACCAGGCTGAAACACTCCTTATAACCTCACCATGAAGGGGCGGAGCTAAACTGCAGAAGATGGCATAGAGTTGAATTATGTGTCATTAGTTCCATAAATATTATGCAAACTGGACATTTTTTCAGTCTTTTTTAACTTAAAGCAGGAAAAAGTTAACAAATAATTGAGGTAAAATAGTTTTTTGATGATATGGGGCTCTAAAACATAACTATTTTGCTTTTTTTTTTTTACATTTTCCATTAACAGAATCACAGTAAATACCGAACCTTAAGGAGTCAAACCATGTGATGTGCGGGACAGAGAGGGCGACATGCTTAAGAATTAACATCTGCTTCACTGAGTATTTATTAGTCCAATGTCCAGACGCAATTTCTTAATCTTCCTTTGTTGAGATGACATCACTCGTTAAACTGCTTCAGTGATTTATCGCAAAGTTCTAATTAGCGGAATATGTATCGGAGGTTTCCAGGACAAACAGTGACTTGACGCCCTCGAGCTAAAAGACTTCAGCGAGGAAGATGAATGGATCCCCCCCATCGCGCCCCCACCCTTCAGAGGTCAATGATTTCCCTTCCCATGTCAGAGGAGAAATAAACAGCAGGACACAGGGTGGAGGGGTGGGGGGGGTTGTATTCTGGTCTGTGTCTGCTCTGAGGAGCTCTGTGTTGAGCTGCAGATCCATATCTCTGTGAACAGACCCCCCCCCCCACTCTCGACTCTCCTCCTCCCCCTTTACCTTCATTAGGCATTTTTTTGTTTATGCTTGGGCGCAGCCGTAGTCGCTCCTGATAGTTTTGGGTCAAGCGTGACTGGCTACGGGTTACTCTAAATAAATACACAGGGACTAGCCAGGAAGGAGCGGGTAGCTGTACATGCCGCCGGATCGCCCTTGATTAATCAGCGGGCAGATGCAGGGTGACTGTTTGTGTACACTCCCAGGTCCCCACTCGGAGGACGGAATGGGGCCGGCGTAGACAGGGCTGATGCTGGGGTGGTTTGACTGGCCGCATGCTCCGGCCGGCGCCTGATGAACTGCTGTGAGGACGCAAGGGCAGACAGAAGCTCCAGGGCCACGAATGAAGGAGCCCACTAATGCACTCATGTTCTTGTTCAGGAATGCCAGAACTTTTGCCAGGTGCCAACGTGCAATAATGTTTGTGGATCAAAAAAATATATACATGTATATATATATATATATATATATATATATACGTATATATATGTATGAATATGTACATATATATGTATATATTTAATTTTTTGTTATACAGTAATACATATGTTCTGTCCGTGAGCTGTGTTGGACAGCCCACGGTGTGTGTGTGTGTGTGTGTGTGTGTGTGTGTGTGTGTGTGTTTGTATGTGTGTGTGTATTTGTATTTGTATGTGTGTGTGTTTGTGTGTGTATGTTTGTATGTGTGTGTGTATGTGTGTGTGTGTGTAGGTGTGTGTGTATTTGTATGTGTGTGTTTGTGTGTGTATGTTAGTATGTATGTGTTTGTGTGTGTATGTTTGTATATTTGTGTGTTTATATGTGTGTGTTTGTATGTGTGTATGTGTGTGTTTGTGTGTGTCTGTTAGTATGTTTGTATGTGTGTACGTGTGTGTATGTTTGTATCTTTGTGTGTGTGTGTGTGTGTGTGTTTGTATGTGTGTATGTGTGTGTGTGTGTGTGTGTGTGTTTGTATATTTGTGTGTGTGTTTGTATGTTTATGTATGTGTGTGTGTGTTTGTATTTGTATGTGTGTGTGTTTGTGTGTGTATGTGTGTGTAGGTTTGTATATTTGTGTGTGTGTGTGTGTGTGTTTGTTTGTATGTGTGTATGTGTGTGTGTGTGTGTGTTTGTATTTGCATGTGTGTGTGTTGGTGTGTTTATGTTTGTATGTGTGTGTGTGTGTGTGTGTGTGTGTGTGTGTGTGTGTGTGTGTGTGTGTTTGTATTTGTATGCGTTTGTATGTGTGTTTGTATTTGTATGAGTGTGTGTGTGTGTTTGTGTATTTGTATGTGTGTTTGTGTGTGTATGTGTTTATACACACATATACACATTTTTCTGCAGTTAGAGAGCAGGTCCATCATGCTAAGCGAAGCTGAGAGATCTAGAATTAGCAAATTGCGGCGCATTATAACGAAAGCGATACACATCTCCACTCTGGGCTGCGTTCAGACATGAGCACTGATAAACACCGCCAGAGCAGAAATATCAAACAGCTGAATCTGGAGCACAGAATGACTTCTGGTGCTGAGGTATGTCTGATAGCCCCTCCAGCGGCGCGGGCGCTGGTGTTCCGCCTCCGCCCAGAGCCACATGCTTGCGTGTGATCTGAGAGCGCCAAGATGAAGGCCAGCTTCTGAGCTCGGCCTCCTGGCATGTTGCCATGGTTTATAGATTCTATCGTTCTTTGCGTCACTCCTTTCTCTCTGTCTCGCTCTCTGTTCTCGCTCTGTGTTCATCTCCTCTGGCCTCATCTGCTCTGGTCCATCCCCCACCCAGCCCTGCGGCAGCCATCATTAGACACAGCAGTGGCCTCTCACCTGTCAGCTCCACTCTGGCCGGGGTCACTAAAGCCTCATCTGGAGGCCGCTGGCTCTGGCCATGTGTCTCTCGGCCCTGGGCTACGCTGCCCTTATCCTCAGGCAAGGTGTGGCCCCATGTGGCGCCTTGGTCCAGCCAAAAGCTTATCTGCTCTTACTGCAGTGATAGTTCTTTAGGCCCGACCCGCTGACCCACGAGGACCGGAGGAGGTCTGGAGCAGGAGGAAGGTAGAAAGAGGAAGAGAGTGAAGGGATAGAGGGAGAGAGTGCTGAGAGGTCTGAGACAGAGAAAGGGGGGATTTGCCTAAAGCAAGGGCTGAGGTGGAAAAAATAAATAAATAAAATAATAAATAAATAAATAAATAGAATTTAAAAAAGCTTTCCTCAAAACATTGGTGCAGGAGAGACCACCACAGGCACGTCTCCCCGCAGGACTTTCCCCAGCAGCCTTTTTCATACCGTATGCGTCAGACATACACGCTCCCTCCTCTCACCTCACATCTCCAAAACGTCATCTTTTACCCAGCCGCAGGCCCCAGGCCAGCTCTCCGACTCTCCGGCTCTCCTGCCTGCATGTTTACCAACTCCCCCCATTCATTCCTGTGCCGACCTTCATGTGCCCAGCGACAGATTTGATCCGTTCTGGCACAGCCCGGACTGTAGGACAAGGCCATATGCCACCAATTGTGGCAAATTGCTCCGGATGGATATTATCGATATAAAAAAAAGGAGAAAAAAAAGCCCAGGCATTTGAAGCACCATTAATTTTCCTTGTGTTCTTTTTATCCCCTCCCTTCTTCTTTAACGATGAAATTGCTTGGCACACTGGACCGGCCTCTTATCATCATCGCAGACACCGCAATCACGCTCCATAATCACAGTTTCCGAGGCGGAATGGACCTGGGGCCGTGGCCAGCAGCCACTAATGTGGGCCTCCACGGGCCGCTAGGCTGCAGACTGGGCCCGGCAGATGGGCGTCTGCCATGTTCGCGGGCCGGCCGACCGCAGCCCGGCTCGCTGGGCGCAGGAAACTCCAGCAGAATGCGCTCCCAGGATTACAGCGCCGCTCCAAATTGCCGTTGCGAATGTCGTCCGCTAATGAGAAGGTATGGAAAACTTGCAAACAAGATTGCAATCGCTGATTGCGCTGCCGCTGTTCTCCCGAGCCACGGCCCAAAACTCTTTTAAACATATGCAAATGCCAGAGCCACTAATGCTGCGGGACAATAGAGGCCCCTAATGTGCTCAGTGTGAAAGCCAATCAGTGATGATGGATTGGAAAAGACTTCAAGGGTGACCTTAACTTCATTTTTCCATGTAGCATTTGTTACTTAAGTACAGGGGCGTCAAATCTTATT
The DNA here is from genome assembly GCA_037974565.1 of Clupeocharax schoutedeni. Taxonomy (NCBI): domain Eukaryota; kingdom Metazoa; phylum Chordata; class Actinopteri; order Characiformes; family Alestidae; genus Clupeocharax; species Clupeocharax schoutedeni. The sequence goes on from JBBPDH010000001.1 coordinate 24,496,482, forward strand.
CACACAGGGAGTGGCTGCCGCTTTTGGTTCCAACCAGTCAGGAGCTCGTCTGATTCCACTCTGTCTTCAGACAGTTGATCAGGTGTGCTCTTGCTTGCTTTGAACGAAACCTGCAGCCTGTTTACACACCAAAACAGCAACTAAAGCACCTGAAAACTACTGGAAACTCGTGTGTGCTCTCATTGGTACTGAATCATACATCTCTGCTGTATGGAGATCATTCATGGTAGCAGGTGGTCCAGAGTGGAGTTTTGGCGGGATTGATGCTCTTTCATTACACTACATTACACTCATTTATCCAAAGTGACTTACAATTTGAGGACACACTCAAGTTTCAGCCCAGTGTGAGAACCAGAGGAGGGTTAGTGCTTAAATCCTTATTTAAGGTGAAGATAGATATACATTACATCACATAGATCAACTTTGGAGCTTTAAGGATTACATTTTAAGGTCAGCAAACTCTTCAGCAGACTTATCCAGACTTTTCTCCAGACTCCTCTCCAGATTCTTCTCCAGACGCCTCTCCAGACTCCTCTCCAGATTCTTCTCTAGATTCTTCTCCAGACTCTTCTCCAGACTCTTCTCCAGACTCTTCTCCAAACTCTTCTCCAGACTCTTCCCCAGACTCTTCTCTAGATTCTTTTTCAAACTCTTCTCCATACTCTTCTCCAGATTCTTCTCTAGATTCTTCTCCAGACTCTTCTCCAGACTCTTCTCCAGACTGTTCTCCAGATTCTTCTCCAGACTCTTCTCCAGATGTTCTCTAGATTCTTCTCTAGACTCTTCTCTAGATTCTTCTTTAGATTCTTCTCCAGACTCTTCTCTAGATTATTCTCCACACTCTTCTCCAGACTTTTCTCTAGATTCTTCTCTAGACTCCTCTCCAGATTCTTCTCCAGACTCCTCTCCAGACTCCTCTCCAGATTCTTCTCCAAACTCCTTTCCAGACTCCTCTCCAGATTATTCTCCAAACTCTGCTCCAGACTTCTCTCCAGATTCTTCTCTAGATTCTTCTCCAGACTGTTCTCCAGATTCTTCTCCAGACTCTTCTCCAGACTCTTCTCCAAACTCTTCTCCAGACTCTTCTCCAGACTCTTCTCTAGATTCTTTTTCAAACTCTTCTCCATACTCTTCTCCAGACTCTTCTCTAGATTCTTCTCCAGACTGTTCTCCAGACTCTTCTCCAGACTGTTCTCCAGATTCTTCTCCAGACTCTTCTCCAGATATTCTCTAGATTCTTCTCCAGACTCTTCTCTAGATTCTTCTTTAGATTCTTCTACAGACTCTTCTCCAGACTATTCTCTAGATTATTCTCCACAGTCTTCTCCAGACTCTTCTCTAGATTCTTCTCTACACTCTTCTCCAGACTGTTCTCCAGATTCTTCTTCAGACTCTTCTGCAGACTCTTCTCTGTTCTGGTTACCTTGTGGTGGATGAGCTGCCAAAGACGACCAGAGTAGCAGAATCCTACTCCATCTTCAAACACCTCCTGAAAACTCATCTGTTCAGAGAGCATCTCCTCTCCTAATGCACTTGTAGTGCTCTTACATAAAGATTTAACAGTTAATACTCTCCTCTGGTTCTTGCACTGTCCAGTAACTCAAATGTGTCCTTACATTGTTAATCACTTTTCAATAAAATTGTCTGTCAAATCATTTTAATAAAACAAGCCTGTGTTTTACAGCAGTTCTTCACATGAACTCAAACACAGCATCTGTTTATCTTTATTTCTTTCTTTCTGTCTTTCTTCTTGTCTTTCTTTTTTTCTGTCATTATTTCTTCCTTTATCTTTGCCTTTCCTTCTTTTTTCTTTCTGTATGTGTTTCTTTCTTTCTTTTCTTTCTTTCTTTCTTTTTCTTCCTGTCTTTCAAAACAAATCTGAATATTTTTTACTGATTTCTTGTTTGTTCGTATTTATTCTAATGTTACTTTGTTGGCAGAAAATACATTAATGACTACATGCTGAGAAAAACTGTGTTAATCTATTTTCATGGGTTCAGACTTTTGTACAGTGCTGAATGTGAAAGTCTTCCTAGCCAATGCATTTTGTAATGACTGTTAACCTCCTGTTTACCAAGACTGCAGTTGTTATCACCTCCCTGCTGATTCCTGGATGAACTGATCCTGTAAGCACATCCAGCAGGCTGCAGGGTCCTGCCTTCTCCTCAGGGTTGCAACAGCAGGTTAATTATATACCACTTTATTCCAAGATTATTTCTATTGGACCATCATCATGAAACATTCCCAAAGGCACAGCTGCTGTTTACAGTATGTGGGAAAAATGAAGGGGTTGATTTGACAGCGTTTTCCTGTCCGATCCTGCTACGTCTTTAAAAGTGCAGGAATGACTTCATTTGATATAAATGCTGTTTTGTGAAAAGTTTCATATCCGTTTTTCAAAGAACAGCTCTTTCTTTCCCAGCGTACCCTCTCCCCTCTCCTCCTGCCCAAAAAGAGCTTCCTTTCTGTCCTCGTGTTCAGAGGAGAGGACATAAACACGCCCTGCAGTCTGGACAGTCAGACCAGTCAAATCATGCACTACACTGTAGATTACACGTATGCACTATGTGGACAAAAGTATTGGGACACACCTAATCTTCAGCAAACCAGGACATTTTGGACAATGCCACGCTTCCAACACTGTGGGGAAGAACCTTTTCTATTCAGACATAGAAAAGTCTATGTCCCAGTGAGAACTTGACTGGCCACACAGAGCCCTGACCTCAACACCATCCAATATCTTTGGGATGAACTGGAGCGGAGATTGACAGCCAGGCCTTCTTGCCCAACATGTGTCTGATCTCCTAAATGCTACAGAATGAATGGACACAAATTCCCACAGAAACTTCAAAATCTTGCAGAAAGTCTTCCAACAAGAGTGGAAGCTGTTAGAGCTGCTAAGGGGGGGCAGACTCCATATTTAAGTCTACGGAGGGAAAAGCAGTTAAAGTCGGCAAGAAAAGCACTCAAACACTGCAAACTCCACAGTTTGGTAGATCTGCAGGAGACCTTTCCAACAAGCCCTCATTTGTATTTTTAGCCCCAGTAGATCAGAAGTTGTTCCCCGAAAACCGTGAGCCGGAGCACGTCCGTCTTTAAATGTGATCTGGGTGTAAACTTTGTCCCTCAACCTTCCAAGTTGCAGATCTCAACGGGGAGTTTAAATTGTAATATGGGTTTACCTTTACATTTTTTAAAGGGTAATGCAAAGTTTAAAACGACATAAAAGTGTTATAGGAGCATATTTGGGGCACTTAGAAAATAGGCATTTTTTTACAATTTTCACTATATGCGGGTGCTCTCGGAATGAAAAGCGAGGCATTAGTATGGTGGTCTATATACGAGAGAGAGAGAGAGAGAGAGAGAGAGAGAGAGAGAGAGAAATGACCATAATTATATTAATTCCTTGGTGTATTCCCATCACAGTTTGAGAGTTAGTAAGTAGGGATTTGTACTTCAGAACTTTTTCAAGTAACAACAAAAAATCCATGCAGATACAGAGTTAGTCTGATCCTAATAAATTACATTCCTTTTATGCACATAAAGGAAGGTATATGTGTCCCACTGGTCCAGAAACTGGGCCACTTGTTTAGCAGTAAAGAACAAAAGGCTCAGACCAGACTGAGGAACCTGGGCTGACCTGAACCTGACCCCTAACCGAACCCCTCTTATATTTGGGAAGCATTAAATCAGATTTCCAGATTTAGAATAACATCTCTGATGCGATCATAAATCTGCCTCCTGCACTCTTGGCTTTAGTACGTCCCTCTCACTAATTGTTCTTTGTCTGTAGATCATAAATCTGCGGGAGAGGAGCCATTAGCTGGGATGAGTGTCTGAGGCTGTGATGCAGGACGAGAGACACACATGAGGGTCTAAAGGTAGAATGCTAATAATACAGAGAACCAGTCCATATGGTCGGACATGGACCTTTTACATATTAGCAATATTCACTTCTGCTGTAGCTGAAAACCCAACACAGGTTTCAACACACAGCTGTCTGGAACAAATGCCCTGATTCTGTTATGGGGAAACGTAACATTGTGTTTTCATTTTAATTATTATACAATAAATGTATTCAAGTCAAGCAAAGTTTTATTGTCATCCCAGCCATATAAATTAAGTACTTGGTGAGATGAAATACAACACCACAGCAGCACTCAGACAGATCAACAATGAGCGTAAAACGTAAAGTAAAGCAGTATAAAAAAAAAACCTCATAGTCACACAACAGTGTAAATCCATTTTCTGTATTTAACAGAAAATGAAGCAGGGGGCTGCCATCAACGAGGGGTGCCCGAGGAGCACTGTGTGGGGACAGTAGCTTGCTCAAGGGAACCTCAGTCCTGCCACTAGCAGTCCAAGGATTGGAACCCACAACATTCTGATCATAAGGCGAACTCCATAAGCACTAGGGCATCAAGCTGGGGAGTGAATTTTAACTATACATGTTTCAATGATGGCAAAGACTACAGACAGAAAAAAATGCACCTATTTAGGAAGATATTGTTAAAAATATATTTAAAATGTTGCTTATGCAAGATTAATAGCTCGTTCAATTTAAACAGGTGATCTGCACATCTCTGCTGAAAATAAAAACATAATCTGTTCAGCTGGAAGTACAGTGAGTACAATTGACTCCCCCAATCCAACCAACGCCCCAACACACACACATACACACACCCATCATTCTAACACTTGTCATTTGCTAAAAAAGTTGGCTAAGCAGATGAAAACACAATAAATTCAGATCTGTTCTTTTTAAACCAGAGAAGCAGATGTCCCCCCCACCCAATACATAAAAATATATTTATTGTAATGATTGATGATAAGACGTGTCAAACACTGGCCTGCAAGTTAGAATCAACTTAAAAATCTGAATATGTTTTATTTACATGATCATTACAGCATGTTTTAAATACATGCTTGCATAAACGTATATGGCAAATGGATTTAAATACTGGCTTCAAAAGAGACCACTGTTACAGCAAACAAGAGGTTGATCCATATGATACAGAGTTGTGTGTATTAGTCTGAGCACCCCTGATCAAATGACGTTTTGTTGAAGTGAAAATGAAAAGAAGTATGACTTTCTCTACAGAGCATGATTATTGTTTATTTGTTAAATAAATAAACAATGTAGGAAAAGTACGAAATATTTAGGAAAAACGTAAATTGTGAAAGAAAACTGACAGAATATATTTTATGTTTGGCTTTTTACAGTTTGTTAAGCTTATTAAATACATAGAAAATGTTAACTAATTTGTATTTAACTAACTGGAATATATATATATATATACATATATATATATGTGTGTGTGTGTGTGTGTGTGTGTGTGTGTGTGTGTGTATTCAAATAATAATAATAATAATAATAATAAATAATAATCACTATAATAATAACATCAACAACAATGGTCAATAAACAATCATCAATAAAGAATAATAACTAATAGTAATAGCAAAAACTGTTACTACTGTTAATAATAATCACCACTATGATAATTTTAATAATAATAAATAGACTTTGGGCGCTAGAACTTCCCATTTGTCTTGATATGTGAACTTAGAACATTTAACCAGATGAAACATTTGACCAGTGGTGTCCAAACTTTTGCACACGTTGCACATAATTAATCAATCAAACACAAACAGGCATGATTAAAAGAAGTACTTTCATGGTGCAAAAGGGGCCTCCATGGCCACTCCAGGGAGAAATCAGCTGTAAAAGTTTTATGATGGCGTTGCCATGGAAACGTGAGACGGACCAAAAAGGGGCCAAAAGCACTTTCTACTATGCAGATATCCACAATACATTTAACTCTGGGTTACTTTGAGCCTCGCTCTCCCCTCACTGCAGGAATGGGCTTAAATGATGATGATGATGATGATGACGATGCGGTCGGCTTTGAGAGCCAGGCACACACACACACACACACACACACACACAGTGTACCACAAGCCCTTAATGACACACAGCCCCTCATTTCTTCATTGTGCAACAGAGCTCAGGGTTGTTTGCATCAGCTGGCGGTCCTGTAACTGATTCTGATGGGCAGCTCTCGGGCGTGCAGAAAAAAAGGGCTCCCCTCTCAACTGAACGTCCCATTTCAAGCATTTAAGAGGTTTCTTGTGTAAACAAGCAAGATCGTAAGAGCAGAACGCTCATTTTATTTGACACAGGAAAGGTTTAACTGCCTTAAAGAAAATAAAGGAGTACGAAAAGGCTATTTACATTTGGCCCGTGCTCACGGACGTCTGCTTTAAAGGCATAGTTTACCCCCAAACACACATTTACGTGATTTCTTTGTCATCAACTCATGGTTATTTACTTGGATCCTCCACTCAATAATGTGAGGCTTGGCGAGCCCAACCATCATCGGGAGACGGAGGCGGGGGGACACACTCAACGTTAATGAGCCGTGGCAAGTATGTTCTGAGAGGCGTGCCAAATCATCCCCAAACTGAAGCCAAATCAGGTTGAATGGTTTCAGAACACGTTAATGGAAGGAAAGCAGTGACTGAGAGGGAGTTCGTCCTTTTCTCCTCCGACAGCAGGGTGGCTGCGGTCCACCGTGGACAAGAGGATGCAGAAAATGCTCATTTCTACAGGAGATGCTTCATTTATTTAATCTTTTAACTAATTTAAAACACAGTGGAAGTGTGTGTTGTGTGTGTGAGTGTGTGTGTTGCAGTTATGATGTAAACAGTATGGGTGAGGTCCCGTGTTAGGCATTCTCTCTCGCTTTCCTTCTCTAAACGTGATTTTCTGATAAAAGCAAACCCAAAATGTGGAAACAATGAAAGACGTGAAAGCTGTATGTAAAATCTTTATTTAGACTTTAGATGATTCTGGTAAACACCAGAAAGACATTCCGGGTTAAACGGACAGTGAAAAGACATTAATCACGTTTATTTGTGGATTTTGGTGCATGTCTCTGATTTCTCTGCAAGAGGAATACAACTGATCAAAAAGAGTTAAAAAGGACTCTCGGAGGTCAAACCACAGAACAGGGCTGTTCAGCTCCAGGCCTGGAGGGTCGGTGTCCAGTCCAAACACACCTGGTTCAACTCACCTGGTCATCTCCAGGTTTAGTGACTGTGACTGAAGAGAAAAACCCACAAACTGTGGAGGACACTGGTCCTACTGGAGGGTTACTGGAGTTGAGGAACCCTTCCATAGAGGTGCTACAATTGGTTGGCCCAGAATAGATTGTCTACAGCTGCTCAGATTCATAACACAGGTCAACAAAAACAATTTTTTGTAGTCATCAGAAACCACAACACACTTTTCTAAACCAGTTTTTCATGCTGATTTCAGATCTGCTTTCAGCTTTTTGTAGTAGAAGTAATATTAGATCTGTAATAGACCTGCATGCGGTTTTTATTAAAGCACAGCTCCAATCAAGAACTGTTTCGGTATTTTCAGTGTGGAGTCAGACAGGCCACACTGTGGCATAGATATAATGATCAGTGT
>JBBPDH010000001.1:24527062-24537062 GCA_037974565.1 Clupeocharax schoutedeni
TGTGGGGGTGTGTGTGTGTGTGTGTGTGTGTGTGTGTGTGTGTGTGTGTGTGTGTGTGTGTGTGTGTGTGTGTGTGTTTAAGACTTCTGATGTCTTCCACTCAGTTTGATTTGTGGTGGAGGGAATGAAAAAACGATAATTAGCTGTTGAATCACCCTCGCAGGAAAAGAGCAGTTTTAGCATCAAAAATGTGTTCTGTTTGAGAAGTGCGATATTTTGAAAGATTCATCCTAGCAGTTTGAATTAATTAGATGTTATTAAAATCTTTTTGGGAAATGACACTTGAATGTGGATGAAAGAATATTTTTAGGTGCCGCGCCGAAACGCCCCTCTCCTCTTTGTAATCTGGGAAGTATGCGGGGAGCTGGAGCGCCTACTGTGATGCAACAGTGCCACCTATAGCCCCGTCCCTCTCACAGCTCCACCTCCAGCCTGTTCCGCAGCCTCTCGTCCTCCAGGAGAACCTGCCCGGCTTTCAGAAATCTGTAGAAAAGAAGGTATCATTTTCTTTGGCAGTATTGTCAATTGAAGCGAAAAGAAAAAAGAAGTCCAATTACACATCTTTTTCAGCAGCGGCGCTAATCGTGCTGTAACAATGTGGCCTTGCAGTGGATCCCACCGGCCCCCCACCACCACCCCGCCCAGCCCTCCTGGTCACTGTCTTTGATGTGTGTAATCTGAGAGGCAGAAGGCATGGCACAGCCTGGCCGTCCAGCGATGAGGCTGATCTTTGAACCCGGCTTTCAGAGGGAGAAATAACAGTTTTGTCAGTGGCGGAGGGATCTTTCATTTCTTTACGTGTGTGCTGATTGCGGGGATATGCCCGTGATTGATGTGCTCTTTTCTTCAAGCACATGTCTCATAAATCAGTGGCCAGATTGAATGTCGGTTTTGCCTCGCGATGTAAAAGGATTAGGCCTTCGACGGTATGGGAAATGAGAGAAAAAGGAAGAAAAGACAGCGTCTGGCACGTCTTCATGTCCTCCAAGTCCAGCAGGGTTACCACCGGTTTCCAGGGAACGGAGCGATATCAATACTGTAACGTCAAATTAAGTTGATGTTGTTTTCTATCCCGGACTGTAACAGAATCCTCGGATCGGGATAAAAACATGGAAAATAAGCGCCGTAAACAGTTGAACTGGGTTCTTGGGTGAGGTGGGAAATGTTCCCCTTTATTTACTTTTTACTTGACATTGAGAATGGTCTTAGGAGTTATGGGCCATCTAAATAGCAGGGCAGGAAAAAGTAATAATAATAATAATAATAATAATAATAATAATAATAATAATAGTAATAATAATAGTAGTACATTTTATTTGAGGGTGCCTTTCTAAAAGCCAAGGTCACTGTACAGAGAGAGAGAAAGACATCTAAATAAATAAACAGATTAATTAATTAAATAATTAAATTAAAAAAAGTATTATTAATATTATTACTATTAGCAGTAGTACTAGTAGTAGTATTTCTGTACAAGTGTCTACAGGACTGCAAATGTCACACAAAGTTAGACTCTGTGTTCTGATGATGCTTAGCTTAGCCAGATTGGCTCTTAAGTGTTTTTCGAGAGCTGACGCCGTCCTGTTGGATGTGTCAGACCAGACACTGTGATCTGAAGAACATCAGGAGTAGATTTTGGTTGAAATGATATCTGCCTGTGTTCAACCAGCCCAGCTCAACAGCTGCATTTCTAAAGCAGTCTTAACTGTCCAACTGTACTGATGTGTCATACTGCTCCAAATGTTCACTTATGTTCAGGTGTGGGAATCGCAGTGCTGTGTTTGGCATGAAATGAGTCAATAAATGAACAACAGTTGTTTTTTTTTTTGGTTGTTTTTTTTTTAGCATGAAATGAGTTTTTACCATCCCCAGGGGGGAGTTTACCACAGTAACTCGGTGAACCGTCACCGGGCACGGGCCTGTTCTGGCCTCTCATCTGCTTCAGTTGAGGCCGAATGCTGGCAGTGATTAAAATCAGCTGTGTCAGTCACCTCTGGCTGCATCGCCAGTTCCCCCGCAGGATCCTCAAAAGGTTACTATTAGTCATCTCAAATCTCCCTGCTCCTCATCTTCTCTTTATAACCAGCATATGAGAGGAATGAGGTTCCTCTGTCTGTCTCTTTGCGTGTACGTGTGTGTGTGTACGTGTGTGTGTGTGTGTGTGTGTGTGCGCACATGCCTATATGAGCCTGTCTGCATTCATACCTTAAAGGTCAGGTCATAGGTGCTCTGTGATATTATAAGTTAGCCTCTCTTTCCTCCTTGACAGCCTCAGTGAAAACACAGGGCTTTTTATACCACAGTGCAGGAAATGCGGGTGTCTCAAAGCATTCTGATTGCACTGAAACATCCCTCAGTCTCATTCCACTGCTCCTCAGTAAGTAAAACTATTACGGTGCAAGCAGTGCGTGCATTTCTTTATTCCCAGATGTGCTTTTTTCTGCAAGGGGAGAAGTGCTCCTCAGAGGAAAATGCAAGAAAATGAGGCAAGGCAAAGCAATGAAGACAATGGAAGGGATGGAAAGGTAAGGTAGGGCAAGGTGAAGCAGGTTTATTTTAATACACATATACAGAGATGTTCTCTATAGAAAAAAATAAGCATTAAAATGCATTAAATGAACGGTAAGGCACAGTAACAATGGTTATTTTTATATCTTTTTTTCTTTCAATGCTTTTGATGTTTTAAGTTAGATTGGAGATCAATTCATATATATTCTCTGTGCAGTGAAATTCTTTCTTTGCTGTCCAGACAAATGCTGAAATTAGGTTTAGGAGTTCTTATATGAAGTAAGTTAGTAAAGACTTAAGTGTAATGTGCAGATGTAGATAAATATTAACTGCATTTGCTAAATAAAGGAACTGTGGAAAGGAGCTGACAGTATGAGGTAGGTCAGCTGTTAAGGAGTCTGATGACAGTGGAGAAGAAGGAGCTGTTTAGTCGGAAGGTTCTAGATTTCACACTTCTGACAGTGTTTTGTACAGTAACATGGGTGCAGTTACACCCAGTTTACAGTTACATGGGTAACAACCAAGGCTTCTCTACAGTGTGTGTAGATTTTCCTCTAAATGTTTCATAGCATCAGGTTAAATCTAAGTTTCTCTCTTTTCCTACTTTTGCTTTCTGAATAGTGACAGTGAATTTAAGAAAATGTCTATTATATGTATGTATACATATTTATATATATATGTGTGTGTGTATAATATGTATATATTATATGCAGTATATATATATTCTTCTATTTGTTGTGATATAAATTATAATTATTTCACTCATCTCTTTTCATTAAGTTTAAGCGCTTTTGCAGCTAATTAGTACAGATGTGTACTGTAATCATGCTCTCTTTATACTACAGCATGCTGCCGGTCTGTTCCTCAACCAGAATATATTAATCAGAATCAGAATCAGAAAACTTTATTTATCCCGAAGGAAACTAAGAAAATCTACTAAGAAAATCTGGAAGACCCAAAATGGTCTAATAAAAATTCAGGTGACTTCTCCTCACACTGGACTCTTTTCCAGCCCCAGTGAAAAAGGATGATTATTTTTGGTGGTGCTTTCCAGCATTGAGGTAACTGTGTCTCCCCCCCGACCCCCTCCCCAACCTCCAAACCCCCACCCCCCCATTTTATCTGACATGTCATGGAAATCCACAGAAGAGCAGCGGCATCGTCTTTGTAGCTGAGCACTTCCTTCCGCTGGCGTGTATTAAAACACAGGAGTTTGGGCTGAGCTAATCCTGGTGTTTAAGTGCACTCCTGGGCCGGAGCGGGCTCCATTATCGACATCATCAGACGAGCCCATGGGCCTTCAGAGAGCAGGGTCCATCAGGCCAGTCCAAACACACGTTTGTTTTCTCTTTTTCCTCCTCTGTTCGTCTCCAGGCCTCAACGCGAGGCGCTAACTTTTATCCGGAGCCTTCAGAAGAGCGGGGCGGCAGCGCTGCGGGTGCCCTGGCGGAGCCTCCCTGCTGTGAAGGGGCGCCAGGCGGCGCGAGTGGGGCCACGGGCCCGGGAGCCGCCCCGCCACGGTGATCGATCGCTCTCCAGCACCGAGGTGTCAGGAGCAGAAAAAAATCAAACCCTTCTCTGATTACTGCCACATTACTGCTAAAAAGGAACCCAACTTAAAAAGAAATGGTTACTTTCAACCTGCTTAATACATAAATGATGACCTATCAGGTCCCTCCCAAGGATTGTGTGGATCAATAACAAAACAACACAAAAAACGTTTCACCTTTGCAGAATAGCACTCTAGCTTGTTTACTGTTTTATTTGGAACAGGCTGCAAAAATTTAGGCCAGCGTCCCCCACTTTCCAAACACTACATGCTTTATGCTCATCAGCATGTTCTTGTTGAAATGGGTCATGTTTGTGAAGCTAGGAATGAGCGAGGATAGTCTGAACGGCTTGGATAAGCTCTGTTCGGAAGTGGCAGGACTGGATCTGTTCGACATACAGAGTCATTTCCCCAGCCAGCCCCCCCCCAAACAGCAGATAAAGAGCTTTGCCTAAAGCCTTTGTAATTTGTTTGTATTTTTCTGCCTAATGTACTTTGCTCAATCTTGTTTAGTGATGATGGAGAAAGATAGGCCTTATCTCAGTTTGCCAAGGGCATGAGCAGCTAACGCCAGTTGAACATTCCTGCAGTCGAGCCCCCCCCCCCACACTTTTTTTTATCCATGGAGCTTGGCCATTAAGATGAGTCGACATAGCTTGTAGTTATTTGCATCAAATCTCTGGGAAACAGGTCCAGACACCAGTGGAGGGGATTGCGATTGGGCCACTGATACAGTGTAAAATATCCAGTAGTGATCGATAGGAGGAGAAATGTGTGGAAACCGAGAGAGACGTCGGGAAACGCGGCCGAGTTGGACGTTAATGGGAGCCGCCCTGGGAGACCTCATTGACTCCAGGAAGACATCCAGAGTCCTGCCTCTATGTGTAATTATTATGCATAGATAAACAAGGCAATCGTGCTCAGGGAAACGGTGGGCTGCCAATAAAGCGCTTTGAGCTGGAGCCCCTCCAACAACAGCACAGTTTTACTGAAGGCAGAAATAAAGCGGCTGCGGCGCTCTTAGCACCGGAGATCCCTGCGCTCTGCTCCCCTTCGAGCAGGAGCCATTCGGTTCTTTTATGGGCGTCGGGACGGCTCGATCGCGTCTCCCCCTCTCCCGAGAGCCAGCCGAGGCTGAAGGATAGCTCTCAATCAGTTCCCACCGCCAAAGAGAGAGAAAAAAGAGACTCTGATGGCTTTTAATGTTTTGTTTTGGAGAACATTCCCTGGGAGAAATATTTGCGGCAGGCCCTCCTGCACCTCCTGCCGCTGAAGCCATAAGCAGGCTTACAAAAACAGAGTCTGGAGTCTGGACAGTGTGTCAAATCTACAGCCTTGCTTCCCTCCCCCCTCTCTTTTTTCCTTTTTTTTCTGTCTGCCTAAAAGGAAAAGCCTCTAAAGTTGTTGACAGTGATTCTAAAGATGGATCGTTCTTCTTCTTATTTTTTTAAAGCTATAATAGCTTCCACTGTGATGAGTCTTAAGCAGGAAAGTGTTTGTCCATGCAGAAATGAAGTGGCATTGTTGTGGCGAGCCTTGAGAAACAAATGGGGGCATGGAGTCATTTTTCTGCGCTTGGTGGTGGCAGCACAAACGTGTCAGAAGAGAGAGAGAGGGATAAGTTCCAGTTTTGACTTGTTTATGTCTCTGGCTTAAGTCAAGTCAGGACATGGCAGGGATTATTTTGCTCCTTCTGAGATTCAGCCTGTCTGACGGCCATTAACACTGGAGACAGAAGGGCCGAGGTTTAACCTCGCCCTGCGAGACCGGCAACCCACCTTAGCTGTGAATCGTAGAATGGATTGGTCCCATATAACTCAATTCCCTGCGCCACAACTTTTCCGTGCACGTCAGGACGGCACAGCTCCTTTTTTTCGGCCGGGAGAGCACACTGAAACCTGCGCTTTGTGCTTGCTTTGGCTCGGCGCGGGTCCGTCTCGGCCCTCGTCTGGCCCCATGTTTACGTAACCATATATATTTAAGAGGAAACCTGTGAAACGTTAATCTCTCCACTTTTTAACCTTGATGAATTTCTACATTTCGCAGCTGTGCGGCCTGGCATATTTATGCATGAGCCTATCTGTGAAAACAGCTCTGTCAGTGTAAATGAATCACAGTGAGCCTCATGTGTGCTCTGCAGGCTAGGAGACTTCATACCACTTGGCCCACATGTCTTCATCCTGGAATGAAAAAAAGCCAGTTTTCTAACACGTAAGGTGTTGAAAGGTTCTCTCTTTCTCCCAGCAGGCCTCAGTGCAGCGGATTCCTTGGAAGGGTCATCTTTGTTTTGCGGTTCGTGTCACTGCAAAGTAAACTGTTACGGCTAGAACACAATGGTCCGTGGAAGCTGAGCTACTGGTGTTTATCACAGGGCCGCGCTACAAAGACGCCTCATGGGTTTGTTTTGTAATGGAAATGTGTGGAGAGTCACGCTGGCGTGTGCTCTTGGCTTTGTATGTCACCAGTGAGATTTGTCACTTTTCTATCGAATTCACACCATTTTAATAAAGAGCCCTGGCGCAGACAACTGTTTTGAAATTCCGTCTTGGTGTTTTGAATCGAAACTGAATCAAGTCTTCATCTCCTGACACCTTCATGTAATGTTTTATCGGTTTTAATTTGGTCACAAAAAGTTTGAGAGGGTGGCAGGAGGGTCCCCCACCCAGTAAACTCTGATTTCAGTAAATATAACCGGTGTTCAGTAAATCAGTGTTTACCCTCAGAACTCAGAGTGTATCAGTAAACGATTTTTTTCTATTTTGTATGTGATGGCGATTTTAAACCCCAGTAGTGTTTTTTTATTATTATAACGTGTTTTTAAATTACAGTAAATTTGGTTCTATGTGACACAGGAACATCAAACGAAGCTCAGCATGTCGTCTGACACCTCGAGCCTCAACACAAACAAGAGGAACTTCCATATAAGATGCTGTTTTACCGTATGATGATGATTTACCATTTGTTTCACTTCCAGTACAGATCCATGAAGCTTATTTTAAGTGTTTATAAGTTATGTAGAATGCTGCAAAACAGTGCTGTATTAAACGAGTGATAGCTGTTTCTAGGAGGTGGGGGGGTGCTTTGACCTCGCCTGATACTCAAGGACTTTAATGTTGACTGTCACAAGTGGACCAGCAAAAGGTCGGCCCCACTTTTCAACTCATGGATCTTTTTAAGGATCGTTCTTGGTATCTGACCTTGAACAGTGACTCAGAAACTCCAGCCTCCACTGCCAAGTGCTGTAGCCGTGTGTCACCTTGGGGAAGATCCTGTGCTGTTAATGGAAGGTCAGTGATGAAAATAGGACGGCCATCATGCCTTCAGAATGTCCGATCCTGAGAGTGGAGGTGTGTGTGTTTGTTTGTGTGTGTTAGGTGCCCTGAAGGGGTTTTGAAAATTTTATTAAACACAAATTGCTTGACCCTACATGTGTTGTCACAACAGGGTCTTCCAGCCTCCCAGTGGCCTGCGTTCAGGACCAATCCCATTACAGGCAGCTGACATAATGGAGGGACCCATTAAAAGCGTTTCTCGGCCACTCATTCATTGATGGATCCTGGAAAGGGTGGGGATGCACGTGTGTGTGTGTGTGTGTGTATGTGTGTGTGAACAGGGCATGCCGCCGAATGGGATGGTCTTGCCCGCCCTTGAGCAAACTGTCATTCAGAGCACTTTAATTAATTTCCTGCTTCTTCCTGCCTCATCATGCTCTGTGGAGGGGCCAGCGTGCCGAACAGCATTAACACTGCAGACCTGATCCACACCAGCATCCACATTAAGAACCAGTGAACACATGGGTTTAGTCTGGATTTGGTGATTGAATTCATTGTGGGAAGATGTCAAGTTCCTGACTCTTAGGATGTACTCACACTACGCATGGTTGCCGTGAACCAGGCCCGAGTACGATTGTCCCCCCTCCACACTCCCACTCTGTCCTGCACTCACACAGGGTTTCAGCGTTCGTGCCGGAGCACGCTTACGTCATTATGGTGCGACGGTTTCAGGATAAACAGGAAGAGCGTCTTTCTCTCGCAGTGGAGTCCATCACTCTGGTTACATTGTTGATGGTAATTTTGAGTCGTTTGGTCCGCGGTGGTCCACAGCTCTCTCACAGCCTGTTGCTAAACAGGTCTATCATTTTTGTGGCACGAAAAATGGTTTTGAAGTGTCGCAAAAACGTGACGTCATGCGTCCTGATCTGTGCTCCAGCACGGTTAGCGCTCACACTACATGCAAACCGCGCCTGAGTCCAACTGAACCATGCTCTGGCACACCTCTTCCAAGTGGGCCAGGGACTGCTAAACGAAACGCACCCGGGCACAGAGCACTCACACTAGTGCTTTGGTGCTCAAACGCACTCGGCACAGTTCAAACTGCCTAGTGTGAGTACACCCTTACTTTCTGTATGATATCCAGCTGATGGCCAAGTGGTTAGAGCATTCGCCCTGCAATCAGGATGTCATGGGTTCGAATCCCAAGACTGCTAG
Organism: Clupeocharax schoutedeni; assembly: GCA_037974565.1. Classification (NCBI taxonomy): domain Eukaryota; kingdom Metazoa; phylum Chordata; class Actinopteri; order Characiformes; family Alestidae; genus Clupeocharax; species Clupeocharax schoutedeni. Next base: position 24,535,604 of record JBBPDH010000001.1, read on the forward strand.
CGGCACCACTGAGGAACTGTCCCCACAGTCTGCTCATCAACATTGGGGTCCATTGTAAATTTCACATTCAATCCAATCTGAATTACTGTATTTACATCTCAACTATGGAATTATATAGAGTTTTGTGGAATTTTGCTTAAAAATGGATGGGAGAAGGGGTCACAGGATTGCTGCTGTTAGTGAACAGCTAGCATTTGACTTGAAAAGCAAACGTTTTCAGACTGAGTGCAATCAGTGCACAGAACTGCGTGATTTCATTAGTGATAATCACATTAATAGTAATTAAAATGTTAACGAAAAAACTAATGAATTCTAATAAATATTATAATAATTAATTACTGAATTTTCCGACACGGCCCTCCCAACAATCAGGCCTTTGTGTAAATCGTCACTTTCCCCTCATTGCTTTGGGTAATTATTTCTATTTCTGGAACACGTGCAAGCTTTAATCACTTAACATCTTTATCATCCAGCTCAGTGCATTCATTTTTATGGAAGACATCGGGGGCTTTCCTTTAATGAATTTGACAATTAGCGAGTCATGTTAATGAGTGTTAGGGGCTAAGTAGCTTCATTGACAGGGCTGCGGGCCTCGGAGCTCGGCTGCTCATGGCTGCGGTGCTTCATTTGTGCCTCTCCTGCCCAAAGCTTGAAAAATGAGCGAGAGACTGGAGAGGAAGGAAGATTAAAGGATGAGGTCGTTTGCTTTTGGGTCCTGCTCAGCGCTGCTCTCCATCATTCGGTATTTGGGTGCTTTGGTAACGCAGAGGCGGTGGAAAACAGATGCGAAAGCAAGGATTTATTGACCAGAACTAATTTGGAGCATCATCTGAGATACTGTGGTTTGTGTGCAGTTTTTGAAGTTATTAGCCGAAAGCGATTGACATCAATCTTCTTTCTTTTGCCTAAACTGTAGAAGATGAAGCTGTAAAATAGGTGGATGGAGATTTCAAGCAGCATGAAATCAACGTTTATGTTTGTACAAAGCCGCAAATACAAGGACCACTTCTGCAGTATCAATAACCCCAGATTTATGCTGGAGCAGGGGATGAGAAAATATGCGTAGAATTTGTGAAATTTAAGAGGCAGAGTTTGCGCTGGTAAGGCTAGCCTCCCTCATTCCTGTCAGTCAGTCTCCCGGTGATGACTCAAACAGGACGAAAACAAAGCTCGCACCAAAAATAACCTCCCGCTCGAGCCCCGTCGCGCTCCGCTTGGTTTATAAATGGTCTAGGACTCTGAACGCCGACTGGAAAGAAATGGGTGTGAGAACGTTTCTCCAAGCTCTGCTGTGTTGGTAGTGGTTGGAGAAATGCTGTTATTATAGAGTGATATTAGGTTTCTAGGATTGTTTGGAAAATTTGCCTGGGACCCTCCAGAAAACTTGTGGTTTAATTGTTGCTGGCTGTGCTAACTCATCTACAGTTCAGCCCCACCAACCCCAGCACCCATGGAAAGA
>JBBPDH010000001.1:24845267-24855668 GCA_037974565.1 Clupeocharax schoutedeni
TCCGTCCGTCCGTCCGTCCGTCCATCCATCCATCCATCCATCCATCCATCTATCTATCTATCTATCTATCTATCTATCTATCTGTCTCTCTGTATATCTATCTGTCTATCTATTTATATATAGATAGATAGATAGATAGATAGATAGATAGATAGATAGATAGATGGATAGATAGATAAATAGACAGAGAGATAAATAGACAGATAGATAGAGAGATAAATAGACGGACAGATAGATAGATGTACACAGTATTGCTGGATTTCCTGCGTTTATTGCCGAGACGTTCAGCAGAGCCGTTTCTATGATGAAGAATATTAATTCCTCACTTGTGGTCCCTCAGGCAGCTCTTATGGGTCCGGAAATCTTGGCAGAACTCGTGTTTGGTGTCAGGGAGCGCCATAAATTATAGAGGTGTAACATGTGCACACACTGACCCACAGTCTGCACTGTACACTGCCCCGAACATGACCCTCCATGGTCCAGGGAGCATCTGAAATAGTGAAGAGGGATAATACATGACATTAGAACTCCTTTTTTCATGGGAGAGAGCTCTGAGTAAACAGCAGGCTTGTTGCTATAGGACGGAAGGCTGTTTTTATTTGTCACACTTGTTGAGTGAGCGCTCAACACTGACCCCCACTGGCTCTCCAGCACCACCGGCCTCCAGGATGGTTAACCTCTTGAACCCTAAGCCTATTATGGGATGTTTGTATACACTACCAGTCAAATGCTTCTGCGCACCACAGCTTTTTACCACCTACTAATTCATTCATAGACTTCTATTCTTGTTAAACAACATATACTGTATAAATAAGTCAAGTTTCCTTTCTAAGATGAGAGAATCTGTAACAGTGCAGGTCTGACTCATATTAACTGGCTGTTGGTGATACAGAGTCAAACTCTAGACTGTCCTTTAACTTTAAATGTACTCGTTACGGTTTCAGCTCTTAATAGCTCATTAAATATCCAACACTCTATAATTATCATTATAATTGTATTAGGGAGCTTTTTGGAGATCAGTAGTAATTAATCCTTAATGATATTTTAATGGTTAATAAAGGAACTAAAAGGGTTATTAAAAAAAGGGTTATTTTATATGTTAGCAAAGAATACTGACTTCTTCTATAAGTGAGTAAAAGTATCTCATGAGACTCAACATTTCTGCATAATAAAATGGTTCAGATGTGAACAAAGTCATACAGAGTGCGTTTGGTTTTTAGTGGTGGTGAATGGAACCAGACGTCTGCCTTGAAGAAAGTTATCTGAAATTATCCTGAATGTGAAGCCTGAGACATTATTTTTACCATTTGTAAAAATTTTGTGACGTTTTTGTCTTAAACTCATTTGTAACTCATTCCTGGTGGAGGGATACATGCAGGGTGTTGTGAGAGAAAATAGTCCCCAAAGAAATTGTTTTTTAAACTATTATGTGCCACTATTTTACCATCTTTAACATTCATGTCAACACTCAGAAGTGTGTTTATAATGTAAGCCAAATGACTATTTTATATTTTAGTGCTTGATTTTGGTCTCAAATTTATTTGGAACCCATTAAAAATGGGGGAAGGATAAATGCAGGACATTGTGAGACAAAGAAAATGTTTTTATTTTAGATTTTACCACGATTTTACCCTCCTCTACATTCTATATAAACACTCAGAAGATGTGCAGGTTCACTGGTGGGTTTGTGCTGTAAATAAAATGCCTGTATTTGTGCAGTAGAGGTCTGGTTCCATTCACCACCACTGTACAGACATTCCAGGTTTCTCTATCAGACCCACTCTGTATGACTTTGTGGCTGGGTTTTGCCAGAGATGTTCACAAGTCCAAGTCAAGTCTCAAGTCTTTGTGTGAAAGTTTAGAAGATATGCTAATTTTCCACACCTCGAGATTACAATTGGCTGTTGCTTAGCAGGGGCCGGGGCTGCGTGCTGAGATCTGCCCTCACCAACATGGAGGATTTGCCTTAAATGATCTTAAATCTAAATGTTAAATATGAAAAATATATCTCTCACTCTAAATGTGAAACTCCACAGTTAGATGGGACTCAATGACCCTTGTCCAACGACCCCTCAAAACCGTTACTAGCTGAAAACCGCTCATCTCGGGCAAAAGTAATGGGACACCGGGGCGAGGTGAATGGTTTTCGGGTCGTTGGAAAGAGTGCAAGATATAAATAAATAATTCCATGAAATGAACATGGTTTATGAGTTTATGACTCACAAGTCACAGTACCATCAAGTCTCGAGTAGCTAAGGGAAGTCTAAAGTCAAGTCACAAGTCTTTCTTTGTGCGACTTAAATGCGAAAGTCCCCATCTCTGGGCTTTGCAGAAAGTTTGAAAAATCTCTGGAATCTCTCTCTTTAGGAACTGGAAGCAAAACCGCAACTGCATCACTCCAAACATCGGAGGAACAGACGCCGCAAGGCTTATTGTCCAGGAACTACTGAGAATTAGTCAGCAGACACTTCTAAACTGATAAGTGCGGCATGCACAGTAGATAAGAGAAGAATGGAAGCCTGAACCCACCCGGCAGCCCCTTTTAGAGTTGGAGGGGTTAAGTCCGGCCTGTGAAGCCCCCCCACCTGGGCCCAGGCGGCTTGCTGGGAGGTTGTGTAAGTTCCCACTCCGCGTATACACGTTCCGTGGAGGCGCTCGGGCCAAAACAAGCAGGTGTCTGCTGATCCCGAGGCTCCCTCCTCCTCCGCTCCTGCCAGGGATCCCTCCGCATTCATGTGCTTTTATAATTAGGGAAAGTCATTGCAGGTCTTTTAATGGCTGGCTGTTCTGATCTGAGACCTAGCAGCTGTGCTTTCTCTCTCTCTCTCCCTCTCTCTTTCTCTTTTTCGCTCTCTTTCTTTCCTCCCCCTCCTTCTCTTTTTGCCACATCTGGGTCAGCGAGCATGCCCTCGTCAGTGTGGCATGAGGCCCATGGGAAGTTGTTGTCCTGTTCAATGCTGGCCTCTCAGATTGATCGACTCACACCGGATGACCTTTCCGCTCGCAGCAAGGCCGGGGTCGAGACGGACCGTGGTTTATGAAGGGAGGTGGGCAGCACCGCTTTTGCACGGTCCAGATTAACCATTAACGTAAGATCTATTAGGTTTACATTAAACGGGCTGTGATGCCAAATGCTAATGCTTGTTCATGATGCTACCCTTAACCTTAACCCAAAACCTGACCTTTAAAACCAGCACACACCAGACGCACCGCGCTACACACGGTAGCGTCGGGCGGCGTCACCCAACAAGATGTAGTTCTGAGTAGCAGATACAGTACAAAATACAGCTAATATACAGCGAGAAACATTGTACCTTCTTGATGTAATGGAACAAATATATCATGTTTATGTAAAATAATATCATGTTAATTATTATGAATTTAAAACCATTTTAAGTGAAGTGACTATTTGTCATATATGAACGCAGCACAGCATTAAATTCCTCTGTATTTAACCCACTTAACCAAGGTAAGCAGAGGGCAGTCAGGAACACAGCGCCGGGTGAGCAGTATCTTACTCAACTGTACCTCAGTGGTGCCACTAGCAGTCCTGGGATTCAAACCCACAACCTTCAGATCATAGGGGCAACTCTCTAACCACCGGGCCACCAGCTGCCCAGTGGTGTGAATGATTGGTGTAAATGGTGTAGACTGAAGAGAAACCGAATAGTTCTGGATGTCGCTGAACTCTCGACTTGGTTTCAGTCCTATCCTTTTTCCTATTTTCTGAATTATTTGCGAATGTATGCATCGACACAGTAAAGCCAGTCAAGAATTTCTGCACCCCACAGGTTTTCACCACTAATACATTCATTTCATAAACTGCAGCTTTTTATTCTTGTTAAACTGGAAAGTCGGCGAGTGAACAGCTATATATAAAGCCAGTTTCCTTTCTAAGATGAGAGAATCGGTAACAGTGCAGGTCTGACTCCTATTAACTGGTTCTTGGTGATTCAGAGTCAAATTCTAGAATGTCCTTAAACTTTAAATGCACTCGTTACTGTTTCAGCACTTAATAGCCGCTTAAATATCTAACATTTGTCTGCAGCTCCACATTATAATGGCTTTTCATAGGTGTTAAATAAAAAAAATGACATTTTCTGGCTAATAAAGGTACTAAAATCATGAAAACACTGTAAATGTATTTGTTTGCAAATAATATTGAGTGTATTTTTAGCAAATATGAAGTGAATACCATGCAAATGTAGAAAATCTCCTGTGCCGAACTTCACACAGGAGGAAAGCCATGGGTTCTGCAACCTCGTTCCTCCACTAGAGGGCAACACGTTCAAGGAAGTTGAGAGTTTGTCCTACCATGCTGTTGCCCAACCATCTCCATTAGCCTTGTTTGTTGAGCAGCAGAAGCCACAGCTACGCTTTAAAGGCCTAAATCCACTCTACACTTCCTGATCTCTCATTCTGATTAACCTATAATTATGTTTTAAAGCAAAAAACCCAAAAGATCTTCCACATATAGACAATCACACACACATGCATGGGCGCGCTTGCACACACACAGGGACATGTTTGTTCATGCGGTGGGATGCTGTGTTTTCAGGGGAGCAGCAGGAGAGATTGAGAGGAAGAGAGGAAGAGGGGGGACCGAGGCATGGGATGTGGGGGTCTGCAGATCTGGTGACCACATGTCCCTCGTTTTTCTGCTCCTCTGCTCCATGTGTAGTTATTCCTGGGTTGGGTTTCATGCTAAACATCCACGTAGGGTCTGAAAATAAACCCAGTGAAAAAAAAGGGGGGGTGGGGGGCGTTCAGGGGCAGCGAGGACAGGAGCAGGACTGGAGACCCCCCGGACCTCATAATTCATCTGAGACACCCCCCCCCCCCACATACACCCATAAACACACACACACACACACACACACACACACACACACACACCCATAAACACACGGCTGCAGGAACACGGACACAAACTCAGCCCTAAAGTCGACTTGTTTGGTATTTTGTCAGTGCTGAGCTTGATCAGAAGGAAGCTATTATTATTATTTTTTCAATAATATTATTAATAATGATAATAATGATAATAATACTACTACTACTACTAATAATAATAATACTAATAATAATATTAATAACAACAACAAAACAACAACAACAATAATAATTATTATTATTGGTAGTAATGTTAGTAAAACTACTACCACTACTACTAATACTAATACTAATACTAATAATGAACACAACATTAATAATAATAGAATGATAATTGTTATTATTATTATTATTATTATTATTATTATTATTGTAGTTGTTGTTGTTGTTGTTGTTGTCATTTAATAGCACACAAAGTCCATTTTAAGTCAAGCAGTTGCTTGTCTTTACTGTAAGTTACTGTCAGGCTAAGTGAGGCCTGTGTGTGTGTGTGTGTGCTGGAAACAGTGAATTACATTTTTCGTCAGCCAGTAAAACATGTAAAGACGGTTAATTGCTTTCTTACACTTTTGTCTTCTGTAAAAAGAGAAAAAAGGGACTCTTTCCAAAAAGGAGGTCAGTCTTTAAACCGGGGAGGAGGAGAGAACCACATCAAACGCCACACACACATGAATCTGTCAGCAGTGAGAGATATCAGTACAGCAGCCTGAGGGAGGCCTGTCCACCGACTCGTGAGAGGCAGCACGGAGGAGCAGAACCTTACCCTACGCAGAGCTCGTGGCTCTGAAACGCTCTACAGTGGTATAGAAAGAACGAGTGAGAAATAAGTGACAACTATAAGACTGTAATAATGAGCTGGTCATCCATAAAACTGTCTGCTATAAAACTTATTATTGTACTCTTTATTTCACAAGAATACTTTTACTATTTGAATTCTACTGGTGTTTTTATGTACACACACACCCACCCACACACACACACACACCTGACGCATGTCTTTGGACTGTGGGAGAAACCCAGAGACCCCGGAGGAAACCTACACCACCATGAGCACACACACACACACACACACACACACACACACACACACACACACACACAGACCAGAACCCGGTGTGAGGCAACAGTGCTACCCACTGTGGATTCCTTGTATATAACAATAAAGTTAGAAAAATATATATATAAAGTATTAACAGAATCTGGACTGCCAACAGGGGGCGCACCACCTCTTGCATACTCCTATTTTTAAAGTTCGTCCCATTAAGATACGCATCGTGTATTAGCCTCTGTAAAGGAATACCCATAAAGCAGCTCTACAGAAGCTAAGACACGTAAAGCTGGTAAGACTTACATGCAACATAGTCTATATTTTTAAAGTGTAAAGTGACGATTTGTCTTGCGTGAACATGCCGCAGCACACAGTGTGAACTTCATTCTCTGTATTTAACACATTTAACTCACTCACCAAGTGAAGCAAGAGGCTGCCACAAAGGTGGGTGGGCACCCAGGGAGCAGTGTGTGAGGACAGTAACTTGTCAAGGTAACCTCAGTGGTGCCATTAACAGTCCTGGGATTCAAACCTACAACCTGCTGATCACATGGGCAACTCCCTAACCATCAGAGCCCCCCCCCCCATAAGACATATATATGGACCGAATTTATATGGACCTTCAGTGGTTATGGAATCCTGTATATGCATGGAAGTGTGTACATCAGTCATTTTAACTCATGTTATCATCCCTCTCGTACCCTCAGATCGTCCACTTTGCCCATCTTAGCTTTCAGCTGCTCTGCTCCTCGGCTCTGGAACACACAACTGCCTGAGCTCAAAAACATCAATGAATCCCCGCACTCAAAACCATCTGTTTATGTTTGTTTTCATTTGCACGTTTGATCTGTTTGATCTGGATCTGTTTCTTCCTTGTGTGCTAGAAAAGCACCAATATAAAATGTTTATTATTATTATTATTATTATTATTATTATCATTATTATTATTATTATTATTATTATTATCATTATTATTATTATCATTATTATTATTATTATTATTATCATTATTATTATTATTATTATCATTATTAATAATAATAAATGATTGCATACAGTGTTGTGCAAAAGTCTTTGGCACTGGTGAAAATAATATTTAAAAAAGATCAGTGAGTGTTTTTTCACATGAATATAAATGAATATACGAAAAGAGAAAACAACATTCGACAGTAAACACTCATGTCATGTTCAGTGAGCATTACTGTAGCTACATCTAATGTTGCATTTTTTCTAATGTTAACTTTGCAGAAAGACACTTTAATTTGCTTTTAAAAATGTTCTTTTTTTGCATGGGTGGCAAGACTTTTGCACAGTGCTGTAACTATTCCTTGCAAATATAAAGCACCCACGGCCTCTACTTTATGGGAGAAATCTGCTTTTGCACTGAAGAGCTGGAGTAACAGATTGCCTTAAGGACACATGGGACAAACTCATTCATATCTGAAATGTTTTTAAAAGCAAACACTTGTCTGACACAGTTCTAATCTCTGGTGACAGTAAACTTTAAGTCCATTTGTGTGATTGGGCAACCCTTGCACTGACTTTGTTTAGTATTTTACTCCTTACACACCTAATTAGTGACTGCAAACCGAATTTACATGCATTCCTGCCTTCCCTGCAGTTCTGGGCTGCACACGTTCCAAAAAAACTGTTTTAAATGAAAAGATATTACACAACACACTGGTGAACTCCAAACTACACAAACTGCCTTTTCCAGATCCCCAAAGTAAATTACACCAGTGCAAGGATGGGTTTGGATATACTCGTTTGACAGCTGTGACATCCATCACAATTAAATAATAGATCAACTGATCTTGTTACACACTTTTCTCATAGACACACATTCATTTTACAGCACAGAGCGTCTTTATAACAATTTACATACAGACTATTCTGTGTGTGTGGACATTAACCCTCTGTCAGAACTCAGAGTGTATCAGTAAACTCTGAATACAGTAAAGATAAACAGTGTAAAACAGTCTAGAAGCGTTGGTTCTTCTACACTCTCACTGTTTGCTGCTCTTTCTCTCGGCACACTACCGCTCAGCCGCTCTCTGGAGCCCCTCTCTCTGCGGATTTTCCCCACCCACATGTGGGCGGAGACTATCCTGAAAGCTCCCCGGATTCAGAGATCTTGTGCTTTTTCTGTTTGTTTCTAAAACCTAAAATAAAAGAATTTTGATCATTTTTGTTCTTTATGATCATGTTTTTAAACCGCTGTAGTGATTTTATTATTACATGTTTTTAAACTGCAGTAACTTTGGTTCTACGTGACACAGGAGCACCAAACAAAGCTCAGCATCACGTCTGACACCTCAAGCACCAACACACACCGGGAGAACTTCCATGTAAGGAGCTGTTTTACAGCATGACCACAATTTCTCTGTTCTATAGATTAATGCACAGGTCTGTGTGTGGATATTTACTCTAAGGTGGAGAATGTTCTCCGAGACGGGCGCAGGACCTCCGTGTGTGCGCCTTCATTAGTGCACATGTATGTGTACTCGCCCGCAGTGTGTGACTGTGTGTGTGTGTGAGGCTCGGGGCCACTGTGGGGTAATGAACCTGTCTGTCTCATGTCAGGCGGCTGTCAGAGGCACATCTAGCCCCATCAATATCGTCCATATGCTTGGACCCAACACACATGTTTTGATTACTGACGGGAATGTCAGGAGTCAAGTAGAACCTCTTAAAATGTGGCCTAGAGGTCAAAGGTCACTCACTAATGAGTAAAAGCTTTTTCTTTTGGAGTTAGGGGTTTTGTGGGGGGTGGGTAGGTAATAGCCCTCTGCGTGGGGCAAGAAGGGATGAGAAGGGGGCACCCGCATCCAAAAGAATGTGCAAAGGGGACAAGGTGAGCAACAAGCAGTGCTGAACTGTCAGCTTTAAATAAAAACACCCTCACTATGGGTCTGCACCCCAAAGCATGTATTCTATATGATTTGTGCACTACAGATCTGGGGCCCTATTACAGAAACTTCCTAACTTGAAAATCATATCTTAACTGTGTGGTAACCGTGGTAACAGCCGTTTTTAGATCTTATTTGGGGAAAAAGCCGTTAGTGTGTAACAGAAGCATACTAACCTCGAAAAATCTTAAATAAACTCTCTTAACTTTAGGAAACCCTTCCACTGTCTGAAATGTCGGCAGCTGATTATTTAGGCTATGGGTAATTTGGCCAATCTGGGTCTCTCCCTTCCGAGGTGGGGTACAATTAACAAATGGGCTTCGTTTTTCCGCTAAATGTGATTTTCAAAGCGAAGTGTGTAAGTGTGAGAGAGAGTGTGTGTATGTCCCAATACTTTTGTCCCGGTAGTTTTGTATGACAGCTCTGTCCCAATACATTTGGCCACGTTGGTCTGGTGTAAAGTTCAGAGCAGGACGGTGTTTAATCTCCATATTCTGAAGACAGTAATGAAGAGACTCTGGTGATACAGTGTTACGGACTGGAGCCTCGTGAAGTTACAGTGGCAGCAGGTAACGGTGACTTGGCCTGAGTTAGTTGCTAGGTAACAGATATAAAAGTGGATCATCGACATTAGATTGGCTTATTTAGGATTCCTAACTCGAGATAAGATAGGATTCCTGAAGACAGTTAGGATTTGCTTCTGTAATACCAAATTAAATAAAATCCTCTCTTAAATCATCCTATCTTAACTTTATACAAGATCAAGTATTTTATCTTGTATAAAAAAACCGTAAACAAAAACATATGAAATAAAGATGAGAGAGTCTGTAACAGGGCAGGTCTGACTTCTATTAACTGGCTGTTGGTGATACTTAGTCAAACTCTAGACTGTCCTTTAACTTTAAATGCACTCGTTACTGTTTCAGCACTAAATAGCTCCTTAATTTAATAGCTTAATCATCCACATGATCATTTTAATTATATTAGGCAGCTTTTTGTAGATCAGTAGTGATGAGAAATAAAAAATTACATTTTCCGGGTTATAAAGGAACGCGGATGGTGAACATACTGTAAATGTCGTTGTTAGTAAAGAATACTGCATGTATTTTTAGTAAATGTAGAAAATCTCAGGGTGTTCAGACGTTTCTGACTGGTTGTTGACTGGTCAGGATGATTTCAGGGGCCCAATACTGACAGGTGGCCCTCAGAGAACACTATATAATAATGTGGGGGACCAAAATATATTATAGGCATTTTTTGGCGCTGCATAAAATAATTCGAATTCACGTCATTTTTTGCTTTCTGTTAGGAATCAGACTGACCAATCAGAGACACGCTGTCATGGTAACAGTCCAGCGCTGTGCCGACACAGACCATAATCACGTGCAGATTAAAAGAGGCCTGTGTTGGACTGAAGGGCCCTCAGTGCAGCTACTGTTTATCTGTTTTTCTTTCCTTTATCTCAATGCATCATCATCTGTTTATGTGTGTGTGTGTGTGTGTGTGTGTGTGTGTGTGTGTGTGTGTGTGTGTGTGTGTGTGTGTGTGTGTGTG
>JBBPDH010000001.1:24909261-24925561 GCA_037974565.1 Clupeocharax schoutedeni
TCCCAGTTTAAGATCTTCAGATCAGATCTCTTTTCTCTCACTGCTCTGATCTTCATTCAGCTCAGAACAGCAGATCTACCAGAAGATCCAGAAGGAACTCGCTTTCTTATAAACGAGTCTGAAATTCGTCTCAGGGATCAAATTTGAGTCTCTACTCCCAAAGTCAGACAGTTCTGATCCATAATGTATTGAAGAGAAGAAACTGAGTTTCTGTCTTAAGTTCATTTTCTCTTTCTCTCCTTCATTCTCCTAAAAGGGGGTTTAGGAGAAACAAGTCCGACTCAATCATCACAATAATCAGACACATAAAAGACTGTTGTGGGGTCGGGTGGAATCTCACAACAGGAAATTGTTCATATTACTCTCATCAAGCCATTTTCTAAACTAATCTCTGTGGTATTGAAGCGGTTTTAGGTGTGAGCTCCCATTGGTCAGGCCTAATCTATCGGATTAAAGACCACCATAGTTAGGAAGGGACAGTGGAATCAAGCAATCACATTTTGATTGACAGTGGGCAGGACCAATAGATCTTGTATTAATAGACAAATAGAGGCTCTTGATCTGTAGGTGGTGTCATGCCCATATAAGGAATGCTAACATCTTTTTAAATTGTGTCTATCGCCCCCTGTGGTGAACAAAATTATTACAGAGCCGATACATTTTTTCCCTGATTGTTGCCAGATCTTCTGAATAAAGAGGCTGCTAAGGAGCTGAAATATGAATAAAGCAAAATCCAACACTGCTGCACTCTGAACTGTCAACATAAAATTACAACCTCGCCAGCCCCCTTAACCTGCAGCCTTTATCCAGGGTGGTGGTTACGTCGCAGTTTGGGCTGCTGGGATAGTTTCTAACAGTGTTGAGGTTCAGCAGGAGTTTCTCCCCGCACATCAGCGCTAACGTGTTGTAGCCTGTATTTTGACTGACTGCTTAATCACCTTTTAATCCAGAGGATCCAGTTACAAAATGTACACGGCCAAAAACGAACTGGGTTTGATTCACCACAGACCATGATAATGGCAATTTCAGAAAATTCCATTCATTTATCCTCAGAGTTTAAAAAACCCTGATTTCCTAATATGGACTAGACACTGATACACGACTCCAGAAGTCCTTTTACACAGGGGAAAGCTTCTGGAAGTTCTAAATACATCACTGGCTGTGAATGAGAGTGGAAGCCGGACCAACGGGTATTCATCAAACCGTCAAACCAGTGTGTGTGTGCATGTGTGTGTGTGTGTGTCAGATGGTGTATCAAGTGTGTGTGTATGTACAGTATGTGTGTCAGAAGGTGTAACCTGTGTGTGTGTATGTGTGTCAGAAGGTGTAACCTGTGTGTGTGTATGTGTGTCAGATGGTGTAACCACTGTGAGTGTGTCTGTGTGCGTGTGTCAGTGTGTGTGTGTGCGTGTGTAGGGGTCAGATGGTGTAACCACTGAGTGTGTGTGTGTGTGTGTCAGATGGTATAACCACTGTGTGTGTGTGTGTGTGTGTGTGTGTCAGATGGTGTAACAACTGTGTGTGTGTGTGTGTGTGTGTGTTAGATGGTGTAACGATTGTGTGTGTGTGTGTGTCAGATGGTGTAACCATTGTGTGTGTGTGTCAGATGGTGTAACCACTGTGTGTGTGTGTGTGTGTGTGTGTGTCAGATGGTGTAACCACTGTGTGTGTGTGTGTGTGTGTGTAACCACTGTGTGTGTGTGTCAGTGTGTGTGTGTGTGTATGTGTGTGTGTCAGATGGTGAACAGCAGCAGTTCTAGTCCAGAATTTTGAAAAGTCGATGCAGAAACGCAACAAACAGACTCACAGATATGTTCTGTTACAAGTTTAATTTTCAACACAGAATGTCTTTTACATGAATCAGATGTTAGTTTAATGCAGGATTATAAATGTTCATGTTTAATGAAGTCAGGGTAGTGCTAGAACTTCCTACTAGGGGGCGCCATTCTATGTTAAGTGGGCCCTAGATGACATGTGTGTTACATTTTAATGTTTACCATCTACAGTTTCTAACGAAAAACGAGTGCGAGATATAAATAAATAATTCTATGAAATTAACTTTTTTTTACGAGTTTTGACTCACGAGTCACAGCACCGAGTCCGAGTCAAGTCTCAAGTCGTTGAGGGAAGTCTAAAGTCAAGTCTGAGTCTTGGTTTGTGCAACTTAAGTGCAACTCGAGTCCGAGTCTCTGGATGCAGCTGACTCTGCAGGTGTGACTCTGATGCTAGATGCCGTTAGATTTCCCGCCGCTGGTCTGGCTTTGATTTGCCAGGCTGGAAGCGAGTGCTTCTGACCAGGTGTGGCTCTCGGCTGCTCTGGTTGTGTGTGAAATGCGCCTGTGGCCGCAACCCTTTCACCTGGACGGGTCTCTGAGAGAAGACAGAGTCGCTGGACTGTCCTCTAGAGAGCAAACTGCCGTGGCCCCTCTAGCGTGACGGCTCAGCTCCCTGTGCCGAGTGTGTGTGTGTGGGTGTGTGTGTGTGTGTGTCTCAGGTACCACAGAGGTGTCTCTCAGGAGCAGAGGTGCAAGCGAGGGTGAGAGTGTGTGACACGGATAACCCCCACAGATGGAAAGCGGCCGCTTCTAATGTTTCACCCCCCTTGGCTCGCACTCCACACACTTGGGACCATGTGTGAATGCGGCACAGTGAGTGGGAGACTGAAACAAGAGGCTTTGACCTCCAGCTGCACTGACATCGCCTGTCAGCACCCAACACACACACACACACACACACCACCTCCAAATAAACCCCATCCAATACCTATCAAGGAGTGGCTCAAGGGTGCACGAAGAAACAGGTTCTGAGCCTCAGACCGCACAGAGCGACGCCCCCTTTCTCAACAACAGGGGCTTTTGAGTGCCCAATCTAGCGTAGGAAAGCACTCTTTTATCTCAAGTGACCGCTTTCAAACAAATCGAGCGACTTATTAAGCCGGGCCGAGTCAGGTGCGCTGGTGCGATCGCTGAAAAAACCCTGAATAGGAGGAAATACGGCTCCCGGCTGGAAAAATTCAGCTGCACAAAAGGGACTTTTTCTTTTTCTTTCGAATTCTACACTGAACCACCATGAACTAAAAAAAAAAAGTGTATTTTAAGCACTTCAGCCGAAGCCCTAGGTGGGCCGAGTTCATCCAAACATGAGTGACGTCTTTTTCTGTTCTTAGAAGGGGGTTAATTGTCTATAAACCGCTGAGCTTTAGAGCCGAATGTTTGGTTAAAGGCCTCTTGAAGGGTCAGTTAGTCTAGTAGTGTCAACAGACCATAATGAGTTTGTTGTAAGTGCTCGAGACGTCGGGAGCATAATGGGCCATCCAAGCGCAATAACAAAAACGGGACTTAGCCTCCAGGTTTTAAGTCATGTAAGAGTACCTCCCTCCAACATAAACAGGTACACTGTCAGAAAAATAAACCGGATCTTCAGGGTACAGATGCTTAGCAAGGGAACCGTAACAGTGCTGTTCATTTTTGAGGCCTGACTTCAGGCTTTTCATGTATTTTTCTGCATGCGGCTTTGAAAGCGAATGCAAAGTCCCTTGAAAAACAGTGCAAAAGTCGTAAGACACCTCAGAAAATTCTATTTAAAACCTATTAAGCAGAACAGAATGACTTTAAAGGCTAATATTACAATGTCCACAAATAATATGAATACAATAAACAGTGATTTTATGCATATCTATGTGTTTTCTCTCCCAGTATAACATTGCAGTTGAGACCAGAGTAGTTTAAATCAGAAGTTAATACTGAGTTTCACAAATCCTGCAAAGGCTGGAGGTGGAACCATGAACCGAACCTGTGTTCTTCTAACACTATGAAACCAAGCCCCTTAATTTTACCTTAATGTTGACCTTAATTTCCAGGAAATTAAGGAAAATTAAGGGGAAACGGGCACAGATTAAGGTGATTATGGGCTAAAACTAGAGAATTTTCTTTTCCTTACTTTTTCAAATTTGCCCCTTAAATAACAGAATCTCCTGCATGGGTTTCACACTCATGCCTTAAAATCAAATTTTAAGGTCAAATTGAGGGATCTGTTCACAAATTAATGGCCACTTTCGCATATTTTCAGGGGTAAAATAAAGTAGAGTTCAGCACAGTTTAAGTACATTGTTCTTCGTAGTGTAACCAGCTCACAGAATCTCATTTTTACAAACATTTGGATTCTTATTTGCATAAAAGGTGTATTAAAGTGTAGTTAATGTTCCTCAGATAAATGTGCCGTACTGTTTTTATAGGACACATTTGGATAAAAGAAAATGGTGACACTTACACTTGCGTTTATAAGCACATATTCTGGTAAAAAAATACTTAAATTTGTACATCTTAGATCACTTTTTAACGCTCACCGGTTTCCCGAAACGTCCAAGCGAGCCGTGGAAGGGAGGAGGGGGAGGAGAAGAGTGTCCTTTCAACTTAAAAGCATTACATGGTGCCATTACATACGAGCTTACATAAATGTTTAGATTGCGGCAAGTCGCGTTGGATCGCGCCATGTTTAACTAATGTGGACCCTCTCTGCGAAGGCGAGGTGGGATAAAGTACTGTCCCACAATTACCATTAACTCGCCGATGTTATCTCCCAGCGCTGGGGCGGCTGAGATGTGCGTAATTGACGTCAGCCGCCATTAAAGCGCTCCCCTCTGCCCTCAGCCAGTTAAAAATGAAATTCTTCTCCCGGCTTCTCTCTCGGGATCCTCGGGGATCTTCAGAGGTTCACCGGGAGGAAGGACAACTGCTACAACTACGTGGCAACAGGACACTAAAACCCTTTTTCCACCACAGACCCGAGACGACAGACTGGCTTTAAATCCACAATCATTTAGCAGCTCAAGAAAGCAGCCGACCCTATTTTAAGTGCCTTTAAAATTCTTTTTTTTTTTTTTTTTTACAAACAACTAGTTTTTTCTACAGTTTACAGTAAAATGTCCTACATTTTTGCTTCATCACTACAAAGAATGGGATATTTTAAAGACAGCATTTCATCCAAACCCTACTTAAAAAATCCCCAAAACTTTAATATTGTAATGTAATGTAATGTTAAAGGCCTTAATGCTGTGTTAATGCACTGTTGACGTTTTAAGATGTTTAGTTTATATGGCCTGTATGTTTCCGGGTCCATACAGGCCTTATAAACTAAACGGGTGTGAAATCGCTGTTTTTGTGATGTCACAAACACCAGCCTGTTTACTTTTGTCTGTCTATTCAGACTACCAAAATGTAGCCCCGCCCATTTATGCTAAAATGAGTGTTTATCCTGGACCTTTTGTTGGGATTGAGGCACAATGCAGGACAGCCAATAAGAGCAGAGGTCATTTGCATACACACTAGTCTTAAAATGTGCAGTCAGAAAAACAGCCAGTGTAATTCTGAGCAATAAAGTGAGGTCTGTAGTTTGTGTGTGAAGATGACATCCAGCTGCTTGTGGTACGTCAAACCACATAAACCTCATATGAAGGTCTTTAAGTTAAACAGTAACAATTAAAATGTCTTAAAAGTTTCTTGTGCTTTAGGAAAGTAAAACAAATGATCATTCTATTATCTTACTATAAAAAACTCTACATTAAAAATGACTAAAAATGAAATTTTATGTAATTTATGACATAAAAGCTGTACTTTCCAAAATATGGGACAGAATATTATCACCTTTTTTAAAAATAAATCAAACTAATCACAGCACAGCTTTCACTAAATCCTTCACTCAAAGTCCAGTAACATCTTAGCAACTGTAACTTTACAGCAAAATAAAGAAATCTGGTCATTTTTGAGACACGGCAGGCTGGGTTCAGTGACTCTTAAGTAACTACTTAAAGTGCATTTACAGATCATTTTTGTACTTTGTCTCACTTAAAATATAAGTAGAGCCTTACTGAGACATTTTTAATCTCTCAAGTAATTGATTTCTGGACTTTTTTTTGGGTTTTATGTAACATTCAGATCAGGGAGCCACAATACAATGTGAGCTTTGGTTATATATTGAGGTTTTTTTTAGCTATTACTGTCAAAAAAGGGCTTCTGGTTGTATCTTTACACAGAATTGTGTAAACCACTTCAAATCATTGCTGATTTTTTTGCTTAAAATGCTGCTTGTCTTACAAAAAGAAACCTGTTTGGCTGCAGAAACACCTGAAAACAGAACTAATGCGAAGTTTATGCTCCTCCCCAATCTGACGCCGCTCTGAAAGCCCCGCCGCTGGCTCCGTGGTGGAGGACGACCTAGTCGTCGAGTTGTAAATAAGTGAAGGAGAAGTCTATTGTCTGATGGCTGGAGGATGGAGACAAGCGTCTCTTTCAGCCGGAGACAAAGGCAGGAGACAGACGGTCTAACCTTTGATTCCTCCCAGGGAGAGGTGGCAGTGTCTCAGCACACGTCTGCCATGATCACAGCACAGCACCATGTCCACACATTTGTAAAGGAGTCTATCTCTAATGGGTTGGGGCGGGGGAAGGGGGGGGGTGTTCAGTAGACCACAGGCTGCTAAAGGGAGATTATCCTCCAAACTTGCTGGTTCTGGTCTTCAGCTATCAGGCTACAAACCTCTTTTCTACTTTAAACTCATATAAATAGAGCCCTTATATTTTCACTTGAGCACTATTTCACTAAGAGTCTCCACTCACACCAAACTGATTTTGAAAAAAAAACAAAAAACATCAAGCCCACCGGCAAAGTGGAGTTTTTTGAACATCAGATGTTATTTATAGAGGCTATCTCACACATTTTGACCTAAAATGACGTTATAAAGGTCAGCAAAACACATATTTCACAAATGTACTTGCTACTGAGCATCAGATGAGACATGTTTGGAATCCAAATTTTGTTTCTTTAGTTGATTTAATTGCTAGCCTTCCAAATCTTTTCTGTAAAAGAAGCCCCAAAACTTCTCTGGACCTGCTCAGACTTGTGGGCACAATTTAGGACACAGTATGACGTTGTTTAACTTTTTATTTTAGATTGTTTTTAAATGATAATTTGTACTTATTTTATAATGTTTACACGGTCATAAAAGAAGCGGTTCAGGACACATTTCACAGTGTGTCTTGTATAACTATGCTTGACTGTAGTGGTAAAATTCATTTTATTTTGACAGCTCACAGTAAGTCATACTGTGTGCTAAACCATGTCCACTAGTCTGATCACCTTAATGAAAGGGTTCAGTTCATTTTTACAGCTCAAAGTTAGTCATACTGTGTCCTAAACCACGTCCACTAGTCTGATCACCTTAATGAAAGGGTTCAGTTCATTTTTACAGCTCACAATAAGTCATACGGAGTCCTAAACCACGTCCAATAGTCTGATTCACCTAAATTAGGATGTTGAGTTCATTTTCACAGCTCACAGTAAGTCATACTGAGTCCTAAACCACGTCCACAAGTCTGATCAAAAGCTGGGTGTGGTTTGATTTGATGAAGAGTTTTGGTGATGTGTTTTTGGCCACCTGGGTATTTACTGACTTCTAGTATTAGTGACATCGGGCTTGAAGCTCCAGTTCTAAACTGAAGAAGCCAAATTTGGACTCCAGACACATCTTGGCTGATCGGCCACTTCTGGGGTCGCTAAATTCCTTTAATACCAGGAGGACACAGCATTAGTGTTTCTAATAAAAAAAAGGCTTGTGTTTCAGAAAAAAAACAAGCATGACCCATTTGTTGAAGCCCAAAGTATTTTCCCCCTTAAGCACTACCTTCGTATTAATCCCACATTTTACGTTTTCTTAATGTTTCACCATTTATTTAAAAAAAACGAACAAATTATGGGGACATCTAAAATCACATGTCTAAAAGTTGATGCAAAAACGTGAATTAAAATCAAAGTACATTTATGATTTCCATCATCTCACACAGTGCTCTATTTCCGTACACAAACGATGCATATTGCCTCGGTTTCATCTGCTCAAATAGGACGTTGGCTGGGAGGTTATGCATTTCCCATGTTTTTCTTCTTTCTTTTTTTTTTGTAAATGTATATAGAATGAAAGAAATAAATATTACCAGCATATATACTTTTTTGGTGTTTTTTTTGTTATTATTTTCTCATTTAAAACCCTTATACAATCTAATATACATTATGACAAGTTGTACAGCTTCTTATTAATGTTTAAAATAAGGTCTCACTTTTATTTTTTATTTTTCTTAATATGTAGATATAAATATATATATTTTGTCAAAATATATGATCATATATATATGATCAAGGAAACAAAGAGGAGACAAACATACATCTCAACAGAAACGTTATAAATAAGCGTCCAAGTGAAAGATATCTGGGCGTACACCGGGAAGGGGGTTGTGTTCATTGCTTTAGCGGCAGCCGCAGCCCTCCACCACCATTTCTTGGTAATTTTTCAGGACCACCCTGTCAGTTTCGTCCAGGTAGAGCATTGAGATGGCACTGAGCTCGGTGGGCACGCAGCAGGCCTTGGGGATATTGCTGTTCACCGAATTGACCAGTGTTTGTACAATAGCGTGGTTAGTGGAGTTCAGGTGGTCCGCCAGTGGGAAGGGGCACTCCCCGTGACAGTAGTAGGCCTGGTAGCCGGGAGGAGCCACTATCCAGTCATTCCAGCCCACGTCACTGAAGTCCACGTAGAGTGCGTGCCTCCGGCAGTTGCGGTTGCGCTTGCGGCCTCGCTGCTTCGGGCTGCGCTTGGTCCTGCGGGTCAGCGGGTGACCTTTCCCGTCATGGCCGAAAGTGACCAACAGAGGGCGCAGCTGGTCCCAGTCTTCGCCCGGGGCCTGGTGGAGGGAGCGGCTGACGCGCACGTGCTTGCCCTGGTGCCGCGGCGTCCGGTTCAGGTGCAGCACCTCCACAGCCAGCCCATGGTTGGGCAGGCGGTCGCGGGTCCAGCGCAGCACGGCCGGACTCACGTCGAAACTCTCCCAGCTGGAGGTGTTGTGGCGCACCAGCCGCGTATCCAGGAGCCGCGTGATCAGCTGTCCAGGTCGCGGCGGCTTCAGCACCTCGTACACGTTTATCCGGTGGAGCCCCTCGTCTCCACCGTCCTGGGCCTCTTCGATCTGCTGCCGGTACACACGCAGCTCGGCTGAGGACAGCAGCTCGTCCTCGGGGACGCTGCTGAGGTTGAAGAGAAAGCGCAGCGGGGTGTCAGGCGCGCTCGTCCGCTCCGACGGAACCTGCTCCATGTGCTCTGCGGGAAGAGGACACACAGGTTAGCTCTTCAGGCTTTGGAAATGCTCCCTCAACCAACACTCCACTCACGGTTATAAGGACAGTAACTGAATTAAACAGCAGGAGTGTCTGATCAGGTAAGAATCTCTGAGGATACCAGGACCTGAGGTACCCCTTCAGAAAGAGGATTAATCCAGACAGGGGACTAACCCAGACAGGGGACTAACCCAGACAGAGGACTAACTGAGACAGGGACATTGCAACGTTGGCGCTACAGTTAAGTGTTTCTTTAAGTACACACTTCTGCACAAATTAATACACAATCGTTGTTTATGTGCTGTTAATTGTTCATACTGGTGGGGATATACAGTGTAAAATGTGTCCTGTGCAAAAGTTGTGGGATGTGTTGCCAAAATTGCAGCAAAATACAATATTCCCTGTGAAAGACGTCAACAAAAGTGTCATTCGGGTTTTCACACTTCTGACCAGAGTTTAGGACACTGAAGTCTCCCACCTGACGCTAGATACCCATTCATCGGTATTCAGGACCCCACTTGTACCCCCCTGAGGGACGCTGAGGCTCTCGCCTGCTATAAAACGCGCCTGAATATTACATTCGCAGTAAACTGTGCATAAAGGAGTCGGTAATTGATCCCAAGTATGTCCAAATTCAGCCGCAGCAGGCCCGAGGGGGTCATTCAGCCCACTCCTATCCATGGCCTAGATCACCGTTTGTGATCTAGGGCTGTGCTTTAGCGAGAGAGGCCCGATTACAGCGCAGAACAAGAGTGGAGGGCAGTCTGCAGACTTCTGGCACGATCGCTCTCGCTGGAAAACGAATGTTGTGTCTGCCATCTTCCTGCTCCAGTTTGGCCTGTTGTTTCACACCCAGGACCTAATCTGTACCAGGTGCTTCTCGTTATTGGAACAATCTGTGTTTTTGATTAGATCTGCAGTGTGTTAAGCGGGGACGTTTATCATTTTCACCATGAATAATCATTAGCCAGGCCGCGGCAGAGAAAGTCTGGCCCGGCCGAGTCACTTACACATCAAAAAACGCAGTTACTGAAATGACCCCTTGACCTTCGCCTGCATAGCATCACACCGGCTTTGCAATCGGTTTTAATGGAGCGAGGGAAAGTGAGACACCCCAAGTCTCTTCAATTACAGAATTAGGCAATTGTTTAACATCCAGACAAGTTATCGGGGAGCTTTGCTTCCCATTTTCATGCTCTTCTGTGAGCCAGACAGGCCTTGTTAAGACCTGGCCCCTCCCCTGCCAAGGGCAGACATCTCCACTCTTTCTGTTGTCGTCCACTCACTTTCTCCAATCTCTAAGGAGTACGGCTGAAGGACCGAGCAGAAATCTAAATAGCAGGAAATACTGGTGTCCCTCTATCACCTTGGCACCGCGAGCTTGTTTTTCCAAGGCTCATGGGCACTCTGTCTGCCTAAGTGCCCACATTGTTGGCAGCAGGACTTTATTTAGAAGTCTGCAGAGTAGCATTAAAGATAATTGCACGTTATGGAAGGTCCCTCAAAAAGACAGAGGCCCGCCGCTGCACAGCCTCGCGTTTGGGTGCATCCACAGATGAAGCTTTCTCTTTTTATTCCGTTTATCACTTTCATGACGACTGAATCGCTGAGTCTGACTTTATTCTGTGGTCAACAATCTCTGAAATGATGGTTTTATAGAAGAACCGAAAGAAACAGAACATTATTGTAGGTCACGTTTACTTATTGGCCAGTTCACCATGACATGGTAAAGAGCAGCTTTTATTGTAAAAAAAATTATATGAGAGCAACAACTTTCAGCTGTGTGCAAAGGTTTACACACACCCCCTCGTCAAACTGGATGTTTTGCTAAAAATAAACACAGAAACATAAACGTGGCACTTTCTGCTCAGTTTTGTGCACAAATTCTAGGCATTTGCTGCCAAAGATAATCAGTAGATCCCAAAATGTGCCACATGTTACATTTTATTCTTTTACCCAAAGTGACAAATCCTGCAACTAATGGCGTGTTAATATGTGAAGGCGAGCATAGAGGAGGCGTGTTCATTTTCACAATCAGCTTATTATGTTATTTGACCAGGGGTGCTACACTTTGCATTGGACTGTAACACTGTTATAACCATGTCCTGCAAATTTAATTCACAATTGATAGCTACAGATTGTGGGTAATAAACCCTAAAAATGATGCACCTTTTGCACAGGTCACATTTTGACTCTAAACTCTGTGTAAAAATGTGCAGAGAGATGGTGTTTTGGCAATGGGACGACCGATGGGTGTCATAGACGGGTCCTACCTTCATGATGGAACGCTCTCACAGTATTGGCTCGGCTCGTGGACCTCTCGGGGTACTCGAAGCTGACCTCCTGAGCTCCGGCCTCGTCCGCCTCGCCCGACTGCAGCCGGTAGAGGTCCAGCAGGTACTGGGGCACCACCGCCGAGCGGCTGGGCCGCGGCCGCCTCTGCAGGCCGAACATGTGCAGCAGCGTGGCCTCAAAGTCCCGCAGCAGTTCATGACTCTGACCCGGGTGATGACCCGACACTTTCTTCTTCCCTTCCTCAGGTATCAGACTAGCATGGTTGCTCTCTCCCAGTACGACTTGGCATAATAAAATGACCATCAGCATTCGATTACCAGGAATCATGATGTCTCTGGCAGATGTGGTGGAGGAAGGAGGAAAGAGAGAGAGATTTTTAGATGTTTGACTCCCCCCTCAACAGTTCCGTACAACTCAAAGCATTCCGGTGAAAACATGTTTAATGGGTAACAATCGCTCAGTCTGGCTCGTCCATCAGATATGAGCTATCCTGCCCAACAACATCAACATCATCAAAGGAAAAACTGCTTGTGAAAAAAAATCTCTTGAATGAAACCTAGTGGAGCCATATGCCCCCCCCCCTCCTACAGTGAGATGATTAGACAAATAAGACAGGGGCAGCCTCAGGGTCAGAGCAAACTCTAACTCGATAAGGAGCAAGATCCCTCCGAGCCTGACCCGACTGAGGCCAAACAAAGAAGCGCGTGCCACACATTTCACAAACTTCTGGAGCAAAAGTCAAAGACGGGCCTTTCTTTCGCCACTGCCTCGGTAAGCGGCGGCCGAGGCTTTTAATTTACCTAGAAATCACACCAAATCCGAGCAGATCCTCTGAGGAGGGGACAAAAAAATGCAGCAACCCTGTCACACGGCATGAATTGGATAGGTGTGGTCCACTTACCGACAGAAAATAAAGCATGGGAAAACAGTCCATGTTTGTTGGGAGCCGACGCTGGACGAGTCCTTTGAGGAAATGTTACGTGGTGCTGGGAGGCTGCTTGAGAACTTTGGAGAGAGTCTTGTCCTAAAACGAATGAAGAGATTTGTCACTTTTAAAACAAGAAAAATCCACATGAAAAAGCACATAAACAGCACAAACATAAACTCTTTACATAAACAGCTCCATGACCAAGAGTTAATCCGCTCTCTCTGGCTCACCAGGGCTATCTGTGCTCATTAGACGTGCGATCAGATGGCGCATGACAGCTCTGAGATGATAGTGAGGTCTAATTAGCATGAAAACAGAGGTGAGCTCGCCCCACAGAGGGATCCCACAACTGCGGCTCCTAACGGCTCCCGGGAGCAGCCTGGCCGTCATCGCCTTAACCCCTCCCCAGCCGACCCAGGCCGAGGGGCGGAGCCTTCCCCATCACCTTCTCCAAAGGTCCCACCAATGAAATCCACCATTAACCCCTAAAACTCCTTGCAGATATTTAAAAGAAAGGCACTAGAAATCAAGTGACCTCAATAAAGCCTGGTTTAACCCTTCAGTGTGTTCTCCTCCACACTTACCGCCCACTAGGGCAGAGGGCAGAGACTATTCTGAAATTTGCAGTACTTGTGGTTTGTTTCATAAACCTAAAATAAAAAGTGTTCGTTTGTGTTCGACACCTTTTTAAAACCCCAGTAGAGGTTTTTATCATTACTACACATTTTTAAATGACAATAAATTTGGCTCTATGTGGCACCAAACAAAGCTAAGACGTCTGACACCTGGAACACAAATGGCAGGAACTTCCATATAAGGAGCTGTTTCTGCTACATGGTGTTTGCATTCTAAAGGTTCTAGGCTTTTGTAAGCGGGATACAATTCAAATAGTGGCAAGTGGGTAACATTAAAGACTGCGATGTTCTGGGATCAGTCCTGTCAGATTATGAAGGCATTGACCTCTTTCCAGAGTACAGTGAGGAAGCGAGCTAACAAAATTAGGAGCGTTGGACAACTGAGGCCTCAGCAAACAACGGCACCACAGAGAGGACGGCCCAACTCGATGGGTGAGAGCAGCAACGCGTGCATTTTGTCATCTTTTGGATTGCGTTCCACTGGAGCGGGCCCAAGCATTACAGCAGAAATGATGCATATTAACAAGAACGCTGGGTGAGCGAGCGTATGTGTGTGTGTGTGTGTGATTGTTAGTGTATTTTATGGTTCCATTTGTTCATTCTTCATACAATCAAAGCCCGATTTTGGCCCGAGAACACGCCGCTGACCCCCGTCTGACCCTTTGCGCTTGTGCGGTTTGGATCGGAGTCGGCGGCTGAACTTCTCCGTTCGGACAGGAGTGTCTGGGACTCGACCCGGAAGGCGACTGCATTAAAGTTTAGTGGGATTTAGGACTCAAAATGCAAACAACTGTTAAAACCCCAAATATACTTCAACAGATTAATATCATTAAAGCGGAATGGTCCATAATCAAAGCAGCGTGAGACCACTGACCCCAAACTATTTACAGGATCTTTTTTTTGTGCATTTGGTACATTTATCTGACTTTGTTTATTAGACTTCTTGCCATCCGTAACACAAGCAGTTTCCTCCGGGAGCTTTCTGATTCCGAAGAAGAGCAGCGCGGGCTCTTTTGCAACGAACGCAGCTTATGGTGCAATTTGGCTTGAGCTTCTCGCTTCCTCTGGTTTGGCAGAGCGCTGTGGGCCTCACGGCGTTCGACTTCACTCTCCCTAACCCGACTTAATGAGAGCCGACTATGCACATGGCCCTTTAGATGTGTTTCCTGAGGAATTTGACAGGGAATGAGGAGGAGTTGGGGTGGGGGGGCAGGTTGCCGCACGAACAGACAATAGTAAGGACCCAATTTTAGCATTTTATCTCTGTCACGCTTCATTCACATCGCACCAGAAGGCTGCATTGTGTTGTCTTGCTGTATTTTTTTTTAATGTGGCTCATATAATGCAGAACAGACTCTGGAGTTTATGGTCAGTCGGAGATCTGCATTCCAGAATCCATATAACAGCCACAGCAGCAGCAGCCTGTTCATTATCGCCACTCTTGTTTACACTTTATGCCTCTTTGAGCAGGCTGACGCTCCTGTTACCTGCTATTAAAACGCTCCTCTTTTCTTCTCCACCGAGAGCCGCCACAACAACTCATTCGCAGGTGTTTCTTTTACACACACACAACCCCCCCCCCACCACCACCACCACCCCATTCACCGGCGGACCCCTTCTCACATGATTCAGATAGTTTTTACCAATCAGTGCATCAGTACGGCAGGAAGAACTATTTTTTTAAAGACTGTTAGATGACTGTGTGTAACTCTTTCTTCCCTCCGTCTATTGTTGGGCTTCCCTTTCTTTCTTTTCTTTTTCACAAGCCGGGCCCTTTCTTAAAATACAAGAAGCGAAAATACACAAACCCAAACAGCAAGGTCTGGCAACGTCAAGCTCTCCCGAGTTGATTTATTACAGAGACGGCGCACCCCGCAGTTCGGCTCTGATATGTGTAACCGCTTTTAAAATGTGCTTAGTCCCCCATTTCAGTCTCTCTTAGTCTCAGACCACTGCCTGGGGCCGGGACCCGAGGGCCCAGGGCCTGTCTGAACTGGGCCGAGACCAAAAAAATGAAGGGAAAACACAAAATGGGGACGAAAAAACACACATGAAAGACTGAATGTGGCCAATACTGGGCACATATAGAACTCTTTAGGACCAACCCCCCCCCCCCGCCACACACACACACACACAGCAAAGGCTGTGAAAAAGTTTCCAACTCTAATTATATAATAATAAATATATGAAGCCCATAATAAGCAGTACATATACTGTAATGTAACGTGAAAAAAGTTTCGAAACCCATAATAAAGAGCAATGATACTGTTATACTACACATATGGGGAAGTTTGGAAAGCCTTGAACGTACTATGTTGCATCCTCTGTCTCTCTCTGTCTCTCTCTGTACAAATATGTCTATAGTTTTCTTCCCAGCAGGTTGAGAAGCAGATAAAGCTCAGTTCTCCCAGACAGTTGGGACTCGAGCCTTCACTGTGAGGGTCTGTAGGAAAGTCAGGGGGTCTGCAGGGAGAGCGCACCTGTGCAGACCCTCTGACTCTCCCGCAGACTCTCACAGGGCTCCTGTGGCCCTCTGCGCTCCAAGCCCGCTCCAAGCGCAGCAGACCCCACAATCCACGCACACACACACAACCTCCCACCACCCTAGAATAAGGAATGGAGGATAAAACACTCACCATGGACGCGAGCTGTATCCTCAGCGTGAAGTCAGATGCGGAGCGGGGGTCGCGCGGATGGATGGCCGGGGTCCTCTAAAGTCCGGTAAAAGATGGGCCCGGGCTCGTTAGGTCCGAGGTGGAGACACAGACTGGTAGCTCCAGAGCAGGGCACGCGTGACGCACTGACAAACACACACACATACACACACGCACACACACACTCTCTCTCTCACATACACTCACACACTCCGGCAGGAGGACGCTCTCACTCTCTCACCCAGCCAGACTGATCCTCAGCCCCGGAGCTGCAGTCTTTATGAGTCCCGCCCAGTTCAGGCCTGCGCCCTCCCCCTCCCCTCCCCTACCCTCCCACCACACACACACACACACCCCGCGCCCTCCCCACTGGCCTGTCCGGCACCTAAGATAAACCTCCTCCCCCTCGCGCTCCCCAGAGAACACACACCGAAAATCACAGCGTTTTATTTTTACAACTGTTACATTACCCTCTCTCTCTTTCTCTCTCACTCTCCCTGTTGCGCTCTCTCTCTCTTTCTCTCTCTCTCTCTCTCTCTCTCTCTCTCTCTCTCTTTCTCTCTCACCGTTTCTTTCTCTCTCTCACTCTCCCTATTGCGCTCTCTCTCTCTCTAACTGTTTCTTTCTCT
>JBBPDH010000001.1:25041265-25067220 GCA_037974565.1 Clupeocharax schoutedeni
CCAAGACCAACTGATTACAGAGGTGGAATCAGGTGTGCTTCCTGCTTGGTTGGAATGAAAACCTGCACCCACAGCAGCCCTTTCTAGAGAGGTTTGACACCTCTGCGCCTAAGAGGTCATGGGTTCGAATCCTACCTTCAGCATACCACTACTGGGTTCCTGAGGAAAAAAACCCTTAATCCTAAATTGCTCCAGGGAGACTGCCCCCCTGTAGTTAGGGAATGGCAGTTGCTTTGGATAAAAGCGTCTGTTAAATGCCGTAAATGTAAATTATTATTATTATTATTATTATTATTATTTGTTGTTGCACAGGTGTAATATCTGTTGTGGTGTATTTGTGTTTATGCCATCTGTTCACTTAAAGGAGGAAAACCTAAATTATATTCCAATAAGACAATGCACAATGTCACACAGATCCTTAGCTGAAATAAAGGTACAATGTAAAATAAATAGAGCCGAGTTGTGCTGGGAATGTTTTCTTCTTATGCAGCTAGATTAGCTATAATGAAGTTCATAATGTATTTGTGATGTATTTGATATGCTGTAATTCCAGAGGGACTCATTACTGTCTGGATGTTTACATTATCAACATACAGAAATGTTTGACGAATATAGTAAAAAAAAAACATCTGACAAAGGTAATAGTTTTTAAGAAAGTATAAATACTTTTTCTTAATTTGAAGAAAGTTACAGACAATGTAAACTTGAACAAGAGGCGTCGCTGCAACTGAGAACAGCCAATGCCATGTCTACATATTTACATATTCGCTCAAAATGAAAGGCAAAATACACCCCTACCAGCTATTGTCCACAGTTAAAGAAGTTAAATGATGAATTATGAAGACATCCAAACACTTACTGTTTTTTATCTCCTCCACTATGAATGGGTCAAAACAAATTTTGTCAATGCTCTCATCAAGGCAGTAGGTTTCATATATCTTTTTCACCTCCTCATGTAGCATTAGTTTTTCAGTGTCAGACAGTTCTGGACACAAGATCTTATCGTTGAATTCCTCTGAAATGTGAAAAAAAAAGTTTCACATGTTAAAAGAGTTAAAACACACAAATGAGTGACATCCACTAGACCAGGGGTCACCAACCTTTTTGAAACTGAGAGCTACTTCACAGGTACTGAGCCATAGGAAGGGCTGCCAGTTTACTTAAACTTATCTAAACTTCATGTCTAATAAACATGTTTTAAATGTGTGGGGTTTTTTTTAGATATTGTCATTTTGAGGTCTATATAAATGCAGAAGTGATTAAAGAAGAACAGCAACAGGATAAAATAAAATGTTGTACAAGTAGTTATTTTTGTTATTTTTGCTATTTTTTGAGCATGTCCTGCCCGCGTTGGTGACCCTTGCACTAGACACACGTTTAAGCAAGTGTGTAGCTGTGTGTGTAAACCCACCTACAGTGAGGCAGAACTGAAGAACATGAACAGCTCCCTCTTGCTTGAGGAAGTTCATGAAGCGGAACAGCAGGTCTTGCTGTTCCCGAATCTCTTTAAGTTCTAGTTTTAACACCTGAAAGAAAGAGAAGAAACAGCTTATCAGTAAGTTTTGAGCAACTGTCAAATGGACAGATAATACACGTTCAGTGAAGACATTTATTTGTAAAAGAAAAAGCTTAGACAATCGGCTAAAAACGATTTTATAACCAGATTTTGGAGCCGGCGCTGAAACAGGAGCACATTTCTGTAAGTCAGGTGAAACAGATGGCACTTACAGAAGACTTCTTATTGCGCAAATCTGCATACTTCTGCAGGAATGGGACAAGCGCAGAGGCAGGTTCAGTGGCAGCTTCTGGCTAAAATAAGAAATCCACCCATAATACAGTGTCCATATATGTCACACACTGAAGAACATTATTGCATTCTCTGCCTTCTGTAGCGATCTTTCATAACTAAATTAGTCTTACTGGAGAGTTGTCGATGAAAATGAGCAGTAAGTGGTTCACAGTGTCCTAAAAGAAAAGAGAAATGATATATAACATTTGTTCCAAAAAAAAAAAACTAAGAAAACAAGCTACTTCCACATTGACACTCACTGGATCAGCCAAATAATCCATGGAGGGAAGGAAAACAGAGCCAGCAAGAACCTCTCTTATCAGAAGAGTAAGACATCTGGAAAAACAGGCATGGAAATATAGGCCAGGAAAAAGGGAAAGCAAAACATTTTAAGAGCTTAGATCAGATAGACCTAAGTAGAGCTTCACCTGCAGTCAGTGGCTTTTGGAGGTAAGATGTATGAAAAGAGCATCTCAGTAAGCTTGCGCAGGTAGAGCAGCTCATCCCTTCTGCTACGCAAGGCCACATGCAGGTCAGGACCATACTCCTCTAAAGCGGCCTGCTGCAGATACTCAGAATTCTTCACTAAAACAGTAAAAAAAAACACAAAAGGGACATTATAGAGACATGCCAACTATCAGCACTAAACTGAGCCAATCTCTTAGATATACAGGTGATACAAAAAAAAAAATAAAAAAAATAAAAAAATACCCTTTTGTCTTGCTTTGGCAATAATTTCGATGTGTTTCATGGCAACTTTGAGCAGTTTGAGCGTTATGAGAGATGGAATATCGACCTGAAAAATGTTAGAAAAATGTTTTTTATTTTGTTTTAACCCTAACAACTGCAGAAATCCTTAAATTAAATGCACAGAAAATATGTGAATATACATTCAAGTGAAACAAACTCAAGTGAAAATGGAAAGCAAACAGAAATGGTACTTTACTCTCTGTGCTCGGCGGACCAACACCGCAGCTACAAACCGCAAAGTCACTCTGAGTTCATCCACAAACGCCTCGTCGTCTGTAATGTCCCTACCAAGCAATATCCATTCAGTGAGGCTGCATTCATGCAGTATAAAAAGCTATGTATTAATACATAAAGATAAACAGCGCATACCTGTACCAGGGGTACACAAAGTTTTCAAGGACCAGCTCAAGTATCTGTGGACAGATTAGACCTTGTTGCCGTTCAAAGTTCTATCAAAATGGCATTTTGGTAAATTTGGCAAATGGTAAATTCAACTGAGGCTATGTTCACATGTCCTCAAACCTCAGAAAGAGATGCGTCCACTTTGGAGTGCACTTTTAAGTCCAACCATGGCTGATAGTTTTCAAGAAGCAGTGTTGGTCTGGCAAAAGACAACAGAAATCAGTCACTTTTTGATATTGCGGTATGAGGCCAATTTAACTAAAGTTTAATATCAGGTAAACAATGAAACACTAGCTTTTTACCGGTGTCTTTTGCATTTCACCTTTCCACAGACAGCACAACTGTGAGCCAAAGGAAACAATTCTTGCAGATCTAACTGTCAAGACAGAAAAAGCAGAGTGACAGTAGAGTACAGGTCCTGCTGAAGTAAACTTGTGCACTGGGACATTGTACTTGGTTTTAGGGCCAAAGAGGGCTAAAACTTGGTTTTAGGGCCAAATAGTCCTTTTTACAGCGCCAATTCCGATCAAGCTGGGCAAAAGGGCTGGTTCTGTTCTGGGGTCAAACCGG
Organism: Clupeocharax schoutedeni; assembly: GCA_037974565.1. Lineage (NCBI taxonomy): Eukaryota > Metazoa > Chordata > Actinopteri > Characiformes > Alestidae > Clupeocharax > Clupeocharax schoutedeni. Next base: position 25,044,777 of record JBBPDH010000001.1, read on the forward strand.
AGACCCTGGCAGAGATGTCTGAGAGGAGAATGGTTGCTCTGTATCATGGACTACACCTCCCATCCTTTAATAGGCCATCTGACCACACACAGCAAAAAGCTACTAGAAAGCTACCTGTGCCCATACAACTGAATATCTCCTCCCAGTTCTCTATTTACGCCATTCTGTTCTGAATCGGATATGTACAATACAGAACACAAATGTTTAATCTGTGAATCGACCGAATGCTATCTAATGTTAAGCTCATTATCTTACCATCTGTTGCTAATGTATTGCATTTATTTTTGTTTTAATAACACTAAACCACTGCGGTGGGCTGGCGGAGTCCCTGTCTCGCGCCTGTTGAACCCAGGATAGGCTCTGGATAGCAGCGAGTCTAGTGCGGATCAAGCGATTACAAAAAATAGAGAACACTAATCCATTTTCATAAATCATTTAGTACCACTAATCTTCTGGTACAGCACACTTAGTTTTTACACACAGCAATATCAGTGTTATACTGTTATTTTTTACACTAGTATAGTTCACACGTGACTATAAGAGGCTACTTTACTATACAAAAAAAACTAATAATTTTTGGGGCAGCTGGTGGCCCAGTGTTTAAGGAGATGCCCCTGCAATTAGGTCATGGATTAGAATCCCAGGACTGCTAGTGGCGCTGCTGAGGTACACTTGAGCAAGGAAAAGTCCCCACAAACTGATTCCTCGGGGCGCCCCCTGTTGGTGGCTTCCCACTGCTACATTTGGAGAAAGGTTTAAATGCAGAGAAAGAATTTAACATTATTCACAATGTGCTGTGGTGTGTTCACACGTGACTATAGGTAGCCACTTTAATGTTCTTGTCATTGTTCTGCACTATTGTTTATAGCATATAATTTTATTTGCTCTTATCTTTACTTTGACACTTAATCCTCAGCAACACTTTTCCTATTTGTTTATTATTTTGTAAATACAAAACTTGAGACAAGTAATAATGCCATGAATTACAGAACAATGAAAGAGGAGCACAGTACAGGATTTAATAACATCAATATCCTGAGTACTGCATGCACTGTAGACTGCCAATCAAATTTCCAAACACGAGTGGTTATTGGCTGAACACTCCAATTATAACAGTGGTGAATATTTTAATGCTCAGTAGAATTGCAGACATTATGTCAGTGCTATTAAAATGTTGAGTTTATATAAACAAATCTATTTGGCCTTACCCTTTTCTTTGCTTTAACTGTTATGAGGATGTTAGGAAGTAGCGTCTCTGTTCCTAACGAGCAGTAGAAAGTGACCACGCCAGCCAAGAACGACCAGAAAATGACGATAACGTGAAGGTACCTGAAAGAGGAATGGAAACACATGAGATTGGCTAGAAGCAAGATCTTGCGGAGCATGCTGAAATTAACCAGTTCACCTGTTCAACAGGACTGTGGCTAGGAGCAGCAGGACCAGCAGAAAGCAGAAAACGGGATACTGCCTTCCCACCTCTCTAATCAGGTCCACTTTTAGCCTCAAAGTCCCACAAAACGCCCTTAACGTGGACATTTTCGGAGCTGTGTGGATAAGAACAAAGGTAGGGAGACCAGTGCATTGTCTTTTACGATTCTCAGTTATTTAATTAAGGCAACAAAAAAAACATGAACATTGCATTACTGCAGTCTCTTACGTGGGTGAAGGCTTCTTCAGCAGCTCTCAGCTAGTCTTTTTGCAAGACCTCGGATGAAAACATCCCACAGTGCAGGCTCTCCACACTTACCAACTGGATTACTGAGAGACAATAGAGATGCGAAACGATAACGTGCACACTGAATTAGGAGGCATTTGGCTTGTTTATTCAGTCATGGTGGTCTTTTTTTTATATATAACGGGTCCATAACAGACGCTCATGTGGGCTTGGCTCTAAACCTGACGTCACCTCCGGTGCATGTTTTTTTCCAACCGTGTATATCCCAGCACGACTCCAGGAGAGGCATGTAGTTTTTAATCTTAAGCCATATCAGCATCAGGTTACGCATTGTGCAAAAAATACAGAACCAGCCGCTGATAGATGCGTGGAGCTCTTCTGTCAGAACTAAACTGCTTTCAACTCAACTTTATCTTTCGTGTTCTCCATCCATGCTTTTACTGTTGCAACATGACTGTGCCCCAGTGCACAAAGCAAAGGCCATAAATACATGATTGATGAGTGGAACTTGAGTGGCCCGCAGAGCACAAAATCACAGAAATGTCAACATCTTGTGGAAAGCCTTCCAAGCACAGCGAAAGCTGTAAAGAGCAGGGATACTCCATAGTAAAGGTTATGTGTTTGAATGAAATGTGATAAAAGTCCCTATTGGAAGTCATTTTCAGGTGTCCCCACAATTTTATTAATGCAGTGTATGTTTGGAGCATTGCTGTCAGAACTGGATTGCTTTCAGCCACAGGGGTATTACTGACGTTTCATTATTAGCTCTAGATGACGGAGGCCTCTCCAGTTGATCTGTGCTCCATGATGGAACACAGTGGAACTGTTGCACACCCCTCAAGTTGAATGTTAGCACTGGGTAAGGTGACCCAATCCTCCTCAGTGGGTCCCTTTCGACACAGTACCCTGTGGAGATTACTCAGGGGGTGGAAGCAATGCTGAACGTGTTCAGCCTAAAACGATTCACAAATTAATACAATGTCCAGAAACTTTGACATACAATATATTACACAATTGAATTGTAACATGGTACCCTTTGACACCCAGTACCCTTTGATACTTTCAGTTGCTGAAAATAAACCCTCATTCTTAGATGGAATTTTAATGGAAAAATATGCACAGCCCACTGATTGCATACTGAAAGTGACAATTAACTTTCTACCTGTACTCTGAAAGACAACAGGAAGGTAACAACATCACAACTATTACAGTAAACAGTTTTAGGACACAGATAGAAATCAAAAACTTTATTACAAAAATAAGTTACACTCACCTCATTTTACAGTATAAAACAATTTATTTGCAGGAATGCAAAAAACGTTGTTGGCCACCAACAATAGTTTAAAACTGCTAACATTTGTCAAAAGGTTGTAATGATACAGCTTCATCAAGAGGGAGTTAACTGAATGGTTCAGTCAGCTGTTTGCTATATATGGAATATAAACCAAAGCTGCAGCATCCCTTTTTCCACAGAATGATCTTGTCCCTTCCCAGTGAACGCAGCCAGAGGACTGGCTGGCCCAGAGCTGAAACATGGTCATTCACATTCATGAATCATGATTAAAAATAAAACCTTAAATCAAAAAACTATGGTGGTACAGGACATAATTGTCATCTTTACAGAAGCTAGTTATCCAGAAATGGTTTTCCACTTGAAGAAAAAAGGGACACTGCAGGGCTTACCAAAAGCAGTTGATGCCTTTGTGATGTTCAAGCCTTTACAAAAGTAACATTTTATTCCAAAACTATCATACAATCATACAACCAGTAACTACATAATCTGAAGAAGCAAGGCAGCTAATTCAGTTCAAAATAAGATAAAAGCAGGGCTTGTTCAGGCTCATCATATGAGATTATTTTGCATGCCCAGTTTGACTGTTCGCAGTGTCAGAGCAGCAGCAAAATGACTATATTACATTAAGTACATCTTTTGAGCAGCTGCTCTAATGCATATTTCATAGGAAACAAGCCCTGCTTTCATCAATATAAGTTTCCCTATTTACAGTACAGGCAGGGTAGTTCAATCCTCTGTACTGAGGTAGTTCACCAACCCTTTAAAAGACAAGTTCTGAAAAGAACCACTTTCCTGGAATGCCTGACTTATCCATGCAAGGTGGTTACACCAAAAACCTGCAGATGTCATGTCCTCTTCATCCAAATAAAAAAAATTTAGATAAACATGGATATTCTGACAATAAAATTACAATTAGCACAAAAATATACATTAGCATCAAGCTCCTTTGAGCCACTTCAAACGCAAACTTAAAAAGTGCAAAAAAAAAAAAAAAGAAATATTTTAGTATCATTTAAGAAGTCTGAACTTCACGAATGATTTTAACTGGTGCGTTTTGTAATTTTGGGGGAAAGTTACAGGGATTATCGTATGATGCATTCTGAAGACTTTAATGTATACAGAAAGTCCACGGTACAGAACTTCCACTGGGTTCGGGGGGTTCAAGGGTGGCAGTATGGGAGATATGCTTCTGTAAGGCTGGAATATCATTGAACCATTGCCTCGACCTTACCATCATATCCATTGGCAGCTTCTGGTGTAACCCCATGTAGCAAGTCAGTCTTCACTGTAACTGGTCAGGACCAGCCTCGACCCCCTTTCCCTGCTGAGGGAGAAGAAAAAAAGGCCTTTATTAAAAATGATCAAAGACAACAAAAAAAGTGAATATTTAATGTATCACAATGTAAACTACATGTTTTCAGGATGCTTTACATCAAACTATTCATACTTAAGACATAAAATGTTCATAGAAGCCCCACATTTAGAAATAAGTCTATTCTACATATCAAAAAATGAGGGGGGGGGGGACTTAGATGAACAAAGACACAAAAAACACGCAAACCTTTGGTCCATTTCTTCCACAAGGTGCCTTGTATGTGTTAGCAATTTGAAAGGGGAAAATAGTCAAAAATGTATTTATCAATTTTTTTTTAAATGAAAGTAACACATGATGACGATAACAAAGCTAACAGCAAAATATGTTTGTCAGAAAATAAACAGTACAAAGTACAAAGAAATGGTTAGCATTTATAAAAATGTCTACTTGACAAAATATCCCCCCACCCAACCACCACCACATACCACACGGCCTCTCTGCGGAGCTCCTCCTCTGGACCCACGTGCACCTCTGCTGGATCCTGGGCCTCCACGCTGAGAGAAACCGACTCTTCCTCTAACTGTGGCTGCTCCACGGCCCCGAGTGAGTGTAGATCCACGGGCTCCTCGACCACCTCTTCCCCTCCCTTGGGTTTGGAAGTCTTCATAGCCATAGTATGGATCTTCATAGCCTCCTCGGTAGTTGTGATAGTCATAGCCATAGTAATCATAATAACTCTCATAGCCATAGTAGTCGTGGGGATATGAAAAGCCTCCCCTGCCTCCTCGTCCTCTTGCTCTTGTTGGAGGAGGCATGTGTGGTGGGCCATAGTAATAGTATTCATCATACCTGAAGGAGTCCCAGAAATTCCTTGTTGAAAACACAAGTAATTTAATTTGAGCAGCATACAAGATGTACATATTTCAGACAGAATCTCTAATGCTACATCACAGTGTGCAGACATGATCTTACATTTGTGTTTTAGCTGCTTGTCTTTGAGCCTTTCGTTCCTTCCTCTTCTGATCAGGAGGTTTTGCAAAGACAATTTCAATCTGTTCACCCTCCAAATCTTTCCCATTCATGTCAGCTAAGGCCTGTTGATCAATCAGAATTTAGCGCATATACAACAGTCAATGAAAAACTAGAAGAATGAAGAATAAAATTACCTTAACGGCACCATCTCTTTCCTCAAAGTGAATGAAGGCATAATCTTTAAGCTTTTTCACCCTTTCCAGTTTGCCAAAGTTGCTGAATGTCTTTTCTAAGAGCTCTTCTGAGACCGTGCTGGCAAGGTTTCTTACAAAAAGCACTTTAACCTAAAGGAGAAAGAAAAATTGAAACAAGACATTAACATATCTTCTGTATTATAAAATATATATATATATGAATGCGTCGGTAAAAATCTGCTTGGTTACCTTTGCCATGACCTCTGGATCTGGGTCCTCAATGGGGTCAGCCCATTCCACAGTCACCACATTTCCCCATACCTTCACCTTGCCGCTCATCAACCTGCGTCTTGCTTGTGCAGCTGTTTTGTGATCCTCATACTCCAAAAAGCAGAAGCCTCTATTTTTTTTCTTGTCATCAGGCTGATGATATAAAATTACATCATTCAGCCCCTCTGAGAGAAAGCAGAGAGAGAATTAAATAAGCAACTTTCCTGAGATAGTCTTAATATTAATGTATGTTTAACCTAGTCTTAATATTAATGTACGTTTAACCCAAGGCCCTCAAAGAGTTCACAAATTTTCTCCATTCATTACTCACCTGTAACTTTGGCAAACTCTTCCACGATCTGCTCCTTGGTTTTGCTCTTGGGAATGGAGCCAACAAAAAGTCTATTATTGGCGACAGAGATGCACACGCCAATGTGTTTTCCAGGGCGTATCTCATTGTTGTTACACTGGAGATGCATATAAAACAGCAAATTAATACAGTTTTAGGAGAACTTTTCAAAAAGAAAGAATGAAGTGAATGATGCATTTCTTCAGTGAATGGGAAATGTGCGTGTAAACATTTTTAAAAATGTATGGCCAACATAGCCTCGAACTCCTGTCATCTGGTTGAAAGCCCTGCACTCAACCCGCTACAAGCATTTTTCATATGACTGATCTCATTTTACCAGTGTTCTACCTGTTTGCTTGTTTCTCTTCACGCTTTTTTTTTTAATCCCCTGTCCATCTGGCATCCATATGCAACTACCGGTCATGTCATATATATTATTCTCTCACCCAGCTTCTAAATGCGAAGTGCTTGACCCCTGATCAACTGATCACAAGTTTTACGCAAACACACTACTACAGATACAACAGACATTGACACTGAAACCGTTCTGAAATTCAGCATGAGCTCCAAGGAAAAGCGACACCTATTCAGGCTGACACAATTACACCAATAAGATAGAAGTAATGACTCACCAGTTTAACTGCCTCCTGAGCAGCCTCTTTAGTGCAAAAAGTGACAAAGGCATAACCCCGGTTCAGGCCACTGAGGGGGTCCATCATCAGACGCAGGTCCCATATAGGCCCTGCTTTTTCAAACAGGGGAACCAGCTCATCCTCAAAGAGATCTCTTGGGATTTTTCCCACAAAAATCTAGGGGAAAAAATTACAAAGTTAACCAAACTTAGTTACCAAGTCTACTGTGGTGCAATAAACTATTACTTTATTATTTTCAGCAAGGGCACTAGATGGCTTTTAAATGCTTTGTGTAACTCCATCAAACTACTCAATAAGTCAACACATAAAATAAGACCTATGAGACTACAAGTAGTCCAGTGTCATAACTTGGACATGGACAACAATATCTGTCAGTTGTCACATTCTGGACAACAACAGCTAGATAACTAACACCAACAAAAAAAATGATCTGACATGCAGTAATGGTCCTTTTGCCAATGTATGGTCTGAGAAGACAGTCGGATGAAAACCCAAAGAGAAACAGTAATCTGTTACAATAGTTAGTAGAACAGCAAAGTCTTCGTAAAATCAATAATTTGTTGCTTCCCCTGGACAACCAATTTTTTGCCCAGTTATTTTCAACCATTGGTATTGTTTCCTTATTAACACAGAAAACACTACTTAGTTGGTTTTATACATAGTTTTAAAACATTGATAAATACAAAAACCCGTTGTGTATTCAAATTCTGTTAGGACCTAACGGGTTAAAATAAAGAACTTCACTCACATGTACAAAATATATAAATACGAGCAACACACAATCTGAGGATATTTTAATCAAAGTGCTACATTATAATATAGGTGACTTATTTTTTAAAAAATCAAAACCTACAATTTTAATGGAATCACAGCAATGTAATAGCAGTTATTCCAGAAAAATACAAAGTCTTACCTCTGTGCCAACTGAGGGCTGTGCACCTGAGTGTGTCGACTCTGGAGGAGGGCCACCATACTTCCTCTGACCTGTCGTCACATCAAGTGTGTATCCGGTTCTCTCAAGCAAAGCCTGGCAAATCAGAAAACTGTCCATGACTCAGTGACACAGAAACAACCTATTCATACGCTTTTGCCGTAAACTTTGATAAGTCTGATAAAATTATTCCAGACAGTACTCTTTACTTATAAACACATGATGAAACTGTTCAGCTAATTTCAAGGTCTTTACGAACGGAATCCAGTGTTACAGAGGAATGTAAAACCTTATCTATAGGTAGATTTCCCAGGAACAAAGTGTGACACCCAAAAAGTACTCAACAATTAACACAAATAAATGTGGGTAAATTATCTTTACAGATTAAAAAGGACAAAGAATTTACTTCATATGACCATCCTTCCACACAACTATTTTTTTAAATACCAGACACATGCAGAAATTGGTTACAAAATTCAGAAATTGGCTCAAGAAAACTTACTTTGATTTTTGCCTCATCTGGTCCTTTATTAGAATCTGACACTTTGGTCCCCTGCTTCTCCCTCTGCCTGTATGTCTTCATAACTCCACAGAGAAAGGCACTTTTGTTCTGATGAAAAGGTAGGGAGCAGAAAATCAACAATGATGAATATGTATTCTGTAGGATTACTTGAGTGGCAGAGAAAAATAAAGATGTAACAGACAGCTTTGAAATACAGAAAAAAAAACTTACATCACTGTTGAAAAACTTTTCATTTGTTTTTGCAAGATTAACAGACCAGCAGACATGTTCCAAATTTGTAACTTTCCCCCTCACCAACTATAACAGTTTTGTTTTTTGTTTGGAAATTCTGATATGTTCCATGTTTATCATGCAACTGAGCTTCAAAGATATTAACCTGTGCATTTTTGGTGCTAAGATTTTCCACAGTTGTCTGCTCTATATTCAAATGGTTAATCAGCAGAATAAACTAAATACTAAATAAGTTTGCCTGTAAACAAATTAACACAAGACTAATAGAACTCGCTCCAAAATGTCTACAGCACACTCCTGTAGCAAAGAATTGTTATGCATAGCTGTTAAGTTGTGTGCACCAGTCGAGTTACAAGGCAACACTCTATTCCTACACACAATCACTTGTAATAGTGTAGTTAACAGAAGTAATAGCTTTTACACTATTGTAGATTTCTGGTATCATGTGTCCCAGTATGATATACAAATAAGTGCAAAACAGAATAAGTGGCTTTTTATTAGCTTCATAATTTTAAGATTCAGTGCTGCCCCACCACCAGACACAAACTAGAAATAGGCTTTATATTACAGTATGCCATACCAGGCTGTCAAGAAAAAAAAAGTTAATATTACCACTTTCATGTCTAGTTGTCACCACATTAAATACCTGAACATGTGAAAGGTCACTGTCTTTAAACTGCAGAAGGACTTGCAGAGCACCTTCTTCGTTAAATTCCTTTAGAGCTTCGATTGCCCGATCATCAAGATCACTGTGTGAGACCAGACCTGATTGAAAAATGCAAACATAAGAGAATCAACTGTCAGTTCATTCTTCATTCATTCTGCATTTACAAACATTCCCAGTTATATTATATGCAAGCCAGATATAACTGGTGTCATGTTCTCAGAACAGAAATATCTAAACAAACCAGATGTGATGGCGTATTTTAACATTCATCTAGAACCCCTCACCATATCAAGCACTGATTTATGAGGACCCATCACCTGTCTGAACCATCACCAGCTACTGCTTTGTTCCTGCATATCCATTCTGCAACACCTTTGCCCTAATACCGTTTGAGGAGACATCCTCAAGACTGCTAAAACTTAACTTAAAGGGCCTAAATATGAAATTCCCCAGGATACCAAGTTTCCTCCGAGTTGCTGAGGGAGGCAAAGGGAAAGATAAATGTCCAAAGTAGCCAATTTTTGTTTTTGTGCAAGGTTTTTAAAGCACTTTGTGACTGCAGTACCCATTTTGGAAGGAAACCACAAAAAGTTGCTTTAAATGTTCCAATTCCCACAATCGCATTTAGAAGCACATGCAATTATTATGAAAATCTGAAATGGGTGAGAATATGCTGAATGTTCAAATGGGCCTTACCTGCTATGTAAATTTCATCTAGTTTGACAGCAACTTTTCTAGGTAACCCAGCGTCTAATAATGTCTGGAAGTGTTCTGAATGGGTAACTGCAGCCGAAGTCTCCATTGGTTCTTCAGTACCGTTTCCATTTATATGCTCTGTGGCCATGTCTCCGTTATCTGTGCAAATGCAATGAGCCAAATTAATCCAAAACTGGGAAGAGGTCAAGGAACCTGTTGCCTGACCCCTGCCTTTCTAATCCGGGGCCATCAACACCATTTCCCCCAGCTTCTTAAACATTTCTATTTGTATCAATCCCTAAAAGCCAAAGCTAAACATGGGGGCAGCCTACTACAGGTCTATACATAGTGACATTTTAAAATAATGCAGGAATTGCCATTCATTATACCAGGAATAGCACTTGATTTTCCCATCCTTACTGTAATACTGCACTATTTTTTTTTTGTTCAATGGAATAACACATTAAGTTACCTGCGTGAATATGAAGAACGTAAATGCACGGGGACCACAAATTTTGCATAAAATAATGGAAGTGCTGCTGAACTGCCAGAGTGGCTGTGGTGCCGAGAGGCTCCAGATTTTTACACGTGTTCTTTGGCTAGGCTAATTTCCGCTCCTCTAACACTAGTTGGGAAAGCATGTGTCCAGTTTACTACATTAGCCTTTGAATACACTCAACATTAGTGCCTACTAACTGTCCGTGTTGGTCAGATTCCCCCGGACTAATCTACAATTAATATCTGACCACTTTAGCTTTAGCTACATTAAAACGTGGTTAGCCTAACCACGTAAAGGGCGGACATTTCAAAGCCCCACTTTATTTCATTCGGCCAAGAAATATCTGTGGCCACGTATAGTCAAGATAATCGAGATTTCCTATAACGCTGCCCTGTTATTTGTATTCTAGGTCTTATATTTGTCTCCAAAAAGCGTGGCCAACATTAGCTATCCTCCCTTTCTAGGCCAGGGGGACACAAGAGCAACGTGGACACTCAACTTTCAACACTGTGTTAGCCTCTCCGTTTTCTGACAGCTACCACTCCAGCGAGGGGCTCTTCTCTTACTCTAATTCAGTCTACACGTGCTTATGAAGACCCTCGTAGCAGAGAAGGGATGAAATTACACTTTCATAACTTTGCAAGGGCTTCTAGTTCGCTAGCAAGTTACAACTGCACGAGAAAAACAACGTTCAGTCGTTGCAGCCCGGGCGTTAGCCACGGAAAGCTGCAATGGAGGAAAAAACCGTTTCCCCAGATTAATCGGCGTTGAAAAATGCTTGTGCTTAGAGTAAACCGAACCAAGGCCCTAAGTGAGCGAAGGTGAGCTAAAATGTTTTTTACAATGAGCCAGATAAAGGGCTGTGCAACGTGCCGCCACACAGAGGAGTCCATTTTCAAAAAGCCGGTGCGAGCCGCGCCGACCAGTTTCTGCCGACTTTTGTTTGAAAACAAAAGATCATCCCTCCGCCGCCCTGCGAGCTAATAAAAACAACTTCTGACTCGAGAAGAAAAACGCTGCTCGTACCTGTGACTGAAAACAACTTGAAACGGGTATGTACGGATGGCTCCGGAGGGAGAAGTGAAGGGGGAAAAGGAGAAAAATTGTCCGAGTCCCTCGCCGCTGGTCCGGCTCCACTCTCTCTCTCAATTCGGAGGAGGCAAAATGGCGGCCAGCATCACGCCGCCAGTTTTTTTTTTTTCTTCTTTTTTTCCCCCGAGCTCCCCCTGTGATGTACGGGGTTTCTCACACACCCATCCAGGGGCTCCTGTGCTTATAAACGGCCCTGCTCAGAACACAGTGAGGGGAACACGTGCTCACGCTTCAGTTGGAGCTCAGTTGAATGTGATTGAAATACAAATATTACTCTGTCAGTTGGATGTGATGATTCACAACTGGCATTGCAATGTAAAATAGGACTAGGCTTATAACTCACCGAATTGTAAATGGCTCATTTGTGTATATAGCATGATGTATTTTATATTGACTTTATTCTGGATTTTTTAGATATTATATATTGCTCTTATGACTGTGTGTCTTTGAAGTAATTTGTTTATTCCTTCATTTTCTCCAACTTTTTATGAAGAGCTAGTTGGAATAAAACTGCCATGCCTTGTGGATTTGTGCATTTAATCTTAATAAGAGATGGTTTAAAGAGACTGTTGGTGTAAAGAAATTAGGAATGAGTATGTGGTTAGTGAATTGTGGGAGAATGTATAGACTTATTAGTAGAGAGAACTTGAATGTATTTATAGTTTTTGGGTTTTTTTTCTTGTTAGAATTGAGAAATGATTGTCTTGAATCATTGTAATGCACTTATTTGCTTAAATTTAATGATGTAATTTTTCCTAAAAAAAAATAAAATTTGAATTGATTTCTGATACATGTGATTGAAATACAAATATTATTCTGTCACATGTATTTGACTATTCAGCATAGGCATTGCAATTTAGTCTTTGACTAGACTTCTAATATACTGAGTGCTAGCTGAGATGCTATGATTCTTAAGCATTTATTCAAAAGTTGTCAATCCAGCTTTACCAATGAGAAACAAATGTTCAAACATCAAAAATTAAAGTAGACACCATATGAAATTATGTCAGTTATTATAACAGCTATTTAAAAAGTGAAGTTTTTAATATGATTAAACGACTAAACAAATGCTTAAGCTTACTGATCTGGCTAAAAGCAAACAAAAAATCGCAACAAAATTTTGCAAAGTAGCATTGCAAAGTAGAGACCCTGAGCCATGAATAAATCTCCACAGCATATGTCCACTTTGGTCACCTGAAAAACCCAATTATCAGATGCACAATCAAAATATGTCTGAAAATAAGCCTTAACTGTTGCAAAGGCCCAACACAGTATTTATCTTTCTTATACAAACCCCTAAGAAGTAACAGAAGTCTGAGGTTATCCGCACACTTTCGGCATAATTATGTTGTGCATTGAAAAATGTTTTACACTGCCCCCTAACTAGCCTTTATTGAATTACACCTTATTTTATGGTATCGCAGACATTACCTGATGGCTACCTCATGCATGAACCGTGATATCAACTCTCTCATCAAGCAGTTTGTGCCCGCAGGTGATGCACGGGTTAGGGTGTATTTATGACCCAAAACTGGCCTGACTTGCAAGATTTCTGTAAATGATTTACAGTTTATTCAGAATGCTGCTTCGTCACTTTTTTGACCAGCTCCGCCTGCACCTGCAAACTTTTCTAACAAGTTGACCCAAGGGTTAACCCACGATCTACCTATCTGTACAACACTAGTACCCACATCAACAGCATATGGTGTTTACTAAAGCATGAGATTTTACAGTAAATGTAAGCATTTGTTTAGTCATTTCAATCACAAAATATAGGAAACTCTTCCTCATTTAACCCATTCACCCAAACAGCAATCAGCCAGGAAGCAGTGTGTGGGGGACCTTGCTCAAGGGTACCTCAGTGGTGCCATCAGCAGTTCTGGGACCACAACCTTCTGGTCTAATAATATAGGTTATTTACTTTTCAGAATGTTTCATGCTTTTTAATATATATATATATATTTTTTTACTTTTTGCTTTGCTTTCCCCCCCCACCACACGTTATATGTGGACTTAAAGCCTAACTATCCTGAGAATTGCTTGTTTTTTCTCAGGCTTGTCTAGTTCGCAGCATTTTACGTCTAGGAGTTCAGATGTACTTATCCACTTTATCTGAAACGAAACAGTACTATGTGCTGTGCTGTCAATCAAAAGGTGGTGATGGATATGAAACTACCACCACCACCACAATCCACCCCACACTGACAAGAATTTTGATTTGTGACCCCTGGCTGCCATGATGTTTTTTCACACTGGTGCACACCCAGGTGGCAAAATGAGAAAGGGAGAAATGAAAAGTATAAATACTTGTTTAACGTCATTTTTGGGATATTTTTGGAATTTCATTGAAATCTGAATTTTTGACAAGTGATTAAAAAGCACCTGTGTCTTTAAAAAGGTCAGTGTTTCACTTCTAAATTAATAGATACATTCGTCACTGACAGTGGCTTCCAAAAAAGCTGATCCTTGGAAATAAATGATCTGTATACGTGTGAGTTTTTTTTTTTTTAAAACAAACAGGGTCAGTAGGCAAGAAAGAATACTGCATGGCGAATGTCAGAAATGACCATCAAAATCATTTTTTCACAACCTTCCTGATATGAACCAGTTACAGCAAAACATCACAAAGTCAAAGGACTGGTTGTGGAGTTTGGGAAGCAGGTCCCTGTCACCATCAGAGGGACGGTTGTTGAGGTGGTTGAGGACTACCGGGACCTCGGATACACTGACAGTAAACTAGCAGCTGATGCAAAAAAGCTGAACAAGCTGATTAAAATGGCTGGTTCTGTCCTGGGTGTCAGACTGAAAAACCTGGAAGAGGTGTATGAGAAGAGAATGCTGAAAAAGCTGCTTAGTATCATGGACAACCACATGCAGGCCTCTTTGATAGGCCATCAGAGCACACACAGCAAAAGACTCATCGCCTTTAAATGCAGAACTGAACGCCACAGTAAATCCTATCCTGTGCCTATAAGACTGTATAAATCTTCCTTGTTCTGTTGGTGATCTTTTTCAGTCTTTAGATAATTCATTTCTCGGTCGCATTGTGCAATACAGGTTATCGTTGTCGCATCCCCTCATCACTTGCTGCTATATCATTTTTTTGGCATTCATCATATTTTGAGGGCACTTTCCATAACCACTTACACTAATAATCTGTTATTTTCTTATACAATTTTAACTATTACTACTGTGTTTTTGCTCAATTCTTTATTGTCATATCTTTTTCCTTTTTTTGCACTGAGCACATTTATGACAAAATAATTTCTCACAAGATAAAGTTCTTTCTTATGTTGTTATACTTTTTAATCCCAAATGTGTTGACTCACTGAGAAGAAAAATAATGACAGGAACTACATAAAAAAATACATAAAAAATGGAGAATTCCCATAAAGCTGGACCGGCAACAGAGTAATTAAAACCAAAAACACCCTCTCGCTAAGATAACGTGAGTTTGATTTAGAATTAGAGCTTAATTATCTGAGCTTTAAAAGCCAGCATCTTAGCTAGCATACAGTATATTAGAAGTCTAGTCTTAGACTAGATTGCAGTCCCAACGGTGAGGTACTGGTCATAATATTGGTAAAATTGGTAAAAAAGTTTACAAATAGCTACTAGGTGTCACCCCTCCAACGAACAGCAGTTTAGACTTATAAACTATAGTCTTAATTAGTAGACACCTAAACGACAGCCTCTCCTCCTTTATTGGATTTTTTTGGTTTATTTGTTTTTTTCCATTTCTAATTGACCAGTTGTCATTAATACCGCTATAATAAAAAAGAAAAGCTCACATGTAAGGGCACATGCAACAGAATACCTTGCTATGGTTAATTCTTCTTCAAGACTTGCCCTTTAGGCTGTCCATATGCAGAAGTGTCTGATTCAGGAAGACTTATGCTGTGCCATCTAGCTACTTCAGCTACTTTAAATTGCACCTGTTGCGGACAAAAGTTGTTCAACTGCACGCACACAGCTTGCATAATCTCAACAGAAAAGCACTGACAATAGGACGAGCAGCCACCAAGGTCACCATGCCCAATGCCAAGCATGGACTAGAGGGGTATTAAAGGCCCCCAGAGTTGGGCTGGAATTGCATTCTGTACAGAGTTGGAGCACCACCCGTACTTTTGGGATGAGTTGCAGTGGAGTTTGTGATCCACAATGAATCAGTAAGCAACCTCACTGATGCAGTTGTGCCTGATAATATCACATCTAGTAAAGTCCAGTGCAGGGGTGTCAAACTCCAGTCCTGGAGGGCTGTGGTCTAGCACATTTTGGTGATTTCCCTGCTCAGAAACACCTGGTTCACCTCATCAGCTAATTGTTAGGTTTTATGAATGTGTTGGAGGAAGAGAACCATCAAACTCTGCTGGACACCGGCCCTCCAGGAGGTACCCTTGATCAAGGTACCATCCCCACACACTGCTCCCTGGATGCTGCAATGCTGGCTGGCAGGCTGCCCTCTGCTTCACTTTGGTGAAAGGGTTAAATGCAGAGAAGGAATTTTACATTATTCACGCTGTGCTGTGGTGTGTTCATTATAAGGAGCCATTAGTTTACATTAAAAGAGGGGGACATGCTCCCCTAATTAAGCTAATACCCAATTAGGAACTACTGTTGAATGAGCAGGTGTCAACAAAACTGTAGTGTATTTTTCTATTTAATTCCATTTGTGTTATATGGCAATGTTAGTGAAGTGCTATAGCAAATGCTATTCCATTCAAGCTGTTTTTAATCATTTTACTGTGTTGTAAAAGTACAATTCACTTTAGTGCACTGTACACTGTACACTATTAACAATGATTAGTGTAATCTCTGAATTTGGAAGAAGGCTAATCTAATCAAGGTTAGGTTATAAGCAGACCCACTCCAGCACAGTAGCAGGAGTACATTTATTGGCCCCTTGGGGATATTATTCATCGGTGAGTCACAACTGGGTGACATTGAACAGAGAGTAATGTCAACATTACACATCAACAGAGATTACAAATATACAACAATATAATATAACACACAATATAATAAAACATAACTCCAAGATTTGTGGCACAGGTTTACACAAGAGTAAATACTTTCTTTTTTGAAAATTCACAGACATGCGAAGAGGTATCTTTCTCCTTAATGGGCAGAAACTCAGAAAAGAAAAAGCAGGGTTTAACTATTTTTTTTCTTACTATGATAGGCGTCATATAGAGTCATTTACTCTGCATTGCCATCATGTGGTCAAACATGTTTATCACCATTGTTCTAGAAGCACCCAGTACCGCTTGATAAGTAAGATCACACTGGCTATGTCTCTAAACTAAAGTGTGGATGTACACCAATCAGCCACCAAACTCTCCATCTAACATTGTGTAGATCCCCCTTATGCTTCCAAATCAGATCTGACCCATCAAGGCATGGACTCCACAAGACTCTGAAGGTGT
Source organism: Clupeocharax schoutedeni (assembly GCA_037974565.1). Lineage (NCBI taxonomy): Eukaryota > Metazoa > Chordata > Actinopteri > Characiformes > Alestidae > Clupeocharax > Clupeocharax schoutedeni. The sequence goes on from JBBPDH010000001.1 coordinate 25,061,564, forward strand.
GCCGTGGTATCTGGCACCAAGTCATTACCAGCAAATCCATTCAGTGTCCTGTCCTGAAGTTTCTCTTACTGTTCACTAGCTGTCTAATATATCTCACCTCTTGTTAACGTGAGATAATCAATGTTATTCAATGTTAGTCACCTGTCAGTAGTTTTAATGTTATACCTACAGTACATTTTGACAAAATGTTCCTGAACCTTGCACTTCATTTCTTACAGTTGGCTGTTGGTTACAGTGCAGCTCTAGCCAAGTTTACCGCAGATATTTGAACAGTTATATCTGGCTAGGTTATATCAGCTTCCCCATCAGCCTGCTTTCAAAAAGTTTTAGGAATGGCTTTGAAGCACTCCTCATATGGAAAACTGCGTTTGAACTTCTTCTTTTTGAAGAAGTTGCTTCTTTTTTCTGCTAAAATTTACTTGAAACTTGTTAGGTTGTAACGAAGGTGTTGTGTAATAGGTGTTGTGTAAAAATGTGAAGTTGAGGATCAACCCCAGACACACTTATGTCAACCTCTGTCAATTTGCATGAAATCCTGAGAAGCCAAATAAATCTTTTAACCTTAGATACTGTGTTCCATCTGCCACAGCATGTATTGAATTACATCTGTCTCAGGCCAGACACTGGTCTCCAACACGACCAAGGATAAGTGGATTACCAGCAATGGAAAGATCAAGAGATAGTGGGTCTAGCGAATATTCATCCCTGGTATATAATACTTTAGGAGAGCAGAGTATTAGAGTTATATTATATTAGAGTAAGATTAAGTCTTTATACTTGTGTACAGTGACACTCTGGTGACATCGGTGACATCTTCCATGTGTAGCAACAGGAAAGAAACAACAGAAAATAAACGAAAAAACACTTTTAAAACAATAGCAACAAAATAAAGAAATAAACCATACAACTGTTAAGCAGGTAAATGAGAAAAACATGCAAGTAATAAAAGAGCAGCATCTGTTCAATTACAACAAAAGTAGCATTATGTATAATTTTATACGGTATTAAAACTGGTGATTGCCATTACCTGAGAATAAGATGCCTGTATGTGTGATAAATGTGGAGGTAGAGCATGTGTGTATATACATATTGGTGCATATCTATGTTCTATGGTTTTATTTGTGTTAAAGTTCTTGTAGCCTGTAGGACAGCTGGGTTTGGAGAGGGGTGGTAGAGATAAGATATTATCTCCAAACTTAAACAAGCAGCCAACATCTCACCTGTCACTGCAAATGCCACTGTCTTTATTATATTCGCACATTCACTGTCCTGCTTTTGCTGTCATCTGCACAATTATTATTTATTGCTGTTTGTGACTATTTTGCATTTTTGCACACCTGAAACCTCCTGTGTTCCTGTAGAACACTGTGTTCAGCCAAACATCAACGGCACTGAATGTTGTTTTGTTTTGTTGTTATGATGCTCTTGTGTTTTTCTTGCACTCTCTCTCCTGCTCTCCTTGCACTCTGTATATTTTGTCAGCTAGTCTTGCGCTGTTTCTGTTGCTGTTATTGTGTTGCGCTGTGGTCCTGGAGGAATGTTTCATATCACTGTGTACTGTGTCTGAAATGACAATAAACTTACATGACCTGACTTACTTGACCACAGCTCTGGGGAAAAAGGTGTTTGTGACCTCTTTACAGGTGGTAAACAGGTCACGGAGATGATGTCCAGGGTGTGTTGTGTCTCTGATGAAACTGCCTGTCTTTGCCCTGAGTCAATTAGCATAGATAGTGTATATCCGTATTATTTCACTGGAGAAGACATTCCAGTTTGAACAACAACTAACTATTCACGAACAATATCTCATACAATATAATACAAAAGAAAAAATCAGGTGAAATTTGAGTTTCTCTAAGATTTTTCACAAACCAATAATCCTGAATAAAATGCAGTGTATGATGGTGTATACATGTATAATAAGCACACATTACTACATTATTGTAATGTACACTAATCAGAATTGCCCTCAAAAACAGTAGCTATTTGATTACATGTCTACCTGCATCCTACTGGATTATGTGTTCTTTCACAATGTAATCCACACATTGCGTTTACAGTCAGGGACAGTGTGTTAATATGTACAAATATTGTTTGTTGCAGTGCATTATGCAGTTATTCCTTTCATTCACATAATGGACTATAAGGTCAACTAAATGACTCAGACCATGGGGGAAGCATTTTTGTGGTTTTATTCAACTAAGACATACGTAAGCAGGAGGAGGGTTGGTATAAAACCTGAAGTTGAGTTGATGTAATCTCAATAGGAGACACTGAGGTGAAGAAGAACAGGTAATGTTTCTGATTTGCTACTGCTGTAACACTGGAGTTAACTGAGATTTTATCATGCTAACTGTCAAAAATGTGATTTGAAATGTTCTTTGTTTTCAAGAGGCTGTATGTTCCAGACTGTTAACCTCTCTTTTTTGCAGCTAGAATGATTCTGATTATTAAGTACACCGGCGCAACCATCCTTTTGCTCTCAGTGCTAATTGAAATGAACTGTAAGTCCATACCATCATTTTGCAGCACAATTAAGCAGGTGGAACAAAATGTTAAACTTAAGTGTGGTTCAGTGAATCATGCTTTAAAATGTTCGTTAAGAAGTGATTTTTTACCAGACCGTTAATTTGATCTAGTTGGCTGTGAAGAGTGCAGACTCAGGGAGAACGGCTTCTTCTCAAAGCCCGGTGCCCCTGTGTATCAGTGCGTGGGATGTTGCTTCTCCAGGGCTTATCCGACTCCGCTCAGGTCCAAGAAGACTATGCTGGTCCCCAAGAATATCACATCAGAGGCCACATGCTGCGTTTACAAAGAAGCTGAGCGGGTAAAATTCCTGAAAACAGAACACTGTGTTTATTTCTGTTATTTGAATATTGCAATATTTTAACACTCATATTCTGCTTGTTTTCTGCTCCTGCAGGTCCCTGTCAGTGGTGTAACAATATGGAACCACACAGACTGCCACTGCAGCACTTGCCATTATCACAAATCCTAAGTTCAGCACCATATGTTTATACAAACAAGGCTGTCAATGCTTGCTTGACTAGTGCTGTGAAGAAATGCTGACTGTAAGTTGCACTGTGAGAATATGTTTTTGCTCATGTGCAGGCTGGGTGTTAGTGCTTTGAGTTGCCAAATGTTATTAATGTGAAACCACTCCTCCCGTTATTTTAGAGATCGAAACAAAGCCTGGAATTACTAAATGTGGTGTACCTTGGACAGTTCTGGTCTTAATTCCAAAAGTACCTAATTGGATTTTCAATAAAGCCTCTGTTGCAACCAGTTGATGTTTGTTGCTGACTATGTCTTTTTAATCAAATGCATATTACCACTTTCTACACACATCTGCATATATATTGTACCTTAAAGCATGACAAGTGTTTTTATCCTAGCCATCTGGCACCATGGGACACGGACACTTAGTATAATAATATCAACATGCGCATGTTTTTTAAATATTAATCTTCCTGCCTAACAGCTCAGAAAACCACAGCCTAACTTTTAAACAAGAGCTGCAGCAAACAATTAAAGGGACCTGAGCAGACACATGGCATCCAGTCAACATAAGCTATTTAGCAAGGACACTGATTCATTGACACTTTGTGCTACAACTGACTGCAGTAAAACCATACAATGACATTCAGAAGGTTTTGCTTTTAAATATCTCTTGCCTTGGTAAGGCCACGGAGTCAGTAGGTCAGTAAGAACCGAATCCCAGCTCTCAGAACACAGACACACCAGAAGAATCCAGTTCACTGAACCGATTCTTAAGAACTGACCGGTTCGATGAATCGAGCATCCGATTCAACACCTCATTTCTGTCCCAGGGTGGAGGAGGGGGCGTAATGATGAGTGAAGTCTGCTTTGTTGTCATCCGGTTGAAATTCAACAGCGTTTAAGCAGGTCTCAGTTTTATCGCCATCAATCTCCATCCTGAGTGCTTCACTATATAGATAAAAGTACTGGGTCTCACCTGGTTTCCAGAGTCTGGGCTTACTTCCAGTGAATAATATACTTAATGCTTCAGCATACCAAGCCATTTTGGACAACGGCATGCTTCCAACTACCCCACATTTTGGGGTAGAACCTTTTCTATTCCTGCATAGCGTTGCCCATAAAGAAAGCTCCACAAAGACATGGTTGAATGGGTTCGCTGTGGAAAAACTTGACTGGCCTGCACAGAGGCCTGACCTCAACCCCATCCAGCACCTTTAGGATGAACTGGAGCGGAGATTACTAGCCCTGTCTTCTCATCGGTGTTCAATCTCATAAATGCTCTACAGAATTAATGGGCACAGGTTCCCACTCCAAAATCTTGTGGAAAGCCTTCCAAAAAGAGTGGGATTAACTCCATATAAAAGTTTATGTATCTGAATGTAGTGACAGTACTTTTTTCCATATCCTGTATGTATGAAAATACAGAGTAATAAGAATGGAAGTTTAACTGAAAAAATGATAAATAGTAGATATGTTATTACCATATTTCATTAACACCTAAATAAAACAGTTTGATATGAACCGTTGATCAATAATAACCTACTTCTGAAAAAAAATTTAATAGAATTTTCAGATGTATGCTCAGGCAAGCCATAGCATACATCTAAGATAAGATAAAGTCAGATAAGTTTCATTTCACTTAATTAATATATGACTAATATGCAAATGTAGGATGATGATGTTTAATGATTACCAAATGTCATTAACAGAAAGAGTTTGAAATTAATAATTAATTATTTAACAGATTGCTTTTGAAAAATGCTTCAGATTCCTGGGCATCAACATCAGTGAAGATCTGAGCAGGTCGCATCACGTAGGTGTGATCATAAAAACAGCAAGACAGCTGAAATCTAAAGCGTCTTTCTAAAATGCCGGAGACGATTCAGCATTGGACTCCTGAATACTCACAAACTTGCACCATTCACAGTATTCTGTTGAGTTGTATCACTGCCTCGTTTGGCAGCTGTGACACTCTGGACAGCGCTGTAGGAGGAAGACACAGCAGATCCTCCTTGATCCCAGCCAACCCAGTCACATATTTTTCACGGCCCTGCTGTCAGGCAGGCAGTACAGGAGCATCCAGACCCACAGTAGCAGACTCAGAGACAGATCATATCCACAAGCCATCAGGCTGCTGAACTGCTGACATTCTACACACACCAATATACATTCACCTCAACTACTGGACTCTTGACCTTGGATTCTGCACACTGTCAATTTTAACAATGCCACTTTTAAATCCTACTTTTGTAATTGGTTTGATTTTCAGATGTGTGCTCATGCAGAATACATATAATACACATTTACAGTTACAGAATTTTAGTGGATGCTTGAACATGATTTCCATTCCCTAACTACGGGGGACTGTCTCCCTGGAGCAACTTGGGGTTAAAGGTGGGATTCAAACCCATGACCTCTTTGTCCAGAGGCAAGTATCTTGCCCACTAGGCCACAACCACCCCATATACAGTATAGGTCTATTCATGATGTATGTATGCATTCTATGTATCTATTCTGTGTGCATTAACCTGTATGTTATTTGAATATTACTGAGTATTATCTGAATGACATACAAAGTAGCCAGTGTTGGGGTTAGTTACTCAAAAAAGTAATATATTACATATTACTCTCAAAAATAGTAATGCCTTACTTTACTT
>JBBPDH010000001.1:25067320-25079527 GCA_037974565.1 Clupeocharax schoutedeni
ACTGTAATAATATTACCATTTTCAGACGAGTAATGCCTTACACTACTAGTTACTGAAAAAGTAATATTATTACAGTTATATTATTCACCCAACACTGAAAGTAGCTAATAATACATAGGCAGTTTTTCCAAAGTTATTTTGTATGATACATTATTGTAGCATTAAATATAGAGGTGGGCATCGATCTCTTTTTAACGCCGTTAATCGCATGGAATCTTCGCGTTAACGGCGTTAACGGCGATAATAAAAAAAATTACCCCGAGACAGATTTAAAACGTGCATGAACCGGACATCTCACTAAAATATCAAGGTGAAATTCATGCCTGCCTAGTAACGGCCCAGCACTAATATATTTATATTTTTTAAAACATTTAAAATTTCAGGTGTGGTTGCTTCCCTTTTTTTAAAAAAAACATTTTTTATTGCATGCCTTCAGCCATAAACACATACGTACACATTCCACAGATGCCACAGAAAAGAAAAAAGGAGTTTGATTCAGTGGAAGTGAGTCACAGCGAGAGTCGGTTCGTTGGGACGAGTCAGTGCCGGGAGTCGGACTGACCGCGCTGTGATTGTGCTGAAGATGGCGGAGGAGGAGGCATCCGAGAGAGAGCGCGGCGCGGGGGGAGACACGGCGGCCCTTGGAAAACGCTTCAGCGACCTGACCGCTGCTCTCCGGGACAGCGCCGAATCACCCTTAGACGCCTCCGCTAGCTTCTGCCAGGAATTTTGCCAGGTGTGTGAAGGTTTCGTGCTGGTTTTCCCTTCTGTTTCCCCCCCTCCATCACTGCAGAGGGGCTTGGTTAGCTTAGCCTAGCCTAGCCAGTACGGCTAACTCCCCCAACCGCCTCCTGCAGACCCGTTGCCAGGCTGGAAAAAAAATCCCCTCGGCATTGTAGCAGCCCCTTCTTGACTAACCCTGCGTGCATGCATGCTCGAGCGGAGAATAACCCACTACTAGCCATTAACACACATTGCACGGCGAGTGTATTCGGTTATTTTTGTTATTTTATTGACTAAAAATCGTTAGCCAGCAGCAGGGCGCTGCAGGTAGAGGTTGCCAAGTCCTCTCTCTTGTGATTGCTGCTGCCTGGCTATGTGGCTAGCTGGTCTTAGCTTTTTGTGGCACCTTACGCTAATTGCATTGATAATAAGGGAGTGTCTCGACCTAAAATGCAGTCATGCACGCTGATGTTTTTCTTTCTTTCTTTCTCTGCACCCTGACGGCCCTCGACCTTATTTACAAATCACTCGAGCACCAAGCCTTTGCAACCAAAAATAAGAGAAATCCGTCCATAAAATGCTCCTCCTGCAGTTTCCACAGCTGCCATAAGGACGCATGGCTGAAAAAAAAATGCAAAGATTGTGTCCAAAATGTTCCAGCTACATGTTACGTTGTATATATCGTATTTTTTCCTTTTACACATGGATGATTTTGTTCATAAATCACGTGAACCAGCGTGGTGTCGGTGTAAATTGATGCAGGGACCAGGTGGTTGAATTCAAGGATGTTTGGCAGCAGCTTCCAAGCTCAATTGATTTTTTTTCTTTTCCACTGCAGAAAAGACATTTTATTATAATGAGGTCGGGCTGGCCAGTGGATTAGGGTTGGGCAAATATGGAGACACATTCATAAGCTAGAGCACAAACCCTCCATGAATAACAGAAACTTCTGTTAAGGGTCTTCATTTCTTGCACATTGTTTATGTGCAACCACAGAAGTCTGTAAGTAGTTAGATAATCAAAACAACAGTTTCAGTTGTTTTGGCCCTGCACTTTAGTACACTTAACTTGAAATGAACAGGAAACACTGACTATGAGGTTAAAGAACAGCATTCCATTCAAATTTTATTTACATGTGGATTTGGTGGACCATACTGTCACAACCTGTTAAACCTTCAGTTCCACATTTCAGAGTTTGCAAAATAAATGTGTTAAAAACTGTACCCTGCAAAGCACTAGAGATGGCACTGTAAACTGTTTCTTTGCGGTACTGATCCAATATTTATTTTCTTTAAACATATACCAACTGAAGCACTTCACTTGAGATGATCATTTAGAAGTAGGGTTTCATGCTCAAAATACACAGATGATGTGATATTGCATATTGTGAGTGTGTCCAGTTTCAGGCTTTTTAACTTCATTCAAAATCTCATTTTGCATTTTCTGTTGATATCAGCCAGATAGTGGCACTTGGTACACATTTTGTGGCATAAATGTTTGTAGATCTGTTGTTTGTATGATGCCAAACTTCACAGGTTTTTGCAAGGAAGCCAAATCAGAATTCTGGAGACAGTTGTCAGCAATGTAATTAATTCATATTTTGAGTTATTTATGAGTCACTGTAATCAGCTTTAAAAAAATAAAACTGGTCTGGGCATGGGAAGTTCCTAAAAGAGCATTAATGTAAGATCAACTTAAATACATTGTAATGCATCTATCCTCGGTACAGTGATGTATTTTCAAGGGAAACATGATATGAATGTAGGTCTCTTAGCTAACTGCTTGGGGTGCGTGAAATGTTTTCCATGGTTAATGTTGTTTTTCCAGTGATGATTTAGAAATGGACAAATATGATTAAATGTGATGCAAAAGTAGGGTACAACAAAAAATAGCCCTTAAAATGATATGATGAATCATGCTTAAAATTACCAAGAACTGTCCATTTTGTCTTTTGACCTCACTGACCTCTCAACTGTGTTTCTGTCTTATGAATTATTTGCATAATCTATACAGACGTCTGGCCACAAAACCATGTAGTATTTAATTATAGATTACAGAGTTAACCCTGAAACGTTTAAAAGAGTTAGCACAGGTATCATACTAGGGAAGGATGTTAAACATTCTAATAATGTAATAACAGTAGTATAATAAGTTGGCATGACATATTTATTACTAATTTTATTTAGCAGCAGCTCTGATCTTACCTTACTCTTTATTCACTATCTGAATACCCATGAAGCAAAGCACTGGAACACTGAACCCCTACTGTTCATTTCATTGGCTTGTGCAATACACTAGAATGAAAAACGTTATGTGTTCTTTTTAGTGTATGGACATACTTTGATGATAGGAAATTGCATTTTAAATCCTGCAAATTATTCAGAAGACAGAAACACGGAGTGGAAAGGTCAATGAGATCGGTCCCTATTTTGCTAGGCACTTTTAGGTCTGATGTAATAAAAGGCAACAGGTAAGCCTTGAATATTTTAGCCTTTTAATAAAGACACTGTGTGTAGAGATGTTAGTTTGAATGAGAACTGCTTCACAAATGAAACATGAAGAAATGGGTAGATGCTTGCAGAATGATAAACATAATGCCAGCAGCAGCATTTTTGATTCCGGGTCTGACAGCCTTCCAACAACAACAGACTACAAACAAGCATTGTATGCATGTTAAATCATACAGAATACCCAGAGGTCACTAATACTTTCGAAGGTTTTCATATTCGTGGTGATGCTTCAGTACATTTATTATGTTGGCCTTCTTCTGTTATCAGATACTTGTGGAATATGGCGGCCAATGGAAGCCTGAGCAAGATCCACTGCCTTTACTGGAGATGTACACAGTGGCTATACTACACTTTGCAGAGGCCACCCCCTTTCTCTTCCCCGAATGTGAACATGTCACAGTTGTACTTGAAAAGTTAGCCTTGTGAGTACTACTAAGCTAATTATATGAAACGTTCTTAATCTGTTACAGTGTCTTTTCTTGTTTAGAAGTTTGTACTGCATTACATTTTTATATTTTCACTGACCTAATTGACTTAATGGAAATCCTTTTTAGGAGTTGTCTGGATTTACTGCTCTCAGTCTCTGAGGAAGTCCCAGGTGCCTTATGGGAGGAATTTCAGTCCTCTGTCAAGGTTAGGAACAGTCACTACACACAGTACCTTTATACACAGAGTCTTGTGTGGCTATTTAAAGCATGAGTTTATCTTTGTAGTTCAATATAAATGCTTTATAAGACATACATTTGTCCATAGCATAGGCCTAAGAAGTGCTACAACTGTACTACACACTCCTTGGTAACAGGGTTTGTAAAATGAGGAAATGTGTGTCTGCCTATTGTCTATAGATCTTTTAGATAACAGGATACTTTCATTCTGTTAAATGACCAGTACATGTAAATAAATAAATACATAAATCTGTTTTTCACAGGTGGCGCATGGTATTCTTTGGTCAAATGGGAATTTGCAGCTTAGCACACTGATGGTCTTAGCTGAAGAAGGTGGTGTTTGGAACAATGATACTCTGTGTAGCCTTCTTTCAAACAGCATGCCAGATGTTGAAAAAGGTAAAAAAAAAAAGACCTAATTTACCACTTAGTTTTGTCTTACTACACCTTATTTTGCCATAACCATCTGGAGAATTCAGCATGTAATACTTACGAAGTTAAAAGAACGTTGTTGGTATGTTCTAAAAGAAGAGTTGGGAATCTGGCTTATATTACATGTTTGCTTGATGACTTTAAAAAATGAAATGTTTGCTACTTTTATATTTATGGATTTTTGTTGTCCACAGTTCATGAATTTCTGACTCGGGAAGGACCTGCGCTCCTTGATATGCGCATAAAGCACCTTATCAAACAGAAACGCGTTGAAAAAGCTGCAGTGCTTGCAAAGACATGTGCAGAGTTTCCAGAATTTGGTGGAAAGAAGAATTTCAAACAGATCTACCTTGTTTGTCTGTGTGAGACGATGTCTCAGCAAGAATTCATGGATGAGGTGATTGGCTTTTAGTGGTAACAGTTTTGTTTTTAAATGAATGGGTCAATAAGTTGTAAGTTTGTTATTGTGATGTAAAATAATATTTGATTGATATGTGATTCTAAGTAGAGTCATACATTAGTTGATCAGTTTTATTGCTTGAGCTAAACCCACACTTGCCTGACACTGGTGAAGGTGAATTTTCCTAATTGGACTGAAAAGAAAAAGCTTTCTTGGTGTGTTTGTTATAAGTTTGTGAATTTAAAGGGGAAAAATAGGCAGTTACTTATTGGTGCTTCTTGTAGTACATTCCCTTTTTAACAAACTGTCCTAGTTGGCCAAAAATGGTCATGTAACCATTTAACAGTATTATTTTCAAACAAAATCTATTTTTTGTTAAAGTTCAGTCAAAAATCTACCCTGAATCTTATGAATTATTGTGATTATATTCATGTACTCATACAGTTTTAAGTGTGTCAGTAAAAGCAGATGGGTTTCATGCTTCACTACCAGGTCCCTTTGTAGACCCTGTGTAGTTTTCAGTTTTGCCAGATTTGCCATTGACCATCTCTAGGTCAAAAACAGTAGTTCCCAACCCTGCTTTTGGAAACCCTATTGCTCTGCATATTTTAGTGCTTTCCCCGCTCCCATCACACCTGATCCAAATAGTAAGCCAATTAACAAGCCTTTCCTGTGTGTGTTGGAGCAAGAAAAAAGGTGCAGGGCAGAAATGTCTCCAAGATGAGGATTGGGAACTTCTGTGATAAAGGGTTTGAAATGCTCTATTCTGCATCATGATTAATGACTCTGATTACCATTTCTTATTTACACTTAACACTGAATACATTTTAGACTAAGTAACTACTTTTTTCAAACTCTTTTTTTCCAGATAAAGGAGATAGACTGCAAAGATGCTCTGGATATGATTTGTAACTTAGAATCTGAGGAAAATGATAAAGGTGCCCTTAGCCTTTGCACTGCTTTTTTGAAGCGCCAACTACTCCAGGGGGATGTTTATTGTGCCTGGTACGACCTCCAAGTTCTCTATTTGGTTTGGCTAAATGCATGTATTGTGTCTTTCTCAAATGTTTTGTTACAAAGAAATTCCATTTGTGAAACTCACAATTTATTAAAGTGTTATTGTGTACCAAAAATGATACTCCAGTATTGCCCTTGTAGGTCTTCTGGGTCTACATATAAGTGCTAAGTAATGTGTAATGCTGTAAGTTTTGGAAATGTTAAGTTTGTGGCTGGTAAGCCTGTTGCTAGTTATAGAATAAAAATTACATTTTTTGTTTGTTTCAATGCTTGAAGCATGATCGGTGATTGATATGCTTACCCATGCAGTCTTTTGACTGAGGATCTGTTCTTGACTAAAGGTTTAAAAAATTTAATTTTATTTGAATTAACAGGGAGCTGACACTGTTTTGGAGCAAGCTTCTCATACGCCTTGAATCAGCACAAGCATTTTTGGATCAATGCAGACTGTTAGCACAACAATCTGGGAGTGTTTATCATATTCTTCTGTTCATCAAAGTTATCCAAGCAGAGGTCAGTGTTTTCTTTTTTAATCATTTTAGAATCTATATATATATGTTTACAAAGTAATCATACTTTTTTGATTGTTTTCTTTTAGGTTCAGAATGAAGGACTTCCAGTGTGCATTGAAATGTGCATTCAGGCTCTGAAAGTGGGAGTGAGTGGCACTGAAGATTGCAGTACAACCATTTGCAAGACTATCTCTTGCTTATTGCCGTTAGATTTGGAAGTAAAACGTGCTTGCCAGTTAACAGAGTTTCTTGCTAAGCCAACTGTGGATTCATACTACGCTGTTGAAACGCTGTTTAATGAACCTGATCAAAAGCTTGAAGAGGAAAGCCTGCCCATTCCAAATTCACTACGCTGTGATCTGTTGTTGGCCTTGAAGACACAGTGGCCTTTTGATCCTGAGTTCTGGGACTGGAAAACTCTGAAGCGTCATTGCCTTGCTCTTATGGGGGAGGAGGCATCAATTGTATCATCAATCGATAAGCTGAACGACAGTGAGGACAATGAAGGACTGCTGGATTCAGAAGAAAAAGATTTCCAACATCTGGACTTTATCCTCAGTCCAACAGATGAGCTTAATGACACTGAAGCTGAGAAAAAGAAAAAAAAGGACGTGAAGAAGTTGAAAGAAAGAGGATTTGTATCAGCAAGATTTCGCAACTGGCAAGCTTACATGCAGTATTGTGTATTGTGTGATAAGGAGTTCCTTGGACACAGGATTGTGAAGCATGCACTCAAGCATGTCCAAGATGGTATTTTCCGTTGTCCAATATGTGCTAAAACATTTGAGACGAAGGCGGTTCTTGAGCCTCACGTAGCATCGCACGTAAAACAATCGTGCAAAGAACGACTTGCTGCTATGAACGCAAAACAAAAAAGCCCCACAGGATCCGTCTTGAGTAACATTAAACAAGACCCCAGTAAAAGTGCAAATGTGGGCCTGAATGTGTGCCCTAACTTTGCAGGATCTTCAAACACTACTTCTAACACATCTGGAAAAATCAAAAGTAAAGTTTGCTCTCCAAAACGCTTGGGGACCCCTGTACGGGATGTTGAAAACACTGAAGATTGTTCCTGTCCTGTTACAAGCTGTCAGAAGGTTTTTAAGTACTTTAGAAATTTGGTTGCACATGTTAAGGCCCACAAAAACGAAGAAGAAGCTACACATTTTCTTGAAATACAAAGTCAGAAAGCAATTTGCCAGTATTGCCGACGACAGTTTGTTAACGTCACTCATCTGAATGATCACTTGCTGATGCATAGTGGTGATAAGCCATATTTCTGCATTCAGTTGGGATGCAAATGTAGCTTTCACTCTCATGGTGAACTTCTCATGCATAAAAAAGTGCATACAGAATTCCAGGCACAGTGTATGTTTCCAAACTGTGGAAGAATATTCAGCGAAGCTTATTTACTGTATGATCATGAAGCACAGCACTACATCACATTTACCTGCAAAACTATTGACTGTGGCAAAGTTTTCTACTCTCTGTCTCAGTTGAATTTGCATCAGAAAGAGCATACGAAGCAAGAGCTTTCTGATGATTCACAACCAAACAGTGAGTGCTTGAATCCAGAGCTTTCACCAAACCAAGTTCAGAAAGATTCTACCCCCCTAAAAGTTCAACACTCTGCTGAGATTGTGTTGAATTCTGTTCATAACCCTGTAAAGGAGCCTGAAATTTCCCTCTCTTTTTCAGCTGAGTCATCAGTGACACAGGATCAGTTGCCAGCTAGAAGTCCTTCTGTTGTGGATTCTGATAAGGAGACCCAGGCTCCAAAAACAGCTTGTGGGGAGCAGTCTTGTGTGGATGATGCTGAGTATCATCTTGTACCATGCTCTGTAAAAGTGGAACCTATTCCAATCAACTATGATGACCCTCTTTTCTTGAAAGCTCTTAAGAATTCTGACTCTGTGTCTCAGTCAGTCTTTCAGGATAAGAAGCTGTTTTCCTTTTCCTTGAAAGGTCTCCCAAGCCCCCCGAAGACTTCTAATTTAGATAATCAGATAAAGACAAAAGAACCAGAATCGCAAAATGCTCAGGCAAATGGAGAAGAAAATCTTATTCATGCCTGTCCATTTGAGACCTGTACACGAAAATATAGCACTACAAAAAGTCTGTCAAGACATGTTAAAAATGTGCATTTTGATGCATTTGAAGAATGGAAACTCTCGAGGAAGTACAAGAGGATTGCAGAAATTGCTGCAAGGAAATCCGACCAGAAAATCTCCAATTTACAGACTCCAAAGAAAAAAATAAAATCGCCTAATACAGTAATGCCTCAACAGCATCCAGAAGGCCATCAAGTGAAGGTTCCAACAGACTCGGTGTCTACCGACAAAATTTCACCTCCTCCTGGTACTGTCAACACAGAATCTCTTGGTGCCAAATGTTGCCCCAAGTTGGAAAACACTCCCAGTGACACTCCACTAACTCCGACTACATTAATGCAACCACAAATGTCCCAGTCATGGACTTCTCCTTCATTTGATGGCTATAATTCAGATTACTCCCTGCAGAATCACTTTCCTACAATGCTCATTCCTGATAGCTTGCCGAATTACCCATTGTACATGCCACAGACTGACCTGCTGTCAGAAAGACAGGACATGGACTTTCCTCCTACTTTACCTGATGTTGGCAATGCGCTATCCACAGTGAACACAGATTCACACTCTGGTGTGATGAATGAAGCCTCTAAATATGTGTCAAGCTCTCTAAGGGTCTTGCATGCCCTTAATGGTGATCAGACATGTGAGATGTCACAGGGATCATCAAGTGAAGATCTTGGATATGGGGAGATTAGGCAGAATCATGACCGTGTGGTTACTTCTGATGTTAGTGATTTACAATCTGTGCCAGGGCAGAACTTTAGTACATATTTTCCAGCTTATCAAGCAGAGCCATGCCCGAGTTCAGTACAACCACAAGAAAAGGCAGAAAAGGAATTCACAGATCATAGTGATCCTTTGTTTTCACCAGGTACTAAAAAGATAGATCCGATTGCATCACCTGTTTGTAAGGAAGAACCAGAAAGTTTCTCTGTTTCAAGTATGAATAGTGCAGCAATACAAAAGGAACAGAATCAAGATAAACTTGCTCAAGAAATGTCGCCGGTCGCAGCGGAAAGCATGACTCCTGAAGATGTTGCAAGTACTGATGAAAGCAAGAAGTCCAAGAAAATGAGATCTTCAAAGAGGACAAAATGGCCTGCAATAATAAAAGATGGAAAAGTAATCTGCTGCAGATGTTACCGGGAGTTTTCTAGTACAAAGTCACTAGGCGGTCACTTATCAAAGCGTTCTCAGTGTAGACCAATAGATGAAGTTGATCTTACTGCTGACTTGCCTACATCGTTTCTGGATTTCCTGAATGATCCAGATATTTCAACCATTCAGACATCTCTTACCAGGAATAATATGCTAGGCCAGGATCCCAAATCACTCTTACTTCCACAGTCAGAATCAGATGTCCTTAACAGTGACAACTTTGGAGATGTACATGGAACACATTACAGTGTTCAAAATGGTGATCTGTCCTCAGCAGAAGCGTATAAAATGACTTTCATGGCACCACATATTCAGAGTGGAAGTTCTTTGAGGGACCTAACAACCGATTTGCAATTTGAACTAGAAACTGGCACTGAAAGGAATTCTGATGTTGAATTACTTCCTACAATGTCTGGTGAAGATGGCAAAATTTTAGAAATTGAAAGAGCATTGCGACGTCTAGATTTAATGGATGTACTCGTCCAGGACCAAGGAAAAGTCGGGACAACTGCTTTGCAAGACATGTTAAAAGTTGGGACAACTACCCTACATAACCTTACGTCTGCCACTGAAATTGCACGCAAGAGGAGCTGTGGAACTGGAAGAGGGGGAGAAAGTGATCAGAAGAACCTGCTTAAACCTTTCAGATGTACTGAAGGGTGTGCATATGGTGCAATGACAAAGGAAGCTTTGTTCAAACATCTAATCAGGATACATGACTTTGGTGAGGACAAGATAAATGAACTGAAGAAAAACCCCGACAAATTATCACCATACAGCTGTCAAATGTGTTCCAAGACATTTACCAGAACCACAGGCCTTAAGCTCCACTATAAAAATGTCCATCACTTCTCAAAGGAGGAACTGTCTAGACTGAAAATTGGCCGAGAACGTAAAAAGAAAGAAAAACCTAATCTGATAATACAAGATGGAAGTAACAGCCTGGCTTGTAGCCAGACACACAGCTTTTCACCTATGCATACTCAGTCGACATCAAGTACGGTTTTTAGCGTGGCAGACACCACTGTAGTTAGAGAAATAGCAGATATAACAGGAGAAAAACAGTGTGTTAAACAAGAACCTGTAAATGAACCTGCGAGCTGTCTTGTTGCAGATGTGTTACAGAAAAATCCCAGTCCTTGTTTAATATCAGAAAAGGACATGAATGTGCTGCAGGTCCCTTACCATTCTGGAGAGGACTCAAGTATGCATGTTGTATCAGATAATGCGGAGCAAGATCAGACACCTGGAATCTCCTTTTCTCCTGGCAGACACAGTGATTTGGACCAAGTTGCTAAGGCCACATCCACACATGTTGGGAAACTCACAATGAAAAAAAATGACAAGCCAAAAAAGAAAAAATCGAAAGTGAAAGTTGAGTCCCCTAAAATAGAGAAGAAACTCCTGGACACGAGTGATTCAAGTGAAGCGAACGATGAGCTCAGTCTATACAGACCATACCGATGTGTCCATGAAGGATGCATAGCTGCTTTTTCGATACAGCAAAATCTGATCCTACATTACAGGGCAATGCACCAGTCAGAGACTGTAGGTGAAACAAAAATCAGTAGTAGTAAAGTTGAGGGTGCTGTTCAAGCCCACGAATTCAAATGCCAAGTCAAAGAATGTTCAAAGGTTGTCTCCAAAGTTACCAGCTTATTGAAGCATTACCTCTTCCTTCACAGATGTACACTAGAAAAAGCCAGTGCTTTGCTGTCAGGTGTCGAGGTAGGCACCTTCCAGTGTGATCAGTCAAAATGCTCTGCTTTCTTCACCTGTCATCTGAAATACATTGATCACATTAAGAATGATCACAAGACGATAAAGGTTTCAGCAGAAGGAGACTTTGAGAATGTGGACCTCACGTTTAAGTGTGAATGTGAGGGTTGTGACAGGGTCTATACCACCAAGTCAAATCTTTTGCGGCATCTCATGAAAAAACACCAGGCTACTTTTGAAACCATTAAACAGAAAAAAAAAAAAGGTGAGGGAGAAAATGTACCAACAAAATCAGTTGGTGCAGATCCCAACAATGGTAAAGAAAATATTGCAAGTAACAAAATCAAACTGAAGAAGAAAGTTTCTAAGAAAAAAGCAGAGGAAAAAGCACATAACCATTGGATGAGCTTTGGGAAGCCCACACTCAAGTCTTTGGATGAAGCGTCCGCCATGTGCACTGGAAAATTTCCTTTGCAGTACCCTTGTATGATTGTTGGTTGTGACTCTGTTTTGAGTACAGAGCGGCATATATTTAATCATTATACTACTCATGGTCTCACGGAGCGATACATTGAGGATCAGAGGAGTCATTTCATATTCTGCAAGAAGATCTCGCGATTGCGGCTCAAAGATGTAAATAAATCAGATGATACTTCAGCGGACTTTGCTGAGGTTGAAAAGCCTGAAGCTGCGGAGGAAGTTAAAAAGCCTGAACCTGAGAAGGAGGCTGAAAAGCCTGAACCAGAGGAGAAGGTTGAAATGCCTGAACCTGAGGAGAATGTTGAGAAGGTTGAGAAGCCTGAACCTGAGGAGAAGGTGGAGAAGCCTAAACCTGAGGAGAAGGTTGAGAAGCCTAAACCTGAGGAGAAGGTTGAGAAGCCTAAACCTGAGGAGAAGGTGGAGAAGCCTAAACCTGAGGAGAAGGTTGAGAAGCCTAAACCTGAGGAGAAGGTTGAGAAG
>JBBPDH010000001.1:25101951-25114614 GCA_037974565.1 Clupeocharax schoutedeni
ATAAATATAAGCTATCTTTGGCTGTGTCCTAACTTAAGATATGCACATAATCTGTTCATCATGACTCATGTGAGTGTAAAAACTCTAAGAGCCATTTATCATTATAGATACTTCATTCTGAGCACGTAGTTAAAAATAGCTCTGAGGAACGCAGCCATCCTCGGATGCACTGACACACCCCTCATTTTAAACTTACACCCGCACTGAACTTTAAACACTGTGACCTTATTTTTCATTTCAACTCAGTAAACCTTCACTCAAAACTATCAACCAAGATAGCCATTAAGAAGAAAAAATAAACATATTAAAAAAACCCAATCATTATTGTTGTACATTAAACAATGAAGATGCATTAGTGTTATCTGCTATATACAGTAAAAGTGCTGTGATTCCTTAGCATAATTATATTGTAAAATTCCACAGTGAAATCTCTGAATAATACTGATTAAAGAGAACATACGCTGGTTTCCTTCATACCTGCCCCAGATTCGTCTGAGCTCTGCCCCTTCACTAATACTCTGAGAAAGTGCTCAAAAGCAGGGCTGAGGGGGCCGCTCCATTCAACTTTGTCCTTAGGCACCCTCTGTGAGATATCCCTTGAGGGGCTGCTCCAGTTATCACAGAACATCTTCCATGCCTGTGGCAAGATAGCTGATCTTATATAAGTCTGGAATTTCGTAGAAACTGTATAAGGACTTTGTAGATGAAGGTATATTGGGATATGGTCTGCACCATGATCATGCGTTGCTGTCGTAGCAACATCAGAACAGTAGGGACGTCCAGCATCTAGAAAAACAAAAATGCAATTAATTAAAATTCCTGCTTTGAAAGGAAATAACAGAGTGTTAACGCTTCTTCATAATGAAATAGTTCAGATATAAAAGTAATTCAGAGCAATTTCACAATAGTAGAGAGAGTTTAAGACCTCTAAGGCAGACATGTTCAATTTATCTTTAAATGGCCAGTGTGAGTGTGATTCCAGCAATGCAGCAGTAAATATAATCAACTGTTTGAAGGCTGAAACCAACTGAATTAAGTGGAATCAGACGTTTTTCTGCTTGTTTGGTATGAACAGTTGTAAATCACACAGGCCCTTGGTGAAAAAATCTGGACACTCATTCTGTAAAATCTACATCACAAAGTCGAATGAAATGGTTACAAATACAGTGCCTGTTGCCTCACCTTTTTTTTTTCAATAGTTTGAAATACGATTTTGGCAAGGAATGTGTTTCTAATGTGTTATTAATCCTAGATTCCCATCACCCCAATGCAAATAACCTCAGACTTAGTAAATAATTCTACACATAACCCACATAACCAGGACAGTCTCTCAACAACTGAATTATGCAGATATTTGGAATAATCTGGGGAGTTTCCCTTTAACTACTGAAAACAGAAATAAATATTTGAATTCAGATAATTCTCAGAGGTAAGAGTCAACCGTAATATGTTGTGTCTCTTGTTCTAGCAAATGTGACAAAGGGACCTTTCCAGCATTCATGCCAGATTAAACAAAGTGTGTATATACCTCATTATGTTCCAGACAGGCTACCATGATCTCACTCAGAATAACTACGCCAGTGCGCCCCACCCCTGCACTACAGTGCACCAACACTGGTGGGTTTGTGTTCTTTGGATCACTGGTACTGTTGGTGTGCCGTCTCACAGACTGTATCTCCTCCAAGTATGCTAGAACACAAAGTCAGAGCATTTTACTGAGACAATTCTGCACCAACAGGGTTTAACAGAACAGCCCTATTGAATTTCCTGAACATGATTTTCATACTTTTATACACAATCCCAGCAATATTTGTGGAGAATATGCTTGATACTAAAAATCACATCAATTAAACAATCTTAAATGACAAGTTTCACAGCTATTTTTCATTTAAATGAATTAAGCCAGAATTCCAGAATTCCATTTAAATTAACCTGCTCCAATTCCAACAAACCAAATGTATCCACATTTAACTTACACAAAAAGCCTTTGAAGTCCTCAGGACAGCCGTGGTCAGGCCAGTCTGTGTACTGCAAGTGCCAGATGGTTCTCTCCTGGCCCGTCAATAGATGTTTAATCTTGAGGCCTGTTGTGGCATAGCAGCCCGAGTCTGTCCGGAAGCGTGTGGTGATTTTAAAACGTCCGTATGTGACTGTGTTGTGACGGGAGCCTAGACGAGGCCAGTAACGAAAGCTCTTTTCGCGACCTCCCTCCTGTGGGTTAGGAGACCACAAGACCATGTGATGTCAATAAGACAACAGGGAAAGAGAAAGTCTAACTGGATAAACGTGTTTGAAGTGCTCTTTCAAGGAAGTCATGTGCTTAGACTGATGCCACAAATATGGCTAAAAGACACACCTCTTCAGCAGTAACCATAGCGATAATGGCAACCCCTTGTTCCCAAACCATTTGCCAGAAGTCTTGGCATGTGTTGGTGAGGGGACCCTGGGATGCAATGTAGCTCCATTCCTCCCCACCTACAGTAACCTAAAAAAAGTACACAAAACAGTATGGATTCCCAGTTCTAGACAGGTGTATCTACCTTCAGCAAATGGTAATAGTCTATAATACAACAAAAGACTACAAGTGGATGGATGGCAAGCATCCATGACAGAACCAAGAAATTATTAAAGACAGCAAAACCTGAAGACAGGATGGACGGGAAAATCGTCACAGCTATAATATATTATAATATTGCTGTTCTTACTTTGATGTGTGAGGCGTTGATATAGCCTGTGTTGTTCTCTTTAGTGGGCACAAGCTCCACACGCGTTTCATCGTATGGCAGCACATCCTGGAAGCGATTCCGTTCTGCATTTTCAGGCAGCTGTGCAATGCTGCACTCACAGTTGGGCATTCTCTTTGGCACTTGTTCATACTCTGTAAACACCTTTCCTTGCTCCAACTTCTGCTCCAGGAACTTACACTAAAACACACATATTCCCCCCAAAAAACTGGTGAAACCTAGTAAGATAAATTGTTTGATAACTTGATTGTCAAGTATACCAGGTTTAACTTATAAATAGAAGCTTTAAAAAAAACTACTTGACTGTTGAATATTACAACAGGTGTCTAACAACTTTCAGAGGCATGAATATAAATCAAACAGTAGTGAGACATTCCGGACTCCTACCCTTTCATCGTTGGAGGCCTTTCCTGGTTCATCCTTGCCCTCGTCCGGCACAGGCATTCGAACTAGTGTTAATCCATTAAGGGCTGCCAGCTTAAGTGGGCCCATCTTTTTAATCTCGGAACGGACTCCTTTCTTCATACCCTGTGTGAGAACAGTGGGATTGAGAGAGTGCAGTTCAGACTGGATACTAGTTCTATGATCCAAGAAAGAACACTGCCGTGTACAAACTCTCTGTGCTTGGTGGAATGTAGCTCACCAGTTAACCTGTTTGGCAGCATTCTTCATGTTGTCATATGTTAGGTACACTTTTTACTGATCAGCCCAGAAATAACCTAGTTGTCTGCATGTACACCAGATATTCGTGGTTACAAATGGCTGCTGCATAAGTTATTAATATTGTGATATGCAATACAGCCCTGTTTTTTGGTTTGCATAAAACAGACAAATGTAAATTAATTGAGATCAATTGCAGTTTATCATCATATCACTATATGCAACCAAATTCCATATAAAATACTTCCTGAAACCTGCAGACATTACATACTTATGTTTTCTAAATACTAGGAATTTTAGATATAAATAAAAAAGGAGAAGAACTTACATGTGGTGGGAGACCCTCAATGTTCCTTCTGGTAGCAGGCACATCAGAGACTGGTCGCTTTTTAATTGCCTGAACCTTTTGTTTTGCTCGTCCTTGGGCGCTCAAGTCACCCTCTGAAACTGAGGGCATGATTGCAGTGGCCTCGGTAAGCGGATACAGAGGCCCTGGCTCGTCCTGCTCACGGATCCGAGGCTGTGGTTGGAAACTCAGAGGGCTAGCGTGGACTGGATCCAGGCTGGGGGAGAAGGGATAAGCAGGTGGAGGTGGCTCCATCAGAGGATGTCCCAGAACAGTCCTGTGTTGCTCTGGACCAGCAATTGCATCCTGAGACTGCGGGGTGTGCCGGCCACTGTCGTCCTCAAACTCTTCTTCTTCTCCACTGCTGTGGACTAACATAGTGGCATCAGAGAGAGACTTTTTGTGTCCATAGCATACGTCCTCCTTTATGACTCCAACCTCAGTGTTGGTCCTCTCCAGGAAGACATTTAGGTCAGAGCCAGAGGCTGCAGGTGCAATGGGAGGGACAATTGCGGGAGCCTCAGCAGCAGAGAGGGACACAGCTCTCTCCTTCAGCCTCATGTTATCCAAGCCATAGGCTAGGCCAGCGATCTCAATAGAGTTTCTTTTCTGCATGCGAGTGTGACGGGTGGTGATGAGTGGCTCACTTACTTCTTGTAGTGAGTGAGCCACTGGCAAGCTGTCCTCTTGGAAGGTCTGCACCGAATGGTGCACTCGTCGAGTTATTAAATCTGGGTTGCTGCTGCTGACATAGAGGTGGCGAGAGAGGTCTGGGGTGCTGTTGGCCGGCCGGGGATGAGAATAAGGATACGGAGGAGGTGGCCGGTACACCTGAGTCCTCATGATGTTTGGGGCAGGGTATTCCTGGGCCTGCTGCAGCTGCACATTTGTAAGTTCAGGCACACTGACTGCACCCACTACGGGCCGTCTCTCAGTGGGATAGGGATAGGGAGAGGGGCTGTGGAAGCTGTAGTTGAGATGATACTGAGCTGCACCATGCTCACGAATCTCAGGCTGGCTGTAGACCAGAGGATCAGGTCGACTGTAGGCATAGGAGTTCCCAATGTTGAGGTTCCTCATGGAGTGGCTCTGGCGTTCCACCGCAGGCATCATGCCGCGGTTCTTCTGACGCATAACCGTCTCATAGTCAGGCGTAGCACGGTAGGAAGGCGGAATAAGGACACTGTGACGATGAGAGGGCACGTAATCAGGCCGCATAACATCACTGCCTGTGATGCTGGGGTTGGAGGACATGGGAGACGGCTGCAGATAGTGTTGTGGGTTGTTGAGGGAGCTAGTGCTGTGAGCGCTG
This sequence comes from Clupeocharax schoutedeni, assembly GCA_037974565.1. NCBI lineage: Eukaryota > Metazoa > Chordata > Actinopteri > Characiformes > Alestidae > Clupeocharax > Clupeocharax schoutedeni. Next base: position 25,107,014 of record JBBPDH010000001.1, read on the forward strand.
TACACACTACCGTTCCTTATCCTTCCATTGTACTCATGAGGAGAACGGTCCAAACTGGTCTGAGAATGGTAGTAGTACCCATTCTGATTGTTCTTGTAAAGGTTATCTGTAAGAGAGCAAAAGGAAGAACAACCTGTCAGGTTTACAACTTACAAGGAAGCAGAAGTCCCCAAGCAAAAACAAATTACTTGTATTAAAGGTACAGTAACGTTTCAAGAGCACCCGCATATAGTAAAAAAACGTGTTTTGGTAAAAATAAAATCTAAATACACCCCCACATATGCCCACATACTTTAATTTAATTTAAAACTCAGTTTAATGCCTTAAAGGTAAACCTGCATTCACCTCTTTTAATTTGAATTCCCCACCAAGATATGCAACTCGAAAGGTCAAGTGACAAAAGTATTGGGACACGCGGCATGGTGAACGGTTTTTGGGGAATAACCCCTGATCTACTCAGGCAAAGAATCCAAATGAGATCCGCGTAAAAGTGGGGGATTACCATATATTCAAACAGTGTGAGGCTTACCTTGAGAAGACGTATATGGCTCAGTGTAGTGGCCATTGTAGTGTAGCTGGGGTGGTGGCATCATGTAGGCCTGAGGCTTGGGCTGCAGAAAAAGCAACAAGATGACTGTTCAAGTTCTCAGTATACTGGTGCTGTTAATCTTTTTTCTTGGGTTTTTTCCCCCTTCCCATATTCATACTTAATTGAAAACTCCAACTGCTGTTGAACAGATCAATAAACAGACCATAATGTTTTCCTTCTCCAGTATAGAGACTTTTTTGAAGATACAGTTTATTTCTAACAGAGATAACACAATCAAAGCCAAATCACATGAACTGTTAGAGCAGCTGTTTCCATGGCAAGGTCCCAAAAGGCGAATAACATGGCAAGCATCAAAAGCAGTCTAGGCAGTGAATTATTTAGATCATGCCTACCAGGGAAATTCTTGTGGAGGAGCGCTGTCTGACGGAGTTCACGGGGGCAGGTTGAGTTTGGCTGTCAAAAAACATGAGTGAAAAAACACAGTGCAGACCATCAACTGTAACACTTTGTGATGGCTGAGGGAACAGCAGGGTTTCCAAAAACACTGTAGTAAGAGTGTGTCTACTGTAGTTTATGTAAGCATATACCAGTAAAGATTAATTGAATTCACATGAAAACAGACATCATTCAGGAGAGGATTATAGAACACATGAAACAGACAGTATCTGGTGGAATAAATTTGTTAGGGCAGCTTTTCTTGATTGCCATTACTTGTAAAAACTACTCTGTAGTTTTACAGTAATAGTTTGCATCAGTTTCTCTGTATACGGATATGATTTGACAGTGCAGCAGACATTTACAGATTTGCATGACAGAGGGGATGAAATGTGTACAAATGTTTCTGACAGCTGCACTCCTGGAAGGCCTCTAAGCGGAAAGCATTGGTGACTGCTGAAGCAGTCTTGCTCACCCCTTGTTAGAAGGCAGAGAGGGACGTGAGAGCATTGGAAAGCGAGGAAATGATAGAGTGAGAATGGACTTCTGGGAGCCCTCAGAAGGCGGGGCATCAGATTCCTCTCTGGAGACAGGAAAGGGACAGGGATGAAGCCACCAAGAGTGACGCCCATAGATAGACACACACACACACACACACACAACCTGACTAATGGGATTGACTGGAATCCACACTTACAGACTACTCTTGTTAATCTTATAAAACTTGTGCCGCGCCAGGCACATTCTGCACACATATTTGGAAGTCTCCATGTCCTCCTAAAAGAGACGAAAAACATGTTAACCAAAACAATCAAGAGTCACAAACCTCTATAACAAAGTCTTATTGTACTGAGCTGACAACAGTGGTTAAAAGAGCTATACATTTTAGGAACTGCATGTTTTAAATACTCATGTAGACAATATAGCTATATGCTAGCAGACACATACTTAATAAAAATAGGAGTGCATAGCTGGAAGGGCTAACTGTAGGCTTTGAGCTATTTTAAGCAAAGAAAAAAAAAATCTGAAATGTCTAGGGTCATGAATGGAAGTGCCTCAACCATTACAGAACTTACAGTCTGAAACTGAATGGTGTCTTCTTTGTTGGCCAGCTCCAAGGCAAAGAAGGACTTATTGTGAGTCATGTTATTAATGTCATTCCATCTTCATAGAGAAAAACAGACATTCAACAGACATGTTTACATAAGTGCACGCAAATTCATCCAGAGAAAATATAAACATGCAGTTGGCAAGTAAATCATCTAGTTTGTGTCAAATAAACATATGTACCGAAACAAAAGAGGTGGTCGGCCACTTTTGTGCTTGACAAATATTCCATCCAGACAGGATCCAATGAATATATCTGCACCCTGGCTATCCTGTAATGAAGTAAATGCAAACATTGGAAACTCTTGTAAAATACATTTCATAATACATAAATTAACTCTATCATTATATATCATTAAAATTAAATATTACTATTTCTGTGTTGAATGTTTGAAGTTTAACCAGCAGAACAAAGCATCTGTTCACCTTTGCTTGAAAGCTCTCCTGACCATAACCCTCCATCTTCTCCACTTCTTGCATGTACAGCATCTCGGCTTCTGGGACGGGTAGGCCTCTGTGGGAGTGGGCAGGATAGGATGTTTAAACACCAACCTCACAGTTAACAATTCATTGCTCATTAAGTTAAGATCATATTTGTAATCTATCCAGCTTTCTATTATTTATGCTGAACAATGCAATGAAACCATCTGAAGAATTGTACAGTCAAACGCAGACCATAGAAGAGATAGAAAATGGGAAAATGCAATAAGATCAAAAACAGGATCTCTGATTGAGTTGGCTTGCTTTCATCTGTTTGGCTGTAAATCAACATCTTACACTCAACAGATGGTCCTGAAGTGCAACTGTTAACAGGTGCCAGATGACGGCATTATAAAGCCTCTTTAGAGAAGCAAGGGGAAAGAATGTCCTGTCTGCCTTTGTCTGAGAGCAAAAGACAAACAAACATGCAGGGTTTTGATAATGTCCTCACCGGTAGCTTTGATACAGCAGGGCAACTTTTTGAGTGGCTTCTTCAACAACCCGCTCATCTTGAATCCATTCCTAGAGGGAAGAAGGGAGTTAGAAACTTACTTACATATCTTAAAGCTACTAACCACTAGACAAAGAGCATACACTGGAAAAAACACACCTGTATAAGCAATATACTTACAATTGGGAAAAGCACAAATTTCTGAAGAAACTCCTGTGAGTCATAGCGGTTGAAGTCTCCAAAGTCAGCTAGAGTCAGAAAAAAAAAAAATTCATTTGATCAAGTCTTTATGTTTGTGAGACTGCATTTATCTTAATTTACAGAAACGGTAAAATGGCATTTTTGCTAAACTGTCCAACAAGGATATATTTTAGAATGGTCAGTGAAATATTGAACTGTGGAAGGAAATGGATTTTGCTTTTGTGACTACAGTGGTCCAACATAAACCGCAATTCCAGTCATCCTGTGAGAAATCTGCTCAAGGTATGCTGACAATCCAAAGTAGCACAGCTATAAGCTCCCATGCACAGCATTGCTAATGCATAAAAATAGCCTGTGCTAAACACTTGATCTATCTGACCCAAATCACACCAATGCAAGGGACACTCTGACTGTGCAAATAGTGGCCAATGTGTAAAAGCATCATTGTAACAGAAGAATTCTTTCCCCCTGTGTGAGATGTACAGGGGCAGCCATTTAGACCTGGCTGTAACAGTGAGTGATGTCAGTTCTTCTGCTATGTTTATACCAAGCCAGTTACTTGTGCGGCCAGATATATCTTAGCCAGTAGTGTTTGAGATTCTTCTCCTGGGCAAAAACCGGAGCCGGAAATGTCAAGCCTGCAAGCCCAGCTAGCTCTGTGGAGCTTCAACTCTTCCAGTTTTATTACCTTAATAATCAGTGTCCTAATAAACTTCTGCACACTTCAGGCAGTTTACAGAATAGTATAACACTATCTGACCAAATTCATACCTGCATTAACAAGCTGAAAAACCTATGGTCAGTATACCTTGTACAGCCAAGCCAGCCAAACGGATTGCCTGTTCGATTGAGCACTGAATCCTACCCTCCAGAATATCTTTCTTCAGCTGAAGGTAATACTGGTATCTGTTGAAGAGGGGTTGTACAAATGTCAATCATGGTAAGCAATTATTAAACAGTTAATTTAATGTCGGTTAAAAGGCCAAATAAACATGTACTATGACGATTAGTTTCATCGTAGCACAGTACTCACCTAGTTATTTCTTGTTGTAACTGGGAAACACTGGGCACATAGAACACAACTCCAAAGTATACAGTGGGCTCCAGTCCATACTTATCCAGCTGTTTCTTCAGTGGCTTCTCTAAATCAATCCATCTCTGCTGGTTTTGTTTGTTGAAGTACCAGAGGCTGAAATAAGTTATCTGCAAAACGGTCAGAATGTCAGTAAGGATCACAGGGTAAAGGGAGATACTTAACTATTGTTTTGAAAAATGGCAGAGCAAAGAATTTGTAGCAGGGAATCACTCAGCACAGAAACATTATTTATGGTGTCTTTGTACTCAGAAAACATTCCACAGTAATTCCTTTATTGGAAAATATTCAACAGTAATTCACTTGCTTCTATCACAGAAAGCCTGCCTACTGTGTGACAGTAAGATTTATATGGAATGAAGAGTAAGGAAACAAGACTGATGTGTATGACTTCTGGCTACAACATCATCTTCTCGGACTCCCAGAGGAAAGCCAGGCATGGGTCTATGTGGTTGGCATGTTGCTTAGAGACGGACCCTGCCACTCTCATAAAAAAACAAATGCCTTCTCAGTGACCCTCCGCCACAGACGGCACAGAAAACTCCCCACAGCGTTCTTACCACATACTTGCATATTGTGGAGATTTTGCCAAAATTTGTGAAAACAGAGTACCACCCTGTTTAGTCTAGTGGCAGTCCGAATTAAGCACAATACAATGAATAGTTGCGAGAAAACGTCAACATTCTGATCAGAAGCCAGAAATCAATTAACAATTGGTTAAAAGCAACTTGGAAATCAAAATAAGCTTGCAACTTTCTGACCAAAACAATATGAATGACAAGGTGTTCTGCATTATTACTGTCCAACCCCTACATACATCAATACATGCAGTTAAACAGCAGCTAGTTGCAAAATGCAAAAATGCGTGCATACATTAAATGGCTGTCTTAGCCTATACTGTAAACAAACTATGCCTTTACTATAATAACGGTATTAACAAGAAAAAAAACACGTTTCTAACCAATATCAGCTGAAAACAATACATACCTCTCGTAACTCGAGTCTCTGAGCAACTGCATCCAGACATTCTTGGCCTGTGCTCTCCACCGAAAGTGTAAACTCAACAAATTCACCATTAAGCAGCTGTATGCGTGTGACCAGACAGCTCTTGCTGGAGACAGTATATCTTCGTGTCCTCTTAAGTTTTAATCCAAAAGGCAAGGGCATGTTTCACCAGTAACGTGTACCTCTGTGGTCAGAATGGTTCAGTCAGCTTCACTTTAATATTAAGCCATTGGCAGTGGAGAGTGTGCCAAACTCCATAAGGCAATTACAATCACTGGAGAGGGAAAAAAAAGCAGTTGGAGCAAAATTGATTAGGAAGCATTCTTATGGATTTGAGTTTGGGAGCACAGTCTCCATCAGCAGTGCAGTTACATAGTTCTGATGGATTGATTGAATCCTTGAGCCATTTCAGTGCAGCTGTAACTCTTAACTAGCCAGTTAACATCTGCCTGAACAGCATCAGTGCAACTGTTTCAGTGACAGCTTTAAGAAGGCGGCATCCCCACACCCTACTCTTACAAAAATACTTTTTTTTACAGGATCATATAGTAAATCTGGAAAATGACTCCATATACGCAAGTAAGCAATTATACACTAACTGCTTAGTGTTAATTGTCATCTGTTAATACAAACCATTTTAAAGAATTATGCAGGGATTACACAACAGATCACAAGAACTTTATTTATGCCCAGCGAAATTCTTGTCATTAGCATGCTCAGTGCAACAAGAAATAATATATATAATTAAACAGCAGACGTTGAACAATAGTGCGAGACAATGATCAAAACATTAGTGTAACATTAGTAACCTTTATACTAACATGCATTGCTACAGAAATCCATAAGTATCTTTCTAAAATTATAACAGAAAAATAAAAGGGTAAACGCTTGGTTTTCAGGTTCATATATGACACGTTGCTGAAATCTTCGCTCAAGAACTTTAAAACCAGACAGAGTATGAAATGTTGCACGTGCAGAGATGTATTATAGTGACAATAACTGCTGACGTAGAGCACGATCACAACAAACCCTGGACGTGGAGCAGACAGTCACAAAACAAATACTTGCCTTTGGCAGGGACTGCAAACAGAATGGGTGTTTAAGAAATTAGTCAGAGGCAGAAACAATGTCAGAGATCACGAGAGCCCAGAGGTATTTGCAGCATTTACAGTATGTTATCTGCCATTCTAACTCCCCCATGCACTTATACCAAGCTCAAACTTCAGTTGTAGATACTAAACAGTATATTTTAATAACAAACCGTTGTATGTGACTGATATCATGCGTATAACACACTTACAACATACTTGTCAACAAGTGGCTGTCCAGGGCAACTCTATATAACGGGAACAGCAACAAATGATAATAGAAAACAAACTGTTTACACGATCTACAGCCTTAAAACATTTTCTTTGCGAGTAAGTAAGCTTTTAGACTTAATGATTGCTTGCATGTTTGTGAAACAACTTATTTATCCACGTTAACTCCAGCCAAAGCTAACTCCGAGCTAGCCACCACAACATCAAACGTAAAAAAATGAGTGCTCCTGTTGCCTAGCGACATTTTTGAACGCGGACACTCACCACAGACACGTTCTGCCGTTGATAAACATTGAATTTACAATCTGAGCCAGGTTTTAAACCCACAGAGGAGCTGAGAATGGAGTCCGAAGCTGTCTAAAGTTGGAGAGAGATCACACATGTTAGACTCCCAGGTCACACTGGCTACAGCTTCCATACTTCATTTCCGGCTGGAGTTAGGAGACCTGCTTTGAAGATATCCCTCCCCGGATCTATTTTCACAGCCTTAAATCGAATTAAATGTCTCACGTTTCGAACTGAATATTATACAATGTGTATCTGTCAAATATATATCGATATGTAAATTTCAGAAAGGTAAAAGGGCAAATGTGAGTTATTCGAAAGGCTGTAATTCAGCGTTGTGTTACATCAGACAGCTGGAATGCCGCGCAAGGAGACAGGAGGCGATGAAGAGTTAGGCTCAGTTTGGTGAACCCCTTCTTCAGCAGTGCTGTGAAGACAGATATAAAATAAGTTTACGTAAAGTAAAGAAAAGGAAAGGAAAGTGGCCCTTTTAGTCACGAGTGAACACATCACAGCGCACAGTATGAAATCCTTTCTGTGTATTTAACCAATCCACCAAGTGGAGCAGTGGGCGCAAATGTACGCCAAATTTCATCCATGCGTACGAACATTTTGGAGAAAGAAAATACGACCGCGGGTGGGTGAGCAGCAACGTGTGCGGCTTCAGTACATAAA
>JBBPDH010000001.1:25124394-25149519 GCA_037974565.1 Clupeocharax schoutedeni
TTAGCATCCACTGTGTCATTGAATGTACACAGAATTAAGGAATTAGTCTCGTTTGATTCATTCAAAGCCATGGCGGCTATGAAGCAGTCATGCAGCTGAATGGCGTGAATATCTTTCAGGTACTGTCGCTAGTAGGATGTTATGCTGTGACTAGATGTTGCTGCTATGCAAATGCAGCCAATGCAAATTCCTAATTTTCCAAACAAATGCAAATAAATTAATTGCAACTAACACTCCTGATTCACTTACTCGGAAAAGGCAGGTCAACATTTTCCTTGTATGATTATAGTGATATACTATACAAATATTTTTGTAAGCTGTTGCACATGCAAGGTTCTTCAGCCTGTAGTGGCATCATTTTTTATGTATTATTTTTAAGGATTATTTTACTTTGCAACCTCCTTGTAAGCATCTGGATGATGCCTATTTCCACTGGTGCTGGAAAAATAGAACACTTGCACCCCTGCTTTTATTAGAAGGGCAAATGTATTTGCTTTCCACTTTTTATTTGGATGAAATACTGACCTTCAGCACAAGTAACTTTAAAATAATATTATAAATAATACGTGCAAGTTATTTTATCTAAAACAAAAAAAGAACATGTGGAGAGAAAACACAGAGAAAAAATCTTTAGTGCATCTTTATTTTCATCTGGGACAGCAACAATAAACAGCTATGATTGTTTTTACAATGAGCAGCAAGGACCAACAGTTTCATGAACTGGATAGGCATGTAGAGAAGTACTGCCTATTTAGCTAATGTTAACTAGTTTTTTCTTTTTTTTTTCTTTTTAAATAAACGAAACACATTGTAAATATGTCAGTAAATGAGAGCTCACTGTAGCACAGCAGATTAACTTAACCTGTGAGTTACTGACCACAAGGCCATTGTCAATGAATCAGTATTGTTTTACTTTTTTAACTCAACAGATACTCAATTTAGACCTGAAGCAATGGTCAGTGATCTTGATGATCAGTCATGACTAGCTAAATGAATGTGCTAATAACTAATGCGCTACTAGGCTAAATAATCTAAATTCTAAATAGAAAAAGCACAATGAAAATATAAATGCGATGTAGGAACTATATGATTTGTATTTTGTTGTGGCATACTTCAGTATTTAATGTAATATTTTCTATTGATATGCAACATTAATACATGTGTGTTCTTGGTAATACTTGTTACTAAGTGTAGAAAACACCCTTAATAATAATAACAACAACAACAACAACAATAATAATATTATCAATAATAATAATAATAATAATAATAATAATAATAATAATTATAATTATTATTATTATTATTATTATTATAACAATAATGATAGTGTACAATCCTTTGTTTGCTAAAGTAACAGCTCAAATTAATTGTAGGAACTCAAGATTTTTGTAAGAACCAAAATTAACCTTGTACCCCCCACCACCTTCCCTCCTTCACACAAAGTCAAGTGGTCTTGCCTGTGTTAAGAGTCTGTAAGTTAGGGAAGAGTTAAACATCTGTATCTGCTTAATCTCAGCCCTATGGCTCATGTGAGTTTCATCTTTTCATAGTGGCCCCACTACTCAGCTAAAAAAACATTTAACAGCATGTGGCTGTTTCTTGTTACACTCAAGTCACCTTTGCTTAATGAAGCTAGAGGGGTACAAGAGCCTGAGCAGAGGTATCGTTAGAGTGTTTATTACAAAGAATGCCAAATATTTTATCTGTGTTCTTTTTTGGTATGAGGCCCATAAAACTAGTTTAAGTATTGTTTACAGAAAAGAGTTCTGAATATTAAAAAAATAGTAGATACCCCAAAAGTCATCACTAAACTGACCTTTAATTCATGCTAAAAACAAAATGAGATTTTTTAAATGCTAAAACTCATCTATTTTGTGACAATGCTTGTTTTTATCATTGAGCACTTGTTCCTTCAAGATGAGGGTTAACATAACTTCCCTGAAAAAGAATGAGAGGCAAATGTTACCTCCGCAATGTGTTCTATTCTGACACTTTCACTTCTACTTCAATACATCTGGAAGGAAATTAGTTTTTTTTTCACTCATTTTCATTTCAGCCTGCTACATTTAGTTCCCAATTCTTTGTGTGTTCTTCTATTCAACAACAGCCTCTGGACTGCTTGCTGTTGGTCACTCCAATTCAGATTGGGCACATTATTTTAAACATAAAGGTCTTCAAATGAGAGGAAATTAAACAAAACTTTCCTCAGCTTCTTTTTTTCTAACATATCCTTTTTTGCTCCTATTCAAGTGTTTTCAATGTTATATTAACTTCTGCATACATGATGCCAAAACGTTTTTTAAGCGATGCTATTAAAGAACCACCTTAATAAAGTGCACCAATTTTAGAGAACTTCCTAGAGCTTTTACATTCTTATGTTCTTATGTTATTTTCTTATGTGAAGCGATTTTCTAAAGAGCTCTATTGAAAATAATGTTTAGGAAATCACATTTCTGGGTCTTCAATAGCATCGCACACAACTTTTTCATTAATCTATTTTTTTTTAAAAGAGTGTACTTGAGTCTTGTAATAATACATAATGACGCTTGAGGATGTTTTAGGCTACTCTGCCCACCTTTGATAATAATGCATGGTAAGTTCAAGCTTTGACACTGAACAGCAAGACTGTTAAAAGCTGCAGGAAATGCCTAAACAAGAGAGTGGAGTAACTGTTTATATAGCTCACAAATAACCCATCGCACACATATGTCCAAACCAAGTTGTTATGACAAACATTTTTGTGTCAAAGAATGCTGGTGTGTATATTTCCAGTGCTTTATTATTTCTACCAAGACAATTTCTTTGAATCCTTTTACATTTTGTGACCCTACAATTGAGCTTTTTATACCCATATATAGTAATCCACACATGCTGCAGGTCTGCTCCTACAGTACGACTGGTTTGATTTGATCAGTCCTTTGGATGTAGGTTGACACGACTGAGCGCTGCAGGGTGGTGACCACAGACCCAGCTGAGCTTCTTCTCCTCTTATAGATTTTACTGACTTTCCTCCTAAAGTAGCGGCCCGTGAAGACATACAGCAAAGGGTTAAGGGAGCTGTTCAGAAATGCTAAGTATGCAGAAAACTGGGATCCAATGTCTAAGGTGTGGTACCAACTCATTATATCCAAGACACTGAGCTCGCAAAGCAAATCCAAGAAGGTTATAATGTGGAACGGACCCCAGCATATGAGGAACAGCAGGGTCACGGCACACACCAGTACTGTGGCCTTTCGATCATTTCCATCTTGAGTGTGTACATTCTCAATTCTGCTGTGCAGGGCGTGCACAATGTTACAGGCACAGAAGACAATAGCCAGAAAAGGCAGAGTGAAGCCCACTAGGTTCAGCTTGATGCTGTTTGCTACCTTAATGGAATCTGAAGGGTAGTCTATAATGCATGCTGAATTCTGTAGAAATGGGTCGTACTGTACTGTCCTGTACATCACTGTAGGGATGCCCATTACCAGTCCGAAGAGCCACAGACAAAAACAAACAGCTTTTGCATTGCGCCTCCTCCTCAACCATCTTGCTTTCATAGTCAGCACCAGAGCAAGGTAGCGGTCAATATTCACCATCACCAACATGTAAATGCTAGTGTACATGTTGACAATGATGGATAGGTTGACTATCTTGCAAAGAAAATCCCCATATGGCCAGTAGAAATAGTTGAGGATGTTCATGGCCCAGAACGGCAGACCAGCCAGCAGGATCAGGTCAGCCAAAGCCAGGTTTCCCAGGTAGATCTCAGGTACGGTCCAGCGGCTCCTCTGTAGGAAGAAGACTATCAGCACGAAAGCATTGCCCAGAATCCCAACCAGACACAGAATGAAGATGTACGGAGGGACGATGGCATGAACTAAACGCCATTCTGATGAGTTGAACATCATCGGAGGTGATGGAAAATCTGTGGAATTTTGTAACTGGTGTTTAGATCCCAACACCAGCTCTTCTAGATCCATCCTTTGGCGATAAAAAGAAAACTTTTAAGCAGAATGTCATTAAGCAGTTACATAACAGACTATTGAACTCATTCCAGAGCTGTAAGTGAATCGTTCTCTCACATTTTGGTTCATTTTTTGATGCTAGCATATTCTACTGTTAAATATAATTGTAAATTAAGATACAGTAGAACATACAGTACTAGAAAAACATTCTTATTATGACTGTTTCTGTGTTTTCAGTATCATACTAGCAGATCACAACAGTGTTATGATAAGCTGTCTTTTATCACAAAGTAAGCAATAAATGTACTTACGTTGCAAGTAGGTTTCACGTTTGCCCTCTGGGTAGTTTACACTGCTTACAATGATGTTAAGTCCACACCTCTGAGCTCTGGTGTGCTGTGCTGTGCTGCGGTTCACTGTGAAGCCCCCTCTGAGTGAGGGAACGTAATGGAAGTAGAGAGCTCTGTGTACAAAGCTGCATTCCTCTACACCCACAAGTCTAATATCTTGTTTATAGTTCAGGCTTTGCACCCTCTCCAGCAAATTACGCACAAAACAGGATGAGTGTGATGAGCATAAAGAATAATTTATTTTACTTAAAGTGGTCAAACTATATAAAGTAAATACTGTACAGGGTTCACAGTCAGAGAAAAAAAAAATCCATGTGACAAACCGAGCCATTTTTGGAATGCTTTATTCCACTCACACACTGATAATGTTAAACAATATATTACAGACATAAAACAGCAGCCCAAAAAATGAATGGCTGAGAAATGAAATGACAACAAGAAATAGTCTGTCATCTTTTAGATGACCTCACAGAAACTTTAAAGCAATAGAAGTGTATTTAAACAGAATTATATATAGAATTATATATATAGAATTATATATTATATATAATAGATTATATTTAAACCCAACATACACCCAAGAACCCAAGGGACATTTACATAGTACACTTTAGTATGTTACATAAAGACTAACAGGCAGAAATGTAGTGTCTCCAGAGGATAGGATTCAGCACGCTATATCAGTTCCATACTGACAGTGGTAGGTATTACTGGTCTTTATACAATTAGCCTGGATTATCTGATCAAATTATAAAAACTAAATGGTTGAAGCAAACTGTGTGTAAAAACAAGTACTATTTTTATTAGATTTCTTTTTTGACATAATTTACCATGATAAACCAGTGTGTCAGTTAGCATTTTACTATGGTCCAGGTGTATTATGCAGCCTGCACATTCCTTGATGAAACACTCCCACTTTAACTTAAGAAGAGCTTGTTAATTGGCAAAATAATTTAGAATCAGATGTACTGAGATCAGGGAAACAGGCCAGGGAGGGGAACGAACTACTGAGCACACACACAGACTTGTAATAACAACAATTCACCAGCAGAGGGCACTGTGGAATCTAAGCTCACATTTAAGTGGACTCTGTGTATCTTACGCTCGAGTTGGTTTTGTGAGCAGGAGAGACACTTTGACTCCCGCAGTTCAGAATCTGTACAAATATTCCGTTAGCTCTTTGTCTGAAGTGTTTTCCTACTATCACATACAAAAAGGGGTTGAGAGAGCTGTTGCTGTAACCAAGGTAGGTAGACAGTTGGGTGCCTATGTCCAGACCATTTAACCAGAGACAACCAGAAATAACATTGAAATAATAAAGAGTGTCTAGGAAAATACAAATCTGAAAAGGCAGCCAGCAGGCGATGAAAACAAAAAGCACAACGAGCACCAAGACCGCTGCTTTTTTCTCTGTCTGTACAGCTGAACACCTCCTCACCTGCTTGTTGCCCAGGACTGTGATGACGTTGTAACTGCAGTAGCTCACCAGGGGCACAGGGATCAGGAAGCCCACCACGTTGACCGTCAAGTTGTATCGTAACCTCCAGCCTTCATGAGGGTAAGCCAAGAAGCATGCCTTTGTCTCTAGATCAGGGATAAACTGCACTGAGCGAAAGAGCAAGGCGGGAAGACTGAGCAAGAATCCCACAAGCCAGATCACCAAGCAGAAAGTCTTGGCCTGGGGGGCGCCTCTCTGGCTGCTCCTGGACATGGGCCTGGTAAGCACTAGGTAACGGTCCAGGCTAACCAGTGTAAGGAACAGCACACTGCAATAGTAATTCATACCAATTATGAGGCTGACCAGTTGGCACATGGGCTCCCCAAATGACCAGTTAAACTTGTCAATGACAGTCGCAACCCAGAATGGGAGGCAGCATACCATGAGCAAATCAGCAGCGGCCAGGTTCCCCAGATAGATATCCGCCACCGAGCAATGCCCTTTCTGGAAACAGAACACAGAAAGGACGAGGGCATTTCCCAGCACACCCAGAACGCATATTATAGACATGTAGGCCGGCTGTATGGAGTAGACCCACTCCCAGGCCTCTGTGTGGTTACAGTCCGGCAACTCCCTGTCCCAAAGCTCCAGCGACGGGCCTGTAGTCATGCTCAAATTCATCGCAAGTGCTGTTCCAAACTTGTGTCAGGTTTAAGTGTCTGAACTTTTTCAGAAAAGCTACAAAAAGTTATAAAAAAGTTATTTAAAAGATGTTATTCAGCTATTAATAAAAAACAATGCAACAGCTCTGCAATGTGTACCAGATCAAGCACAAAACCTGAGTGGAAGATGGAAGCGGGTGAGGTACCTCCCTTTATCAGAGGGAGCACAAAGACTGCATGTGGTTGCTAATGTAGCTCAGGAACTCTTTAAACATACTGTGATGTGATTGACATCAAATGGAGGCAACAGATGGCTGATCTTATCTGCCTGACTTCACAGTGGAATAATTGCTCACCTCTCGGTGCCTCTCAGTGCCTGTGTTTACCTGTTGTGTGATGAATGAGTATTTAGATAAGTCAAGGATCACATGACCTTACTTTGGTTCATTAATTTTATGTCTATCTTTGCTTGCATTCAGATACTGTCATGAGCATGCAGCTGTAGCCCTTACAAGATTAGTCCGTGTCCTTGTCTCACTAACTGACCCAGTGAATTCCCATAGATATGTTTCCATCATCACATTTTGGAGGCTAAAAAAGGGGAGCAATAATACTGTTTGATTGCAATTCTTACATGAAATTATTATGAGTACAATGCCTGATGCCTAAGATGCACTTTTTTCTCTTTCTGTGCTATCCTGTGCGTGAATTGCACCACCAAAGATTAACCTAAGCATTACAATTGAAGCTCAAACAAATCTAACTCAGAGATATGTTCATCTAGGTTTTAGTTGAAACTAAAGAACCATCTGTGAACCATCTGTGAACCAGTTGTGATACAAGAATTAATTTTAAACATGGCTTTAGAAATCTGTGATTCAAATTTGAATCTATAGTTATTAAAATAAAGACCTCAAGCTATGACTTTTAGTTTGTCCTCCCTGAGGGATTTGCCAGGGTAAGTAAATGTACTTACGAACAGCATTTAACAACATAGTCTGTCTAGACCTTTGATGATCTATATTTTTCGTATAGGGCTATTATTTAGTATAGGGCTACTTTACTTTTCTCAAGAAAACAAGGAATTTTGATGTTTAAATAGTCTGTTGTTAATAGACTCATGATTGATGTCAGCTGCAAATATTTTGTTACTTTGAATTGAAATACTAGAAATGCAAATGCTTTTGATGTGTAACTTAAAGTAAGAAACATGCACCATGCAAACCCTTTGATTACACAGCAGAAACATTAGCCCCAAACCAATGGTTGGATTAGGTTTACTCTAAAACCAGATTAAAATGAAGGTCTAAATCTCAACCTAAATACTTTAAAACTAGGCTTAAAGTTAGGTGCATGCAGATGAAAAGGTTAACCTTGTTTAAATTCAGTTTAAAGGTGAATCCCTATCAGTGCAACCTATTCTAAATGGCTTTGTTTGTCTCAAATAAGTGAATTATGCAAAAATTGTGAAAAATCTAATAAAAGCGTCTGCCAAATGATTGTAGTAGTAACGATAGCTGGTTAAATGAATGGGTTGCTACCAAGAAAACTAATTTTTTTGTTTTCTTTTTTTAAAAATATTTTTTCTTCCTCAGCAGCCAAAATTCCTTACAGACTGCCTTTAAGCTCTGTGTATAATGCTGGGATCTGATCTTTACAGGCAGGAGCTCTAACGCTGCTGACACTTCTTAGCATAACATGTCTGAGGTCATTTTTTCTTGTACTAATAAAAGACTGATTTATGAAGAAAAAAAACATTTTTATTGAAAGCAAAAGAGCCAGACTACAAATTGTTTTCAGACCCACCCACCCACACTCAGTACAGTCCTGTTTATTGCCAAGAACCTGTGGTCATATGAGGGTGTACTACTCACCGCCGTCTGCTTTAAAAGCATACTCACCAGACTGCAGGCTTTGGGAAAAACACATGATTTAGAAGACTGTTATTCACAAGCCACAGCAAAAGAGCCTGGTTTGTGTCGCAAATGGAAAGACTGCGACACATTCTCTAGCTGAACCCGGTGGAGTTTTTTTTTTTTTTTTTTAGAAGATCCTGGAAAAATGATTTCAGTGCTGTGGAGTGAGTAATGTCTGTACAATTCATTTTCTCTCTGTTTACGTTGTGCACTTAGAAACTGCCTCAAACAGCAGTCTGGTTTCACCTCTGTAGCTTACATAACACACTCTCTGACATAAAAACACAATCAGACAATATTTACAGTTCAATTTGATCCTCCTAGCCCTCGATACACGATTGTGATAATTGGAAAAACATACAGAGGTTTTGTATCGATAAGTGCATAATGGAATCCCACCTGATTAAGTCAGTCAGTTATCAGACCCAAGTAATACATACATTACTTACATACCATATTTACACCTTAGCCATAACCATTATATGCTCTCATCTTCATTATTACAATAATGCTGATGATTCTAAATATGTTTAAATACATCACTTCGTATGACTGAACATTATACAGTTGCAAAGGCATGTTCCATTTGTATTTAATAACACCAGTTTGGTAACAGCTTGGTTCTGATGTCATGTCCTTGACATGATCTTGCATCATGCAAATGTCTTCAGGGTGGATGACAGTTGTGATCGTGTAGATCTGTTCACTTTAGTCCCTTGTTGGGTGATTTGCTGCAGGAGCTCCTTCACCTTCTTTTGGAAGTTCTTACCTACTATCACGTAGAGGATAGGATTCAGCACGCTATTGCTTAATGCTACATAAGTGACTATCTGGTTACTTATTTCTAGGCCGCTTTCCAGCATGCATCCGTTAATGGCTTTAAATCGCATCAAGAGGTCTAAAATAGTTACCAAGTGAAAAGGAACCCAGCAGACCAAGAAAGCCAGAAGGACAGCCAGTACCAGCACTGTGGCTTTTCTCTCTGTATTCACTGCATTAAACCTGTCCATTACCTGGCTACGAAGGGCACATATGATCTTCCAGGAGCAGTAGGATATGACTGATATAGGGATGAGGAATCCCAGCAGAATGAGCAGGATGTCACAGGCAACTTCCACCTCGTGGCTTGGGTAGCGCAGTATGCAGGCTGTTACCATGTATTCTGGAATGTATTCCACTGCCCTGAAGTTGAGCGTTGGGATGCTGAGGAGGACTCCCAGACTCCACACGGCTAAGCAGCTGAGCTTGGCGTAAAAGGGTCGCCGCATCCTGCCATGGGACATGGTATGCACCAGTGCTACACAGCGATCTGCGCTCACCAGTACCAGAAAGTAGATGCTGCAGTACATGTTCATTTTAATGCCCGTGTTGACCAGGCGACACATCAGGGAGCCGAACTGCCACTGGAAGCTGTTGGCCACGTTGATGGCCCAAAAAGGCAGGCAGCACATCAGGAGGAGGTCGGCCGCGGCCAGGTTCCCAAGGTATATCTCTGCCACAGTGCAGGCCTTCTTATGGAGGCTGAAGACCAGGAGCACAAAAACATTTCCCACAATTCCCAGCACACAGATGACAGACATGTAGATAGGCTGCATGGTGTACAACCAGTCCCATGCCTCCGAATCACTGCACTGGCTATTATTTGTGAAGTTGATTAAATTGATGGGAGAAATCGATGATGTGGTTCCTAGGACTTCTGGCTCCATTTGGCTGTCTAGAGATGAAAAAAGAGTAGAGTGTTTTTCTCTTGAGTGTCTTTAGAAACACCCTCTTATCATATCATGTTTTACAGTTCTTATCTCAGCCACAATGCGTAGATAATTTCCTAGCTCTTCAGACTAACTTGATTAGGAGCCTCAACAAAGGAAATTACTAATGAAGAGGAAGACGCAGGAGGAAGCAGGGGATGCTAAGTTACATGTATAAACAGTAGAGCAGTTAATATCTGGCCCCTTTCCAACCTTTTCTAAGCATCCTCTGCTAAATGTGGCTATTATGTACTGAAATGTTTGTTCAGATGGTTCTAATGTAGAGCTTTTGCACATTTTGCAAACTTGTACTATTATCTTGGCTCTAAAACAAATATTTAAACATCTTCACATCTGTCTTTTATAGTGTAACATCCAAGGGTGCTTCTACTTTAAAAGCCAATCCTCGAAGACTTGTGAAAAGCCTGTTGCTCACTGCTGGTTTGTTAGAACATCTTGCTTGTTGTTGGTATGTTAACCTCTTGGCTTGAGTCTAGTCTGTTTGTAATTTTTCTTGATTTATCTAGTGATGCGTTTGTTTTCCCATTTCCCTTTTCACCCTTGTGCTAGCTCCTCTGGTTTGAAAACATATAAGACTGTGTGCCCACACATTCCATCATGTAGGTTCTGAATAGTCTAGCCACACTAGATAAGAGGGCAGGTGCCACTCCTTGTATTTTTGGTTAGCTTGGCTTAATCTAGTTAGGTAGTTTCTTCCATGTGTTCCATTGATTAGCTAATTAACACAGTGGGTTTTAAGACTAGTTTCCCTGTGTTTTGGTGCCATGGCTGTCTTGTTTCCCTGCCATATATCCACCTTCCTACTTTAAACAACCACCATCATTCATTCTGCCTGCACTTTGACTTTGTAGCTGCTCCTGCATTCCATCAACAGGCCGCGTCCCCATGTGGGGATCACAAACTGAGTAAGCTCATCAAAGTGCCTTAATATCTCTGGTTAATGACCACAATATCCACAAAATACTTGTACAAAATACAGTACTTAAATCAGGTTATGTGTAGATGAGACATATATTATACATTACATTACATTATTCATTTTCCTTTACCTGAACACTGAAGAAAGTCTCACTACTCAGGCTAAAAGGAGTGAAATATAACTTGTTGGATGTTTACTGAGATGTTTTTTCAGTTAACATGAGAAATGAGAAAATTGTACATACCTTTTGCGAGAGTTTTCCCTGAAAAATAGATCCAGATGGGCTGCTCTCCCCTCCGGATGTCCTGTCCCTTTCCTTTGCGCTCTCTAATGTGCTCACCGCATGGCCTGACTCCTTTAAAACATGGCAAGCACAACCTTCATATGATGTCACTCCAAAATGAAGCAATCTCTTCCCTCCTCTTTCTTCCCTTTTTTCATAATTCATAGTTTACTGGTGCAGTAAAGGCCACTGAAAAAAAGAGATGATTTCCCACTCCTTTAAAGTAAAATATAAACAGAATATTTGGGTCATTATCTGTTTCTCTGATAAGTCCTTCTTGACTGCTTAAGTGTGTAATGGCTTAGATCAGCATTTGAAAGTCATGACCCTATAAAAGTGTGTTTAGATATCCACCAATGCTTGTTCATTCTTGTTCAGGTCTTGCACATAAATTATGGCATGAAAAAAGAATATTAAGACCTTAAATGGTAACAAATTAGTATTTCTAAAGCTGGGGAAATCACATGCTTTTGTGTCCATCACCTTGCTGCTGCTTCAGGAACGAGGATGTTGACCAAAAATATTTCAGTCTACAAATGCAGCGCTTACATAGTATTATTGCAATGAGACGAGAGCGAAAATGTACAGTGTATGAAATGCTATATGAAATAATAGTAAGAGCTCATGTCTCTTTGGGAGTTGTATTTGCTCCAGTAATGGTGATCTGAAACCACACTCAACACTGCACTTTTGTTCGTATTGATTATGTTTTCCACGCTGCTTATTAGTGAGATCTGCTTACAGTAAGAAAATGCTTTTGTGCCATTACAGTCATTACTGACCACAGAGATCTTTTGTGATGCTCTATCTGTATTTATGCTATGTGCTCATTCACTGTGTCAGATAAATGCATTCTCATATGCATTGTGGGTGCACTTAGATTTTGTTTGTTTTTTTGCTTTGCACAGTGGGGCAAAAAAGTATTTAGTCAGTCACCAATTGTGCAAGTTCTTCCACTTAAAAAGATGAGAGGCCTGTACTTTTCACCATAGGTTTACCTCAACTATGAGAGACAAAATGAGAAAAAAATCCATAAAATCACATTGTCTGATTTTTAAAGAATTTATTTGCAAATTATGGCGGTAAATAAATATTTGGTCACCTACAAACAAGCAAGACCTGTAATTTCTTCTGTAAGAGGCTCCTCTATCCTGTCCTCCACTTGTTACCTGTATTAATGGCACCTGTTTGAACTCGTTATCAGTATAAAAGACAACTGTCCACAACCTCAAACAGTCACACTCCAAACTCTACTATGGCCAAAGAGTTGTTAAAGGACACCAGAGACAAAATTGTAGACCTGCACCAGGCTGAGAAGACTGAATCTGCGATAGGTAGGTAGCAGTAGGTAGCAGCTTGGTGTGATCAAAACACTGAGTAAATCAGTAGGATAACACGTCTGTGATCACATGTCTGCGCTTTGTTTCCCGGTGGACTGAAAATAAACGCGACACTCGCGTCCCCCCGAAATCTGATAAAATTCAACCAATCAGATGATGACTTCGACATTCCAGCTAGGTGTACCATATGCATCAGACGTTTAGCCAACGTTCCGTGGGCGTGACGTCTGAGGCTGAGACTAGGGGTGTCGGACACCTTAATAAGGGCTGTTCACTCCCTGTACAACCGGTGCCAGAGCTTGGTCTGCATAGGCGGCAGTAAGTCTAACTCGTTCCCTGTGAGGGTTGGACTCTGCCAGGGCTGCGCTTTGTCACAGATTTTGTTCATAATTTTTATGGACAAAATTTCTAGGTGCAGCCAGGGTGTTGAGGGGATCCAGTTTGGTGACCTCAGGATCAGGTCTCTGCTTTTTGCAGATGTTGTGGTTTTGTTGGCTTCGACAGGCCGTGACCTACTCAATGGAGCAGAACTACTCGCTTGTGAAGCGTCTGGGATGAGGATCAGCACCTCCAAATCTGAGACCATGGTCCTCAGCAGGAAAAGGGTGGTGTGCCCTCTCCGGGTAGGGGATGAGATCCTTTCCTAAGTGGAGGAGTTCAAGTATCTCGGGTGAGGGAAGGATGGAGCAGGAGATTGACAGACGGATTGGTACAACATCTGCAGTGATGCGGGCACTGCACCGATCTGTTGTGGTGAATAAAAAGCTGAGCCGGTAGGCTAAGCTCTCGATTTACTGGTCAATCTATGTTCCTACTCTTCACCTATGGTCACGAACTTTGGGTAGTTACCGAAAGAATGAGATTGCAGATGTTGAATGCGTTTATTTGTTGAAGTGAATTGTTCATTTTTTTTAGTAGAATTCACTGTAAAGTTACAGCAGCCTGTAAAGACTCACAAATACCACCTCCTCATCACAGTCCACACACTCGGCTGCAAAATTGATCATTTTATAATTTTTCAATACACAGTGTTACTGAAACAATATCTTTCAGAGATGCATCAGCAGATGCATCAGCAGATGTTATCAGCAGTCATACAGTAAATGAGAAGGGCAAGTTTTGTTTAGGGGAAAAAATAATGAGACAGGGATGACCAAATGGTTTGGTTAAGGTTTTCCAAATATATCTATTAAAGAAGACTAAAAAGAAATAAAAAACAAATCAAAAGGAAATATTTTGTTCTGTAACTTGGGGCTTAACAACCTACTACTGTCCCATTCCTCTTATGTTAGTAATGCACTATATAGTGTGTTAGTCATGTTGTAGTCAAACTCTCAGCCGTAAATCTTCATTTTCCAGTCAGTTCATAATGTAGCACCTGCACAATAACTAATGAGTTAAGGAGTGAACTATTCTGGGTAAAGCATAAATTCCACATCTGATCTTAAGGTCATTAAATCATGGAATGCTGGAAATTCCTACAATTAACATAAGCAGTGGAGCAGCCTTTTACTTTTATTGTCTAAATATTTGTCGGTTTATGTTTGTTGACATCATCTGTTTTGAAAAAAGAAAAAAACAACAGATTTCAAAAATCTATTTCATTTGTTTTTAATACTACAACTGTAAAAAAAACTTTAAAGGTTGTACCTTTTTATAGCATAGCCCCTTCAACGCCCAGGATGTTTTCCCCTGAAAAAAGTAGCGGAAGCCTTTGCAAACAGCTTTTTCCGTAGGCCATTGGTCCGATACCACCATCCAGTTTTAGGTTTTTTGGCATTTGCTCAAGGACTCAGGGTTGTTTTCCTCTCTCCTTTCCTCTGTAGTTGAGGATACCAAGCTTATTACATGACCAGCTATTTTTCAGTATCTTGTACCAAGTTAGCTATTAGAATGCTAGCACTAATAGTTTTAATTAGAGCTTCCTTATTTTGCTCATATTTCCCATTTTATATCTGTCTGTAAGCACTAAGTTAAACTAACTAGCAAGCAAGGTAGCCAGCTAGTCAAACTAGTAGCTTTGGTATAAATTGTGAAAAATACAACTGAATCATTCATTGTGATTCTTATGATTCTTATAACAATTCCAGTTGTGTCAAGCACTGGGAAAATAAACTTGGACTAATACTAGTTCTGTTGGTTTCTATTTGAGTGTATTTTACACCAAACTTCTTACTGGAGTTTCTTTTTAATCAAATATTATTTTGTTAAACCCACTGTTTGTGTTTTCTGACAACAAAACTGGATTCTAGTCATAGTGATAGTCCACAGTCCTCAGTGATCGTGTGGAGTTGACCATGAGGCCTTGTCCAGTTTGATGACAGCAGCATGGATGCGGTGTCTAACTGTAGTTTTGGAGATTTGGCAACAGTAGGATATCACCAACACCTGTACCAGTGTAACTGTGGTTCTTAAAGAACATGTTTCTTTATCTGTTTGAACAAAGCACATTTATATTATCTTGAATGCAGATTTATCACAGGTCCTGCTCTTTGAGTGTTTTCATGTGGGCTGATTTTTATAGCCTTCATTAGATTATTGAAGGTCTTATTTCATTAGTGAATTCTCTGAGTCTCTAGTTGGACAGAAAGGGGAGTTTGGCCTGTATGTGTATTACCTCAGTAATGCAAAAATAGGAAGTCATCACTTCTAAAAAATGTGCTCAGGGATATGTCACTTTGACCACATGAATCTAGTGATTACAAAATCATTTCCTTTTTGTGTTTATTATTCAGCTAAGATCACTACAGGTTATATTTAGAGGGGGCACTTTTTTCATGACCTTTTTTCTTTATCTTTGCTAAAGGTGGTAACAATTATGGAGAACAGTGTAATGGGCTGAATCTTGTAAATGCATGACTTACCGTTAGTAGTAAACACTCTCTAATCTGCAAATCTGCCTCAGTGTTTCCATTTTATATGATGCAATGTAAAGATAAGTGTGCAAAAAGCGTGATTAACAAAAATAGGATATGGGTGTTTGTGCCCTTTGCGTGACCATATGGCACTCTCAGAGGAGCAGATAAAATTCAAACAGTACTTTTTTACATGCTCACAGTTTTTCATTTTAGTGGAGAGCAAACATTTGACACAGTGGCTCTTAGTCATGGCAAAGCAAACAGAGTAATAACAACTTAAACAATGAAAGCAGTTTTTCCTCTTCTGTTTTGTTCAAGTTTATTTAATGTCTTTTATATGTCTGTTTTAGATGATCCTGGACTTTTGTGTTGGAGCTCACAATGACACAAATAGATTTCCACACTCATATTTTCCTCTGAATTGGCAGAACTAGGTCCATTCAGTGTCTTTTTACAGTAGCCTTAGAGTCTGTTTTTGCTTACAAACGTATATTTTCAACATCGGCGTCTGAAAGTAATGAGCAAGTAATGAGTATTTAGCTGTGGCAAACTGTATGGTACACCATATCTTTCCATTCCAAACAATGAACCATTCCCATGTTTACACATGAAACTTCAGACAACCGCATTTAAACAAATATGTCTTAAAAAGTGCTGGTGCATGTTGTCTGTGTATTGTTGTATAACATAATGCTGAAAATGGAACAGTGCACATTCAAAAGAAAAATATTTGCTCTGAAAATATTTTGCATTGAAATAAAATCTTCTAAAAATTTGCATTGAAGATGCACATTTGGATGTTTGGCGGCCAAGAGATAAATCTAACTCTGCATGTTGATATGTTTTATTTTCCTACCATACTCAGTATGTCTAAATCTTTTATCACCTACGGAAAAACCATAAAAAGGGTGCATTTCTGTGTTACAGTTGTAGTAGATGTCTTTCTTGGCTCAAATTTGAAGACATAGATTTCCACACTTCTATAAAGAGAGGGTGTATTTCTACATTAGTGTGGCTGTAGGTCTAATTGTGTTGTTTGACTCAAATTACGCTGTTTTTATACCACACTAATAAACCTCACAGTTTTCTAGGCGTCACCACAGTGCTGACTTATGTCAATCTGGCAACCACCGCCACCACAGTGTGTGTGTGTGTGTGTGTGTGTGTGAGAGAGAGAGAGAGAGAAAGAGAGAGAGGGACAGAGAGAGAGAGAGAGATTCAGCAAAATAGAACAGCTAAATAGCTCCTCTGCATTTTGGTAGACCCATATTTGTGAAAGAAGCACTTTCCCCCAAAAAACGTATTACTTAAATTGAAAAAATTGAATACATTCTTCACAAACACAATGCAATGCAAAGTATCGAGCACATCTGCCTCTACATATTGGAACACATTCATTATTCACACTTTCATACATCACGTTATATAATGAGGAGTGATAAATATAAACGGCAACTATTGGCAAAACCCACAATCATTTAGTCACTCAGACCTCTGGCAATACTAAACAGGAACACCATCAAACTTTCCACTGATGACTGTCTTCAAGGCAATATATGGTCACCTCAGGAAGTTCTGGGGTCAGCATAGTTTATTCTGATGCTGTCCTAATAGCCCAAACAACACACTTAAGCCTGTGTAAATAAGTGCATAAACTAACAGCCCAGCCAGAATTCTTGTGGTGTGATGTTTTGGAAAAGGACGGAAAATGATGAAATTTGCACTTAGATTTGTTTTTTTGTTTTTTTGGGGGGTTATTTTCCCCCCAATATCACCTTCATTAGAGTTCATTGTTGGCCTTGGAAGAAAATCTTGTTAGCATGCTCTTAATTTTAACCTTTTTAGTTTCAGACCTGCTCTTAGCCAGATTCTTTAGATTTCAGTGCCCTCTACTGACGTGAAAGGGACCACACACTGTTGATAGCACTACCAAAAATCTCAAAAACACGGTTTATCATTGTAAAAGTGCCTCACTCCATTTACCCTCTGTGATGTGATGAGACTGTATTGCTTTATATTACAGTATTTTGCACAGAACATAGTACACAGGATCTCACACAGTGACGCAATAATCATAATATATGACTTCCTCATCCTCTTCAGTTTTGAGGGCACAACCTTAAAGTTTCTTACACATACAAAAAATATGCAGATTTATTAAGTTAATTAAGTGAAGAAAAAAAATCTGGATCTGCTGTCAGCTCTGTAAAAGATCAGGTTAATAATCTAATACTAGCTAAGGGAACTTTGACAGCATCACTTCTTTTAAAGGTATGAGCAACACACTCAATGTATAAAGTGTGCAGAATGGTACCAGTCACCAGTTCATATGAACGATTAATCATAATAATGAGTTTGTATGAAGGAGCTTCTGCAAGAGAACTGGCAGCACCTCCAGGGAGCATGAAAAGTCTCCCTGCATGTGCTGCCAATTTTTTCAGTACTCTATCATGGTCTGAAAAAATTAGATATAATGAAGAAACATGTTAGATTGCATTCTTTTATCTTGGGGAGACACTAAACATCCATCAACAGACTAATGTGTTGTATGTAAATATAACAATTAAATCTCCTGCAGAGAGGAAAACAGGCTGATGAAAAAAAAATTAAATTGTACAATTTAATCCCCAGCATACACAGTCTATGAACATTCTTGCCACAAAAACTGACACATACACTACATGGACAAAAGTATTGTGGCACCCGACTATAATTTACTTTACTATAATTTAAATTCCAACAAGGAATTTAATGACATAGCTTTCAAAAACATAGACTTTAATATAGTGCTGGTCCCTCTTTTGCAGCTATAACGGCATCCACTCTTCTGGGAAGGCTTTCCACAAGATATTAGTGTTTCTGTGGAAATTGGAGCCCATTCATTCTGTTGAGCATTTCTGAGGTCAGGCACAGATGCTTGAACGAGAAGATCTGGCTCACAATCTCTGTTACAGTTCACCTCAAAGGTGTTGGATGGGGTTGAGGTCAGGGCTCTGTGAGGGCCAGTCAAGTTCTTCCACACCGAACTCATCCAACCATGTCTTTATGGAACATGCTTTGTGCACTGGGGTGCAGTCATGCTGGAATACAAAAGGTTTTTCTCTTAACTGGAAGCATGGTGTCCTGTTATGCTTAAGTGTTAAATTGCACTTCCCTGAAAGTAAGGGGTCTACCCCAAATCCTGAAAAACAGAGGTGTCCCAATACTTTTCTCAAGATTGTATGCATCTACCTGTTTACCATACAGATTACCTCTGCCTTTTCATGATGAAGTGAAGACAGGGGACCGTTTTTCAGCTGTAAAAATGCTATGAAATTCGCAGGAAGAAAGAAAATCCAGAAAAAGACTTTTTAATAATATGAAACCACACAAAAGGTTATTTATAAGACATTTATAAGAACAGTGTAGGATAACAATGATTAAAATATAATGACCATATATAAGGAATTATATGAAACATATTTAAAGATTTTCACAGATTGCTATGACATGATTAGGATTACCGTTCGCTCCTCTTGTCTCCTTGAGGCAGGTTTCTGTTTCTGGTGCTGCTGTCACTATTCTATCTGGTTAAGGATGTCTGGATGGATTTCAATGAAACAGAAATCAAAGGCAAAGCAAGTGTAAATGATGAAAAAAGCTGTAGTCAGTGTGATCATTATTTTTTCATATGAAAGTGATTGATCAGATTAGTTCTGTCGTGGATTGAGAGGTCGGGAAAGCAGAGAGGCAGAAAAAGATTTTTGAATAGCATGCTTTCACTTTTCCCTCCTTTAAAAGGTGTTTTTGTATGTGGGTAATTAGACCCAAAGGGTATTGACTGAGGTTAAATTTTTCCCTCTTCATCTCGCTCGAAGGATGTAACACATCAGCTCAAGGAACAAGAAAAAAAAAAATCATATCACCATGAAAGAGATTTCAGCATTGCAGTGAAACACTGCATTAAAGAGATTGTTCTAAAATGTGTAAGATGTGTGTAAGTGCAATTATTAAACACTTAAACATATAGTGTAAATAATACTGGTGCTGGCCATTTCCCATGGTTGACATTGATTGTGTACTGCACAAGTAACTATTTTTAAACTATATGGGAAAATACTTGTTTATAATTTTTTTAATTGTCATTTGTGGTGCCAACAGTCTAATTCTGTTTGCTTACTATCATTTCAAAAAGAGACTGCAGTCATTACATTATTCAGAATCGTCATTAGGATCTTGAATTCTCAGGGGCCGTTGTTGCATGGGGTGAGGGCTGTAAAAAAAAAATACAAGGTAGTAAAATCTGAACCCAGTCTTAACATTGTGTAAACTTTATGACTCGGCATCAAGGCATTTATAAAGCATAACATCATTTAATTGGCAAGCAGTCTTGTTTATTAATGAGTATTTATTGCTTGATGTAAGATAATAGATGTTAATGATGTGTACTAAGACTGATGAAGAGAGTCAGACATACATAATCTCATGAGCTGTTGTTATTAAGACGTGCAGCTATTTGTTTATTTGAAGTAAATAACAAATAAACAAAAAAATTTATTGTGGCTGCTCTTATTGAATGCATCATTCAAAAGAATGAACGATCCATCATATCGTATTCATAACAGCATGTAAATATTTGTGTCATATCTCGGCCAGTGGCCGGTAGGGGCCACTGTTTTGGTTTTGATTGGGGGACTTTTATTTTGTATTTTGTGCATGTTTGTGTCTTGTATCTCGGTTTCAGGTGCCTTGTGTCTAGGTAAAGTGATTATGATTTGTGATTGGTTTCTGTCTGAGTCTGTTCTGTTTTTAAGTTGTGGATCTCTGTGTTGGTCCATCATCACTATTAGCATCACATTATCATCACTGTTTCGTCGCATTTGTGTTCAGTTAATTCATGTATCGGCCCTCAAGCCAGGTTTGTTTTCTGTTTTGTTTATGAATAAAGAAACCACAGTCATGGACGCCTGCCTGCCTTGGTGTGATCGTTGGGGAAAAGCACAGTGATGTGACAAGCGTAACAATTTGTTTAAAAACACATGTTTAAAAGCATCCTAATTTGTAAGTGTTATTTATTTTGATGTTAGGAAAGAGGTTTGGAATTCTTTGAATAACATCTGGATTATAAGCATCTGATGCTTTGTCCAGTTATAAATTACATACTTTTTTGCTGCAATGTAATAACAGAAGTAAACATATGGTGCAACTGTTCTTTGGTGAATTCTATTATTTCAATCTTGAGAGCCAGACATTTTAGATATGACTTGATTCTAACAGGATAAGGCTGTAGTTTTCCTTTACCTCTCCAAACTCGTGGTATCACATTCCCATTAAAAATGAAAGAAATCCTATATTTTTTTCGACAGTAAGCATTCTGAACGTAGGTTGATGCATTGATATTTTAGCCCATCTACTGTGTTCTGACATGCAGGTAGGAGGCTGTCAGCAGGGAGCAGTGAGACAGAGGCATGATCTTGAGGAGGCTGTTAATGTAGAAGGTCCGAATTTGGTAAACAGGCTGTCGGTCAGTTTACACACGCCTACATTAACATGCAGATGTCATTAGGGGTAATTATAATAAAAGACATTGGCTCTGAGAACGTGTTCTTTTCATCTTTGCAAACCTAGAGGGCTTTAGTGTAACCTGGCATGGATTACAGCATTACAGTTGTAGCGGATTGCTGTGTCTGGGGGGAAAAAACAAAAACAAAGCAAAAAAAGAAAAGAAAAACACCCTTGGTATTACTACTGAGTATTTGAGCTGTCAGAGTCTGACAAGATGTGTCCGAAGAGCCTGGCACACATTAGCATATTCAAACTTTCTCTTCAGAGCTGTCAGCAGCCATGGGCTGAGGGGAGAGTGCAGTGTGGAGAGGCGTCCCAGGAGACTCCTGCTTTTCAGTGCACATCAGATCTCGGCGCTCACCAATACATACACACAACCTAAGGCTTGCATTAACCCAAACAGAACATTATTCATGGCAACCATGTGAAGAAACAGTAGGGCACCAGACCGAGGGCTGAGGAATTTCCCCACAACGATCATTTGTTAAAGCAGGTGAGGGGGAAATCTTGCCACAGTGGTTTTCCCAGAATAAGAACAGAAATGGGAATATAAAAAATACAATACAATAAACAGGTTTATTCTTGTGGTTAGAATATCATTGCTATTCTTGTTATACACAGAAAAAAAAGTGTATTTTTAGTAGAAAAGAATACCTTTTTTAACCAACTTTGAAAACCACAGGCATTCTTTATTTAAGCAGGAAACATTTCCATTTGAAGATCAACCTATTTACGATTAGAAAGCACAATGACCAACAAAATTAATCATATGTTTCCCGTAAAATTTCACCCTGCGACTGTGTTGTCTCAAGGTGATGTTTAACTAGCATTTTACTGCAAATATTTTGTTTCAAGTCATTTTTAAACATTTGTATTGTTTAATTAATCGTAAATGGAAACTACAGTTTTTAATACAAAAATAAAATCACAAAATCCTGAAATGTGTTGCGGCATCACATAATAGAGGAAGAAAAAGCGGCAGAAAAAAAAAGAAAACAAAAACAAAAAAGTGGACACTGTATTGCGATTATATTGTGGACCAGATGTTTAATCAAAGTAATGCATTTCAATGCATTTGTTGTTTAGCCTATTATTACAATGATTGAAGGCAGCTTTGCTCAGCTTTTAAATTTTTTTCCTTTAATTATGACATTTTAAAATCAGTTTATGTCTTACTTATAACACAAATCATGTCTAAACAAAATCCATTGTTTTACATTACAAATTTAAATACAGGGGTCTCAAACTCTAGTGGAGGGCTGTAATTAAGGAATGATTGAACTCATCTGTTGATTTCAAGTGTTGTAGGTGTGTTAGAGCAACTTGTGCTGGGCTCCAGCCCTCCTTGATTCGATATTGAGACCCTGGGTTTAGGAAGTGATTTCTGGGAAAAGATCCCAAGAAATGACTCAGATCTTCAAATCAAATGATTATTAATTGAACTCAGTCAGTTGCCATCTGAAAATAAATAATACTGTATGATCCATTTATTGTGAATTATGCCAGTGTTGTGTAACAATAATATATTTTTCAGCTGTGAAATAACTTCCCAAAACTGTTAACATATTTATACACATTGCTATTGTGAGCTATGGTCATCGATCAGACTTTAGCAGAAAGCTCTAGAGGTTTCTCTATGAGAGCCCACTAGAGGACCGAAGCTGTGCAGTAGTACTAGGGCTCTCTATGTGCCCCTTCTGTCCTTCTCCATGGCAACCCAGTCTAAAGTACATCTCTAAGAGAACACGATGTGTGCTTATGGCTTCTCTCCCAACAGCTGAATAAACACCATCCAAGAGTCAGGACTTCTTCTTCTGTAGCTTTCTTCCCTGCCGCTGGGGAAGAAACATTTAATGCCTATAATTAGGGAGGATTAATCACCATGGTAACAAGTGGAACTGATCAAAACTGATTCAGTTAATGTCTCTGTCATCGAGATTTCTAGGGGAACAACACAGACAGAGCTGAGGTTCTTGGGGAGCAACGCAGATGAGACTCAGGTCTGGAATACTGAGGGTCTGGTGGACAAAATTGCCTGGCACAACAAACTGCTTTGTTTATGTAATCCATTCTGAACAGTTTTGGCAGTGCTTTTTCACAAACAAAAAGTCATTAATGTTCTTGTAGCTTTTGATCATAAATTCTCCTTGATTGTCTTTGTTGTGGGAACATTTCTACAGAGTACAGATCCTGAAATAGGAACAAATGTGGCATCTAGCAAAGAAACAATTGCATCATTCTTTTATCATAACAAATAATAAACTACCAATTTACATACAAATGTACTTCATATATCAGGCAAAATGCCCCTTGAAATCCTTTGCCAGCAAAATAACTGCATTCTTGTGTGTAAAAGCTTATAATAATGCTATAGCAGAGACCTGATTCCCTTTAATGTTTCAAGATTTGTGGTTCCTTCATCCAAATAATTGAGCAGCACTTCTCTTAATTGCTTCTCATATCTCCGGGGAACGTTTAAGTAGGTCTAGTTCTTAAAGCCCATTTAATTCCTTTGAACA
This sequence comes from Clupeocharax schoutedeni, assembly GCA_037974565.1. Lineage (NCBI taxonomy): Eukaryota > Metazoa > Chordata > Actinopteri > Characiformes > Alestidae > Clupeocharax > Clupeocharax schoutedeni. The sequence goes on from JBBPDH010000001.1 coordinate 25,147,943, forward strand.
CCCTCTAAACACAAGGACACTACTCAGTAAAGCGTAAGGCTGGAGGCTTCCAGATAGTGGTGTAAGAAGGAAAGTTTTGACTTCAGAGATTTGTTCAGTGGTTTGGACCTGGACCCGGTATCTGGTATTTACAATTTCTCACATCCTTCATCCTCAGACTCAGGTGTTGAGCTGCAGAAAAGTCTTTTAGAACAGAGGGCTCAGAAAGTGAATGCATAAACCACTCCGACTACCACAATGTTCCCAATCGTGGCAACAATGGCAATCCACAGCCAGACAGCATCACTGGACATGTGCTGCTGCTCGTCATGCTGTGTCTGCACTGAGACTATGGGGGGCGCGTTCACACTGGCAGAGGAGTTAAAGAGTGAATGCTCAGCACTGTAGTCATCATTGGGTGATGAGTCCATGAAAGCTCCAGTCATAACTGGGATCTGTACAAGAGAAAATGCAGTATTTTATTAGTATGAACTACCATAACATCTTTAGTTTAAACTTTGTGTTTAAACTGGGCTTATGAAATGCATTTAGAATAAAATCTCTTTATTGTCTACCTTGATCCCAATGGCAGTAGTGGTATATAGAACCATGACAATTACACTTACTTTGCATATAAAGAAATAATTCTTATGTGTGATACATGAATTTTGCCTCCACTGGGCTGATAATCACAGGTGTTTCTCAGAGTCAAAAGATGGCATGAACATAGAATTGGAAACGTTTATTCTTGTCATCTTCAGGCCGTGCCCGTTCCGGAAGAAGGAGGCGCAGGCACAGATTCCCATGACTTTTTACTTTTTATTAACTATACAACAAGACGACACAAGGGCCAAAACTCAAATGAAGGCAAGATCCTGAACAGACACAACCTATGATGAGGTGAGGATAAGGTGAGGGTGGACAGACAACCAAAACACAAACCTCAATCTTTATACCAGACGTGCAGAAACCAAAGACCAATGACGTCCCTAACACTTACGTCCCTATCGCTTAATCCCTGGCCGGCTGAGGGAAGAGACCAAACCTAGTGTCAAAACAAGAGTCCTGTCCGATGGCGGTCCCCTAGCAACCATTGACCGGAGACATTACAATTCTCTAATTCTATTTTCTACAATTATTCTAATTCATTCTAATGCATTATTTTGCATTCTTGCACACAAAGTACGGGATGGGTACGGGAAGTACGGGTTGGGTACGGGAAGTCACTTAGTGCCCCTAGATGTTGAGAAATGGCATTTGTTAATATATGCAGATATATTTTTTTACTGCATCAATTATTATTTAGTCTGTTATCATTACTGTCATGTATAATCTTTATGATGGAGAACCCATCATGTTTAGTTCTTTAATGATGGATACATTATTTTATAATAGTTCTTGAAAGACAATAAACATATTGTATAGAGTTTTTTAATGACAGTTATGTTTTTAATAGTGCTGTCAAGTGATTAAAATTTTTAATCTAATTAATTACATAGTGTGGCGATTATTTAATCTAATAGACATTACAAGAAGCAGTTTTTACCATTTATTATTGAATACAAGCCTATACCTTAGACTACAATGGTCATGACATC
>JBBPDH010000001.1:25182074-25192397 GCA_037974565.1 Clupeocharax schoutedeni
GGCATTAGGGGAGTGGCACTGGACTGGATTACCAGTTATTTAACTAAGAGACAACAGTATGTAAAAATGGATGATGAATTGTCTGAGTGTATGGAGATTGCTTGTGGTGTCCCCCAGGTGTCAGTTTTAGTTCCTGCCTTATTTTTATATATATATATATGATATATTTCAAGTCTCAAAACTTCTCAAACTGATATTATTTGCTGATGATACAAATTTGTTTTATTCTGGAATACACTTTAGGGAAATAATTAACGTTATGAATAGTGAATTGAGTAAACTGAAAAAATGGATGAATCATAATAAACTATCACTGAATATAGAAAAAACAAAGGTAATGGGAGCTGGTACTTATGAAAACAAAGAAGATGTATGTATACAAATTTATGATGTAATTATTGAAAATGTTACAGAAATAAAATTTTTAGGTGTGGTACTAGATAAGAAACTCAGTTGGAAACTCCACATCAGACACATACAAACCAAAGCTGCAAAAACATTGCAATTATAAATAAATTAAAACAGCTGTTGGATTATAATTCGCTTCATATTCTGTATTGCTCACTAGTTCTTCCATATTTCACTTACTGTATAGAGATCTGGGTAAACAATTACAAAACTGCACTATGCCCCCTATCAATACTGCAAAAAAAGGTGTTACATAAATTTGGATATCTGCAAAAATACATAAATTTGGATATCTGGAACATACAAACGCTCTGTTTTTACAGTCAAGATTAGTTAAACTTCAGGACCTGGTTCACTACCACACTGCACATATCATGTTTAAAGCTAGCAATCATTCATTACCAGTAAACATACAAAATCTCTTTTACCAGAGTGATGGGGGGTATAATTTACGAGGGAACAAAAAAATTCAAAATGCAAAGAGTAAAAACTACAAGAAAAAGTTTCTGTGTGTCTGTATGTGGAGTGAAACTGGAATAGACTGGAGGACCAATACAAGCAATGTCCAAATATAAATACATTTAAAGCATTATATAAGAAAATTGTATTTAATGTATATAAAAATGGATTTTAATGACATTTAATTAATATTTGTGAACTATAAATATATGTCATTCGTATTTATGTCATTATCATTGTTGTGGTTATTAGCTATTTGTCATTGTTATTAATATATAGCATTATTATAGAACATTAATATTATTGTCATTATTATATTTTAATGTAAATAATGTGGGGCTGGGATGTACAAATATATGATCTTAATAGTAATATATTATAAGATTTATTTGAAGTGTTGCAGATGAAATGGTGCTGAGATGGTTTATTTTTTAGGTAATTTTGTAATGTGTGACTAGGGGCTGGGATTAAATAAGCACAGGCTTCTTTCCACTCCTTTTGGGCAAAGACTTTTTTTGTTTATTTTTCATATTTTTCATATCTTTATCTGTTCTAATTATATTTATTGTTTTTTGTCTAATGTTCAAATAAAAATTTCATTCATTCATATAACATACACAAACACACACAAATATCCACTGTCATATATATAAATATATCAAATAAAAAAATGTCCTCTTCACTTTATATCTGCAGTATTCAGAGTAATAACATGTTAAATATGTTAAAGCTAGCGTAGTACGGTGGCCCAGAAGGGTCACAACACGAATGCAAAAGCCACCGTACTAGAGCTGTCCTGCAAAAACCGAACATGCATGGTAAAGTGAATATACATATATTGTGATTGGCAACAACATGATGCAGTAGATTCCCTGGAGACTCCAAAGAGGATCCAACAGCTAGCTAAAATAAGCATTACCACAATAGTGGTAATCAGATACATAAAAAAGGATTTTAAGAACCTTAAAGACACTTAAGATGCTTAAAAAAGTCACCTATTTAATGACATAAAAACTCAATGACCACACTTAAACATCTTATACTTTTTTATAGGTTGTATTAGGTAAGCATGACACGGGATAATTGTCTAAGGTTAGCTAGTTTGTTAACTAACTAACACTTGGAAGAATCATTCTGGCTTGAACACAATACCTTATTGTAAAAGTGATAGAGATTTTTCCAGCGTGGAAAAATATTTAATTAGTGCTGCAATGATCCACATAACTGTGAACATCAATAATATTGTGTAATTGAAACAGTGCTCTTCATTTCCTTATGTTGACCACTATCAATCATGCACTGTAAGAATGTTCATTAATGTTCTTCAAGTGGATCATTAATTATTTACTATAAGTACGCCTCCACTAATACTGCATAGCACGGGCTGAGTCATTCAGTGACTGTGTTAAATTTATGAAGGACGCTGCACAGCTGCCCATTCTGTTCTGAGGTAGAAGAAAGAGTGAGAAGTGGCTTCTGGGCTTGAACTCAGCCAGCTGGGAAACCTTAGACAAAACAGTTTTTATTTGGTTCACTGCCTAATTCCACATATTTTAAAAAGCAGGTTTTTTTTCCCATCTCTCTCTTTCTCTCTCTCTCCCTCTCTCTCTTCTTTTGTCCAAACAGGATTACTCCACTCTCCAACACTCTCCAATTTCTAATGATACTGAATCACTGAGTTATTTTTGACACATATTTTTGACACATAAAGCCTATCGGTCTACATCACAGTGCATATATGATATAGAATTACTTGGTTTCTGCTGCTCTGTCTGCTGGAATATGGTTTCTGCTGTATTTGGTATTCTTTCTCCATGTGTGATTTCAGCTCTCACAGGAATCTCCCCTTTGTGCAAAATGATGTAGACAGTTCTGTTCACTTTAGCACAAGGAGCTAACATCTTTTTAAATGTCAGAGACCTTTGAGGTGTGTGATGGTGATCGAAATACATTTTAAATGAAAGCAAAAAAAAACACCACAGAGTGCAACTATATATTTACTCAAATGTCATTGATTTTACTAAATCTGCAGAAAAGTGAAGTTGTTACATGAACATCACAAAATATATTGACGAGCGCATCATCGCTATGTGAAAGAAATTAGCATCTAGAATTATTAAAGAATTAAAGAATGCATTATTACATACTTAGAAAAGAATACATAAAACCTACAATTGCTGCTAAAACATCAAAGGCTGCTACTCCAGTTTTTATATTTTTGATCTGTATTGGTACTTTCTTTTTTTATAGTGTACCAGTATAAACTGAAATTAAACTGAAACTAATGACTAGCACAAAATATAAATAAATGATAATTAAATGGTGACTTCTGTTAAATTAGAACAGTTTTCCTGTTTGAGGACATTAGATTATACATAGCTATTGTTACTGCAATGGTTCATTGGTAAATAAACTTGTTTAAACAACATATAGATTTCCATGGATTCATTAGCAGAATGATCTGAATTAGCAAACAACCATTTAAATGATACAGATGTTAAAGATGATGTAATGTGTTTTAGTATGTGTTCTACTGTATAAATAATTGATTTTTTTTTTTTTACTAAACACAGGCACTTTATGAAGTGACAAATGCATTTCATATGGGTTTCTCATATCTGAAGAAATATACTCCACATGCATACATGATGTACGTATATACATTCATTCTGCAAATATGATCTCTCTTGTTGTGCTTTTGTCATCAATCGAGGTTTCATACTGATACTGTGTTGTAAAAGGTGCAGTCACTTACCAGTTGCACAGTATTTTCAGAAGATTTTTGACTTTGAAGTTCAATGACAATCCCTTTGTCACAGTCCTACTATTTTTTTACCCCACTGTCCCTTTTAACAATGGACTTCTTTTAAATAATATCTCACCATGGAGAACAGGATAGAAGTCCATCTTCACAGGAGGCAAAGGGCCACCATACAGATAGGAATATGAAAATGACACCAATCAGCCATAACACTCTTAATACTGAAGGAAATAACATTAAAATCTAATATTGTGTGGGTGCCAACAAAACAACTCATTGAGGCATGATCTCCACATGACCTTTGAAGGTGTGCTGTGGTATCTGCCCCCAAGGTGTTATCATCAGATCCTTTAAGTCTTGTAAGCTGCGAGGTAGGGTCTCCATAGATTGGAGTAGTTTGTCTTGCACATCCCACAGATGCCAGATTGGATTGAGATCTCGGGAATTTGGAGGTCAAGTCAACTCTCATGCTCCTTATACCATTTCTGAACAGTTTTTGCTGTGCAGCAGGATGCAGTATCCTGTTGCATAAGGTGTCTGTCATTTAAGAATACCAATGTCATGAAAGATTGTACTTGATCTGCAACAATGTGTTGTATGACCCAAAGTTTACCAGCAGATCATTGCCCAGAGCATCGCATTGCCTACACTGGCTTTCCTTCTTCTTTTAGTGCTCTCTTTTCCCCAAAGAAGTGACACACCAGCCGTCCACATGATGTAAAAGAAAATATAATTCATCAGACCAGGTCGCCTTCTTACATTGTTTCATGGTTCAGTTCTGATGCTCATGTATATATTGAGGGTTCTTTTGGTGATAGGCAGGCGTGAGCATGGGCCAGCATTATCTTTTTCAGCAATTTGTGCTACAATAGCTGTGGGACCAGATTAGACAGACTAGCATTCACTCCCACATATGAGCTTGGGGCACATATGATCTCCCTCGGGTCACTGGTTGTTCTTCCCTGGACTGTTTTTTGGTAGGTACTAACCACTGCATTCCAGGAAGACCCATCATGTCTAGCCGTCATAATTTGGCCCTTGGCAAAGGTTCTCAGATCTATAGGCTTAACCATTTTTCCTGCTTTCAACACAATAAGAACTGTTCACTCACTGTCTAATATATCTCACCCCTTGATAGGTGCTATTGTAATGTTATTCACTTCACCTACCATTAGTTTTAGTATTGTGGCTCATGAGTGTATATCCCTCTCTTAAGGCAGCACATACTAAACATAATAAGTATAACATGAATACTATTGCAGTTACACAAAAATATCTACATTTTCAAGCCTATAAATGTCCATACTTCTAAAAGTTAAGTCATACAATTTACAATAACTTAGACACTCAAGAAACTACCAATTTCAATATCAAGAATGTCAGACACCCATTGCTCCGCCCCACTTGAATAGGGTGTGATATATAACACTATATAACAGAGGCTGACTTACAACACAGGCCTTTACAAATTTGACAGAATAAGGAAACATCTTCTCAGTTGTAGAGCCATAGTTGATCCACTTCACACAAGGATATTACTGTCATATAAAAGATTATTATAAATATTCAGAACATTGAGAAGTATATCAAATATTCCAAACTTTTTTTCCCCATTTAACTGTTCATCACAACACTGCCAACCAAACAACTGTGGCTGGAACAATGTAAAAAAAACCCCAAATTTTTTAATGTAAACAAAATTGCCAGTATAATAATAGAATTCCTGAAAAGGAGTGCAATAACTTTGACCTGCTTTGAATAAACACTCCTTCAGCTATAATGTTAACAATAAAACAATACCATTTTGATGGCCACGTAACGTAGAACCAAAAGGCTCAGACACTTCAGCTATAAACATTTTGCAGACTGTTCCATGCACAGAAATCTGATTCACAAGCTTGAAGGTGCCAAGCGCTTATTGGAGGAAAAATGATTCTTATTTACAGCATGTTCCTATCCGTATCCTCTGCTGTAGACAGGGATGTAGTCAGCATCCCGCAGTCTCAACATTCTTCTCTTCAGCTGCCGTGGGATATTGATGGGATATTGTCCATACAATCCGAGATGTCTGTGGTCTTTTGTGGAGTCAGTAATATTGCCTGCCATGCTTAACATTCTGGCATAGGTCATGATGAAGATCAATAATACTTACTCCACATAGAATTATAGTCATTCACGTATATTACAATGTTGTGTAGATGTACACGAAAATGATAACAACCAAGTTGAGGATTGTTCCAATAATGCCTAGCATGGCCAGAATGGACTCCTCTTTGCTTTCCTTGTCTTGGATTCCTTTTTCTTCATCACTGAGAGAAGTGTTTACCATTTTCTTTGAAGTAGTCTGCAGTTTCTCTCTCAGGCCAATCTGTTAAAGAAGAAAGACACAAATAGGCCATCAGTCAGTCTACTCAGATAATGGAGAGTGTACCGCTGAAGAGTACGCTGTACCCACTCTTTAACCCTTTAACAGTCGAATAAAAAAAGCAGTAATTAATGGCAGAGTGTGTCCTTGTTTTGTATCATGATTGTCTACATAGTTTTAAATCTACATTTCAGTTTAAATGTGTTATTGTGTAAACTTAAATAAATTAGTGCTGGTTCTTACCTAACAGATATAGTATTTTGAAATGTATTGTAGATATTTATAGAACATATTAAATTAAAAGTAAAGAACAGTAAGACAACAGTTTTACATGAACTGACACACAAAACATTTGAAAACAGGGTATCATATATTTAAATGTGTTCTCTGCAGGTCACCGTAAGATTGGGGAACATAATCATAGAATTTCCAGTTTGACATTAACATTTTTGTGCCTGTGTTTATATACAGTGTTGTACAAGATCTGTATAAGATTTGTAATTGACATCAAAGTGAATCCACGTTCATGTACACAAGCAACTGTTTTTTATCCAACAACTATTTTTTTTGACTGTGTAGTCGACTGAAACCTGCAGGAAACTGCACTGCTGTTGCTCTGCTGCTCTGTGCATGTTGCTCTGGTTTTCTTCAAGCTTTTATGATTTATTCAAGGCTGTAAAAAGATTTTTCATCAAAAATATATTAATTTCCATAGTCCACTGAATAATATATCTTCAATGGATGTTTATATGTCCTAACAGAAGAAAACAGGTTGAATGTGTATACACAATTGAAGGTTATCCTGTAGGTACTACATCAATCAGGTACATCAGTACATCAGGTAGTACTATATATTAAATAGATCAAGCTAATGCTTGTGAATGAGTGGTTAAAAAATGAGCTGAAACAACAATGCAGTAACACCACTGAAGCCCTGTTGGCATTTAATTGTCCTGGTCATTTAATTATAGACTTTCACATCTTACTTTGTGGATGGTATAGTAAGTCACATATTGACAGTAATTGCTTGAACTATCTGTTCAGTTTACAGCATCTTCTCAGGGCATGCTAGTCCTCCTGAGTCAACTTCTGAGAGGCTTTGTGTGCATATTACAGTGCATGTGTGTGTATATATATCATTCATTCAAAGACTCCAAAAAAAGACTCCAAAAACTTGAAAAAACCCATGAAGCTTTTAAAATGCATGTGTCTATCAGGCTATATTTATCACTATGAGAGATAAGAGTTCTATAATGAGCCAAATTACCAGTTAAGAGTATTTAATAAATTAGATAAGTTCATTCAACAAATTGTACCACTACCTGTTCAGCAAGCTCAATCCAATCGAAAAAACAAATTTTCAGCATTTCAGTACTTTGTACTTTGCATTCATACCTGTTTCAGCAGAAGAAAATATTGTTTTATTCATGACTTCCACTGGATCTAGTCCTGACCTATTGTTTACTATAATCAACTACAGCAATTTCCAGATTATTGTAGCTCATTTGTAACTGTGCTACTAGAATTTATGCAGCGTTAGGAAATGTTTGAGTAAGACATGTTTATCACAGAGGCTCAATTTTCCCCCGCTGTCAGAAAAATGTGGCAAAAACATTGTGCTCTTAACAATCCACAGCCATCCTGGAAAAACGGTCTCCGCATATCCAGCGTGGCACCTGCATTTTTTTCAGCATTGTGACAGCAAACTAATGCGTCCTATATTCACACACTCTTTTAGATTACAACACCATCCCTAGGCAGCTGAATTAAATAATTTCATTTCAAACATTTCATTATCACATGGGTGAAAAGTTAATTACTTTACAGCCTTGGTTTTTGCCTTTTGTTTAGATGGAGGTGTTAAACAATGGGTCTGCCATTCATTATTTTTTTCTGCTGTACTTGTGTTCTGTCTGTCATCTATACCATTGCTGTGTAGCAGAAGCACATCTGGGGCTACTGAGCAGAGCTTCTGTTAAAATGAATGGTCTTCTTTTTGTATTGGAGAGAATATGCCATCATGTCCTGATAAAAAGTATGCTAGTGGGAGAGCTACAGTATGTCAGGTTAGCTGAAATGTGAGCAAGTAAACAGCTTCATTAGAGAGAGCAGCTGCTCATATATCACATGGGTATGGAGACTTTCCAAAGTCTCTCCACTGGCCATCCATTTGGTACAACATGGCCCTGTGACTGCCAAGTTGTGTTACATCAGCCTCAAAGTTTCTAAGGTAATTGTTCTATGTCCCTCTGACACATAAACATACATTGAGCTCACTGAATACCATTTCCCAAGTGTTACTGTAAAATGTATGATATATCCAAGAGTTTACAAGCTCAATTTGACCTTAATACTAAAACTTCTCCATAAAAAAAAATATTAAACATGCACAAGCTGCCTGTACAATTGTTTCAGTTTATTAACACACAACAAATGCCACCTTCCAAGAGTCCCGTCCAAATGTGGTCCAGACCAAATGTGGTCCAGGCAAAAGTCTAGACAAGTTCCACTGTAGACGCAATACAGAGCTCTGTCTCTTGTTTTTTCCAAGACACACTGGGCTAAAAACCAGCTAAAATTAAATTTGCATTTGGCTAACAAGGCTCATCTAGTCCCAAGGAGATACACAAAGCTTAAACTCCATCTGTTCCTCAGGCATCTGCCTGGGGCACGATGGGCTCAGTTCTCTACAATGCTAAACCATGTCACACTATATGATGAGCTGACTGTAGAGTCTTATGTTAAACTCAGTCTTATGTTCAACATATCTATTGACTCATATCATGTAATGAACTTCAGGCCCTGTTGATATACTGCAGTACAGGACCAGACAGCAGATTTCTAACATTGGCAATCTTTTAATTCAGCACAAGAGAGGCACTGAGAGTTACTGTAAAATGTATGATTTCAAAATATCCATACAAAAATTATTAATGCAATAAATGTATCTTCAGTAAATCCCTAAAAGCACTGATCTTACATACCTAGTATATGAACTTACAGATGGATAATGCATTATTCTGCAACCTATACATTTTCAACCATGGAATAATAGTGAAGTACTGTTTTAAGTACTGTTTTCAATGTATTGTGTGTGACTGCAATTTTCCATTAGACTCTACTAATGATATTTAAATCACTACATGAAGAAATACAGTTTTGACAGAACTAACCTCTTTACCTGCAGTTTTACCTCACTTTATTAAGCTAAATCCCAAATTAACTATTTAGTTATTACTCTTGAGACATCAGTATAATGATTCAATAATTATTATGAAACTAACATGCAAATTGTTTAGCTCTAAAGAGAAATAAAAAAATGCATCACTGTATGGATTTTTACAGTTGTCCTACACCCCTGCAACACAAAACATTTGTTATAGTTGAGAAATACTAATAGAAACTAGTACTAGGTATTTTATAGGCAGCAGTATGTTTTGTCACATTACTATATAAATGGAAATAAAGGGAAGAGAACTTAGGGAAGAAAGAAATATGCATTTAAATATTGTATTCATGAAGAAGAAACACTTTTGAATTCAAGAAAGGTGAGTATGCATTTTTTTTTAGAAAGTCCTATAAAAACTTGCTCTACATGTATTATAACAGCAAGATCGGGAGAAAAAGGGTACATGGCAGAAGAATTGTCAAACCTGGGAAAATAGGTTACACCTAGGCAGAATGGAGCTCTCTGGAGCACTGAGGTGTAAAACCTTTTGCCACTCGGATAGTTCTGAGCATATCCAATGTTTCAAGACACTAACCCCTTCTGACAGGCAGAGTTGCTTTTGGCATTGTTTTAAAATGGAATTAAAATAAACAACCCCAATACATTTAGATATGTACACACACACACACACACACACACACACACACACACACAGATTTAGATTTGATGTCAGATGTTGAAGATGGATTCAACTTTCTCCAAAACATTCTGTTTATAGATGAACATGCTAGATTACGCACCATCTATTTGTGTTTCTCTGTTACCATCAGTAAAAGGGAGAGAGAGTATTTTATATTCATATTTTTAATTCGTTTAAAATAAATAATACTGACATTCTCCCTTATATAACTAATGTATCCACTTAAATGATGATATAAATGAGGATTATTTTTTCCTTTTCTCTGTTTTTTCTTTGTTAGACAAATGAATGAAGGAATAAATCAATGAAATACACAAATAACTACTAGCAAATTAAGGATATGGATCTGTAAAGAAAGATGCTGAGCCAACAATCGATAACATAAAAATATAATAAAAGAAGACTTTTACATGGGCATACAATCAAACAAACTCCGTAACTTGGCTTTCAATTGAAGAGAC
>JBBPDH010000001.1:25200694-25213588 GCA_037974565.1 Clupeocharax schoutedeni
CCTGCCCCTGGTCTGATGTCTGTGATTACCTCTTGTTTCCCATTGGTCCTGTCATGCTGAGTCCAGCTGTCTGTGTTCTTGTTGTAATCAATGTCGTGTATTTAAGGTCTGTGTCTGTCAGTGTTCCCCTGTCAGTTCTTCATCATTTGGAGTCGTCATCTGGTGTCTGTTTACACTCTGGTTTTTGCCTGTTAGGCTCTGGTTTTTGTTTTGAGCCCTCGTGCTCTGTTTGGTTTTGGCTTTGGTAATAAAGCGTTTGTTTCATGGAATCCTGGTTCTCCGAGTGTCCCTTTCCAGGTTAGCTCCCGGCCCTGGGGGATTAGCCCCCGGCGCCGTGACAAAAACCTAATTAAATGTTCAATATACATAAAGACTCATCAGTTGTGATCAGCTGGATGCTTAAAGAAACTGATTAAGTAAAATCACCTAAAAAAATCAACAATCAGAATTATCTTGAGAGAGAGGTAAATCTTGCCTTTGTCAGCAACCAGGTTAGACCAGCTGTGTGGTGTGTGAATAGGTGTCATAACAAAAAAAATTGTACATTTTTTATATAGCAAAATCACTAAAGTGAAAGTGACCATTTATCATACGTGAACACACCACAGCACACAGTATGAACAGCACGAAATTCAACCTCTGCATTTAACCCATTCACCAAGTGAAGCAGGGGGCAGCCAGGAACACGGCGCCCGGGGAGCAGTGCGCGGGTACCTCAGTGGTGCCTAGCGGCCTTGTGGATCGAACCTGGACTTTCTGGTTGCAGGGTGGATGCCTTAACCACTAGGCCATCCAACTGCCAATAAAACATATTTCATGCTCAACACGATGACTCATCTATTTTTCTAAATTTTATGTTACAAGTTAAATGTAGCACATGAGTGCTATTGAATTCGCCACTGAAGCTATTGAATTCACCATTCTCTCATTCTCTTCACTGTTTTCGCAATGTCACAAAAAACAGCATCCTCATCTTTATAAGGCCTTTTACCAACCTCTATTTATCCCATTAAAATAACACAGGCTATTTGTGTCTTTAGCCCTGCCCTTTCACACAGAAGTTATAAGGTCTCTGTCGGTCAGGCACAATGCAGGTCAGCCAGTCGGAACAGTTCAAGGCACAGTAACATTAACAGCTTGTGTTATTTTAAAGGATAGATAGAGGTTGGAAAATGGCCTTATAAAGATGAGATATGACTGTTTCTGGTACATAAAACCACTAAAATGTCAGTGGAAATGTCAATAGGAGCTACCAGCCGCTCTTTACATTGTGATAGTATTTAACAATAGAACTAAATGAAATGGTCTAAAATGACCTAATCACATTAACCTACCTTTAGAGCTAAAAGCATTTTCCCTTTTCCTGTAAAGTTTGCACTTCTTTAGACAGTGATGTGGACGCAAGAGGAGAATTTCATTCCATTTGAAAAACCTGTCAGCTCTCCCATGATAGGCTCTTTAATTTTAAGAGAAATGTAGTGGATATTACACAGTTCACACACCAGCAAAAATAATCCCCAAAATGTTGATGAAGATTTAGTGAGACTGTAGGATGACATATGTGTGTGTGTGTGTGTTTTTTGGTGGTTGAATGACAGTGACAGACTCAGGATGTCCCTCAGGAGTGCCGCTATCCCCGGAGTGCTACTCCAGAAGAACACTCCCTGTCTTCCAGTAGTGCTGGCAGGAGACAGACATGCTTAATAGCATCTTAGCTGAGAGCTTGTATACGAGACAGCTATTGGTAATTACCAGGGGAAAAAATCTTCTAATAGGCCCACCGGGCTATTTTAGTCACATGCGTGATTAAAGAAGTCTGTTAACTACACAACATAATGCTTTCTCTAATGGTAAGCAATAATAACCTCCGATCAATCAAGAGGAGTTTGAGGCTGGTGCTTAAAAGTTAGAGATGAATGAAGAAAAAACTGATTCTCAGAAGAACTTGTTCTCTCTCTTTTTCGCATTCTACAACTTCTTGTTCTTTTATCTCACATTCTACAACATACTTCAAAGCCAGCTGGGAGCATGAAGCCATGAAACATCCTGAGGAGGATTCATTTTTCTTTAGAAAAAACAACCCGTTCAGGGCATCCTATACACAAATAGTTCTGCATTTCCTTAAGCTCATGGAAATACATTTAAATGTACTCTTTGCACCAGCACAGTGCCGCTGAAGCATAAGCTTTGTATCATAATAAGGAGCATCTACTGCAGAAACGGCACCGCTTTTCTTTATGACATCAGTTGGATACAACTTTTAGTGAATGTTTATCCTGTCAACGTGGCAGTCCTTCAGATAAAACATATTTATTTTGTTTTAGTTTATTTTTGCAGCAGCGCACTCATTATTTTCACTGACATCGAAAATACATTATTAATAGAGCACAGAATAACAAACATCTCACCCTGATATACCGAACCTGAAGACATACACAGACAGCAACTACAGCTGAAATTACAGAAAATACAAATCAGGAAAATATATTGTACATCCATTTCTATAATTTATTAATTTATCTGTCTCTTAAAGTTCATCATTAAGATTCGTTGACCTATGTGTCCCTTCACAAGCGATGAATTATAAAGAATTCTCTTTAAGTGCAAAAATCAAAACATGCATGAATTCTTCATTACACAAGACAGACAGGCCATATCTGCACTAATGGGTAGAGGTCAGCATTTATAAATGCATGTCTTGAACATCATAAATGCATGTCATGAATTCCAAGATAATGCTTGCATGACAGACAAATATTTACTTGTCATAATTATATCTTAAATGTACCTTTTAGTGGTAAAATATGTGTCCTACACATCTTAACCCTTAATGATCTGCTCACCCATTTTATACATCAACGTGTTAGTTACAGTATCTTGTTAAAAATGCATTATACTCTTGCTGGGCTTGCAAAGGATGAGCTCACAGTAGACTCATGTCCAAGAACCAAGAGGAAAGTCAGTTGAGCTATGGCAAGCAATTCATCTATTACACATTGCCATGTGTGCTTAATGTCACTTTATCCTGTCTCCACGTCCATCATATCAGATACTCTCGGATACTATGTCAGATACTATTTATTTACTTAATTAATAGTCAAACTTACAGGTTAATCATTTATCACCATTAAGAAACAACCTACATTACACCTATATTTACAGAAGACTTAACAACTAAAAAGACAAACTGACCTCATCACTGCTTCCATTCTTTTCAGAATATCCTCAGAAACTTCTCCTTTGGAGAGATATGTGAGGCAGCTAAGGTGTGTGTGAGTAGTTGCTTGTGTGAATGCTAGTGTCTATTTAAATGGATGTCAGTGTCACCTTTGGAAACAACTTTTTTTGGGAGGAAATGGCTGTAGCTGGTTGGGTTTAAGACTGCAAGGAGGGAAGAGTTAAAGTGGCAGAAAAGTACGGAATGAACACGTTAAATACGGAATACTGGATTGGACATTGTGCTGGATTCTTTTTTAAATATGTATTCAGCTTTTTTTCTTGATACTGAAAAAAGGACATTTGACCAGTTAGAATGAGTTTTGCACAGCACTGTACGTTTCTATACTGTAAAAGGTATCTTTAAAAATGATCTTTACAAAAAGTACCAGGCAGGTTAAGTAAAAAATAAAGTACAACCATGGCATGCAACTGCTCCTATATTGCCTCGCACCAAAATGTCTGTTATTTCAGTTTAAATTGTTTTAGCAGTGTAAAATGTTTAAACAACTTAATAGAGCCCCTAATAAAATCATTATTTTTTTCATTTTAAAGATGAAAACATCGCTGGGTTGCAGACCGTTAACCTTAGATCACTTAAGCTACTGCCTCATAATCACCCAGAAACACTGTTTTACTGAAAGTCTGCTGTTTCTGTCCTTATGCAGAACTCTGTTAGAGCTGTATTGGACCTTTGTCAGAATGTTGTTGGAGCAAGAATGGCACACTTATGACCTTTTTCATATTTGGTCTGCAGGGTAATAAACATGCACAGTTCACCATCTGCCACACAATGACTTTTATTTAGAAGATAAATGATCATTACTAAAATTATTTTACCGCCTTATCATATGTGCAGTTGTGAAGTGATGCTGGTGGTAAAGCCTCAAAAATAGGAAAGAGGAAAGTATATTTGCATATACATCTGTCATGCCGGAAACGGCCCTGGACTGATCTGCCAAGTTCTAGACGAATGATTCCATTTAGAGCAGAGATATTAACATATAAAACATGTAAGCTATCTTGCAGTAGGATTAGACATACACAAACTAAGGCAGATCAGAAGATCGAAGGCATTAAAAAAAAATGAAATAAGGGATTGGAGCTGTGTTGAGTGGACCTCTCCCAATTCAGGGATGATTCAGGGGGTTTAACAATGGTACTTATCCTGGAGAGATACAGCATGGTCTCCTTGGCTCAGGGATTAGAGGCTCTGGCTTTGGCAGCAGTTCAAGCCTATCCTTGAGATCTCCAGCGCGTCAATAGCTCAGTAGGTGGAGTATTGACTCACGCACCAGAGACGCCCGGTCTGTATTTAGCCTGAGGATATTTAGGGATGTTGGAGGTTTTACTCCCATTACCAAATCTCTAGTACGGCTGAACACAATACACTACAATGCCCTGACACCGTTGAGACATACCTGTGAGCAAGAAGTTCAAGGCTCACCAGAATTTCAAGCATGCTAAATGAAAAGACTCTGCTTTCAACTTCTGTTACAAGTGAGTGATGCTGTGTTTGTGCTACTGCCAAAGAAATGAAACAATGTGAATATGAACACTTTGTGAAAATATTCTATTTCAAGCCATGGATATTATGCTTGAAATCTTACTAAAAAGTGAAAATAACAAGGCAGAAAGTATTTAAATAATACATCTTTTCAAGTGAGTGATGCTGTATCTGTGCCACCACTGAAAGAATCTAAAGAAGTGCAGTGATTTTAAGTCCATTATGAAAATCCCATTTCAGAAATGCAAAATTTATGGTTCGCATACATGATAAAATGCTAAATACATTTCTCTTCCTGTACATATGCTGTGAGGGAACATTGAGCAGAAAATGAACAAACTATAGAGTGGAGTCTCTTCTTTGAGTCCTGTTTAACAAATTTGATTGAAAAGCACAAAAAATCAAGTTGAGAGAAAACTAAATACTGAGGCAAACAATAAAACATTTAAAATTATTTAGTAATAAATAGAACAAATAGAAAAAATAGAAAACTCTTCTTCCCTTTTAGATTACAGTAATCTGTGTGTAGGGTTTTGGGTGCTCAAAAAAGTCTAAACTCATGTTAGATAAGTGGCTGGCTATAGAGAGAAGCTGTTCCTGATACTGCTGTGAATATATGATACTTTTTCATAGTGCTCATCAGAAAAGTTTTTCTATGCCACTTAACGTGTGGTGTAATAACTGCACTCCAGACAAGAGTGAAAAGAAATGTACTGAGGACAGAAAACGTGCTGTCTGGATTCCAGCTTGAAGCTGAGCAACGCACAGCCGAATTTTCCTTCACAGTGAAACAGTGTAAATTTGTATCAGGCGCACAAAAGATTTGCTAAGAGACTTTCTTTCGACATAGAGGTAGGAACGGCAGTTAGATGGTGGCACAAGCCTCAAATACAGACTGAAAGAATACCAAATGAACAGCAGTTTGCATTTTCTGAATCACAGTATGCAGTATTATCATTTCACATACTATGTTTATAGTAAATCTAGATTTAGTATACTATTTTTCAGTAAAATCACACCCACGTTGAATGTTTTGGTGAAAAAGAACATCTAGTTTTATTAGTGCCACTATCCATTTGTAATTTCTCCACTCCACTATTTCACTGTACCTTGTGCGCACCATGTGTGTACAGTAATTGGACAGGTCTACTTGCCGTTTTCATGGTAACCTGGGGCGTTAATAATTCACTTATTCATTTCATGTCAGTTGCAAATGAATATTGCTATCACATCACATACCATCATGTGCCACTTTGCGAAATGGGCAGGAAATTGATGTGAAATTGATCGTGTATATAAAAAATGTATTTCAAGTCAGTGATGCTGTGTTTTTGCTAATGCCAAAAAGTGAGTACCTGCATACGCACAATGCCAGGGTGTTTTACATAAATAATAAAGCAAGCCCTGTTTTACAGATGCTGTTTTTAAGCTGCAGTTGTGGAGTGATGCGGTTTGCCAGGCAATCCTCAGCTGCCGATGCCTCAGCATCTCTGAGGAGAGCTGGACCATGTGTTGTCCAGAAATTGTCAGGTGGCCAAAGAATTAAGTGGGTCATCCAGAGGCATTGAGGTCATAATACATACAGAATATCTGTGTTATATTAAAATGCAGAAGTGCATGTGAGTGTGCTGAATAGTTCTTTAAAACACTGGTTTCTACTAGAGAGTTAGCCTCTTGCAATGCCAGTGGGCACATTAAATATAGATCTTTATGCTGCTTAAATTATTCCTTACAGTCTTTTAAGGCTTATAGTGAAAGGTGTAATTATGCTCTAAAGAATATGTTGCTGATTGCTTCACAACAGCTCGGCTCTATGCTTTGTCAGCCCAGCCCTGTTAATTACACATGTCTGACAGAATGAATGTCCCAGCGCTAAAGCTTTGCCTGTTCTGCACATAGAAGTATCAGAGTGAAATTATAACGGTTGATGAATGATGTCCCCCTTTTCCATCACCTCCATGTAGTGGATGAAGAGCGATAGAGAAATGGCCATTCAGCAGGAGCTCAATAAAGTAGCATAGTGTAAAAAGTGTCAGTTTTGAGATGATAAACATGTTTAATTCCACCCTTCTCTGCAAGATGCTGAGAATATGCATGAGTAAGTGTGCATTATTAACGGGGCCCGTTTGAGGCACGGCAGTGCAATAAGCAGTGGGCTGCTCTCTGTTAATCTAACAGGCTTTCCCTGGTGCTGACTGTGCGTATATCTTAAGTTAAGGGCTGCGATTCAGGTATCATTTCATACTTTCATGCAATATTTGCATACAGTATTGCATAACCCAGGGCAATTTCTCACATACTGATAGTTCAGGGAAATCTAGAGATCCTGAACTACACTGTAACAATTATTAACCCTTTAACATATTTAAAGTACAAATTGAGATGATAATTGTAAATTTGGATTCCACATTGCTATGTATCTTCATAGGGTTCCCAAGACCTTTAGAGGAAACATATTGCCAAAGAAAAAATATTGCCAGATTTTACACCAGGCTTAATGGTGGTGCTGTGCACCTTCACACAGTTTGTCTGACCAGAGCCTGACCAGAGAAAACAAGACACTGGACTGCTAATGTACTGAACCAAGTAAGCTAATGTAAAAGAGGCATACAGCTGCACAGCCAACCAACTTCTGGGCAGATCAGACCACAGCTTGGTGCACCTTCAGTCCACTTTCCTACCACTGGTCAAGAGGCAGCCAGCCACAGTCAACACAGTGATGGAGTGGTCAAATGATGCCAGTGAAGCCCTGCAAGACTACTGCCTGGGAGGCCCTGTACAAGCCACATGGAGAGGACATTTATAACCTCACAGACTGTGTCACTAAATACATAAACTTCAGTGTGGATAACACTTTACCAGTGAAATCCATACACTGCTTCCCTAACAACAAGCCATGGATCACCAAAGCCCTCCTGAATGTGAAGAAAGCATTTAGGTCAGGTGACAAGGAGGCATCCAAGGAAGTACAAAGGTGCTTGTTCGTGAGGTTAAAGGAGGGAAAGGGCAGATGCAGGAAAAAGCTGGAACAAGAGCTACTGCACAATAACAGCAAATATGTGTGGAGAGGCGTGAAGAAGATCACCGGCTTCAAAATCAGCTGCCTTGGGACTGATGGTAATGTGGAGAGGGCCAATCAGTTTAATCTGTTCTTTAATAGCTCCAGCACAGCCCATATTGCACCCAGTGCACCTGCTCCCTCCATCTCTGTCAAGCCAAACTGCAGCCCTCCGTCCTTTCTTACTCCTACTCCCACTCCCACCATCATACCAGCCAGAGTCTCCACCTCCTCTCCCCCAGCCACTGCTGACCCTGACACCCATAAACCATCCATCACTATCACCGAGGACCAAGTGAGGAGAGAACTTTGATAACTCCATGCTGCCAAAGCGTCAGGCCCAGATGGCTTAAGCCCACGAGCACTCAAGCTGTGTGCCTCTCGGCTATGTGAAGTACTACTGAGGATCTTCAACTTCAAACCAAAAAAGTACCCATGCTGTGTCAAGCATCGTGTTTGGTTCCTGTACCAGAGAGGGTAAGACCCAGTGCCCCATTGGACTACAGGCCAGTAGCACTCACCTCACACAGCATGAAGGTCTTCAAGTCCTGGACACTTTCTGCCTCCTGGTGAGGCCAGCGCAAGATGTCCTACAGTTCGCCTACCAGGCCAAGATAGGAGGATATGATGAAATCTACGTGCTACACCATGCTTACAGCCAAGTGTGTCCCTGAGAATTACACTCTTCGACTTCTCTAGTGCCTTCAACACAATTCAGCTTGGCTAGGGAGCAAACATTGTCCAGACTTCGGTACATCATGGACAATGTAGAGCACCCACTCCACATTGTGGTGAACAACCTGAGAAGTACTTTTAGCCATAGACTGACTAGCTTAAAGGGCTCCACTGAACTCCCTCAGTCACACATCTACAAAATGATCTGTGCAATAACCTGCTGCTCCTCTTCGTATGTGTTTTGTGGGTTTAAAAAACTTTAATTATGTGGATGACTGTGGATTATTTTTGCTATGATATGCAAGTCTATGTGCAATTCTGTGTAATGTTTTCACCATGTGCAATATCATATGTCGTTCTCTAAATGGTGTTGAATCACTTAATTACTTGCAATAGCTCATGTCCTTTGTGTGCAATATTATTGCTTGTCAATACTTTCACTACTTATTATTAACAGTTCTCAACTACTACTGATCTTCTAATTTCAATAACTTATTTCAAACCACCGTTTGTGTCAACACTTTTTACACTCAGCTGCATTACTTGCCTATAAACAGATAGATATACAAAGCATTTCTGTACATAGTTTATTCATTTGTTGTTGCTTTCTTTCTACAGATTGATTTGATTTGATTTATATTTAATTTTTGATTTGATTTTATTTAGAGTATGTCTTGTGTCTCTCTGGGTTTGTGTTGTGGCAGTCACCACATAAGCAATTTCCTCCGGGAAGTTAATAGCCTTCTTTCTCTTTATACAAAACACGTTGTTGCCTACCAAAAACCTCTATTTTTGTCTCATCTGATCTTGCAATCCAATTCCAGTCAAAGTTCATTAGTGTCTAGACACCATCTGTTTGCAAGCAAAGGATTTGTAAGAGTGCCGTAGGAGCCCTTTTCTTTCCTCCTACGAAAATAAAAGTGGTGTCACTTTCATTTTTGTAGAATGAAAACAATTGATTCCTCTGGCACACCTTACAAATGCTTTGCTGGAAAAAAACAGGTGGTGTCTATTGGGAGATTTGGTAAACTCAAAATGCCACCTTTTGGAAATCATCAACTATGATCCTTGGATCCTTGTGCGTGGGAGTATATTAAACATTCCTCTACCAGACAGGTGCAATAAAACCGGGTACCTCAGCGGTACCTCAGCGGTACCTCAGCGATGCCTAGCGGTCTTGGGAATTGAATCTAGACTTGCTGATTGCAGGGTGAATGCCTTAACCACTAGGCCACCAGCTGCACCAATATGTACATTTTCAAGCATGTATCCACTTTTATGTCTATCACCTGTTTTATGAAGGTTAAACCATTTTATTTCATCGTATTCATACAGTAATCTTCTCTATATTGTTGAACGATGAATGAGAGAGCATTTCAGCTCTTTATCACCTCATACTGCCAAAGTGCAGTAACTCCGCCAAAGATGAAAGTGAGAAAAATGGCTTTAAAATTCTAGTATTAGATTAGTGTTGGATTATGTAGATTTTGTAGCAATTTTGACACCATCATTTCTCTGAAACGGGACAAATTTGAACCAGGATATTTTCTTACAAGACAAAGGAGATGTCCTAAATCCCATTTTAAGTAAATTTTGACCAAATATGTAATTACTGCACTTTGGCTTTGTAGGGCAGAATACTATACTATACTAAACTGTAGTATATATTATTATATAAGATATCATTTTATGACATTTTAATCTTCACCAATGGTGCCAGTAATTAGGGAGCTAACTGAAACGTGCACTGACTCACACTGTGTGTACAGTAAACATCTCTCACGAAAAGCCCCTTGCAGGCTTGGGCTCAGTTAGTGCTTGCATGGTGTGCATGAATGCGTGTGTGTGTGTGTGTGTGTGTGTGTGTGTGTGTGTGCATGTGTGTGTCCCTGTCTTCACTGCTGTAATGAAGCCCTGCAACAGCAGATGCTAATGAGAGTTTTGGAATATCTCACACTAAGTGTGTTTTAGGTGAGCACTCATTACATAAACAGCCTGGCTTTATTTTAGGCTGAGACCTAATCCATTATTTATTAAGAGTCAGGTATTAAAGTCCACATCAGCATAAACACCTTGGAATCCATTAAAAAAATTAATTGCACCACGGAAGTATGAGATTTAAATGCAATTTATAATGCCACGCTACTCTGTGAAAGCCCACAATTAATCATTCAGAATAGTTAGTTACACTGTGTTTTTTTAAAAGCGTGTGGCATAAAGGCATAGTCAACTAGTTTGGGGAATAAATCATTGGTTGATAGGTAATCTGCCAATTTAGACACTGGAATTCATGTTTCAAGACCTCAAAGACCTTTGCTTGACCGTATAAAGTTCTTCAGTCTTTGTCTAAAATTAGATGCTTCTTCCACATTTGGCCATATTTTATCACTGGCCTTCAATATTTGCAAAAAGTCTCTTGGGGTGTTTAAATTCTGCACACGTCTCTTCTTCTTTCCTTAATAGCAAGCCTTTGAGACTCTTGAAGCTCACTGCTCTATCTGCAAAAATGTTTTCATCAGCACTTTTTAAAGAATTCATTAAGGTCGATGGGTCACATGAACTGTCATATCCTACTCTTATAATTTCATGGAATCCCATTAAAATGTTTATCTTTTTTGAACCACAGCTGTCAGTGGTTAATGAATACTCCTTGTGATGTTTGGAAGAAATTCACCTCTGAGCATACTTTATTACAGTCAGCATTACTGTACCCATCCATCTCCCCTTCAGCTGCATTATACAATAAGAGCTCTAGCGGGATGCTCCTTTAGAATAACTGTCAATGAATTAGCTAGGATTGAATGATTAACCCAAAAGTTTTAAGTGATTAAGATCAACACAAAAAGCGCTATTCAGTTTAACCCAACTTGGTGATGTCTTAGTGTGTATGTGTTGTCAGGCTGTTGGGGTCTGAGCCCAGGTGTCAACTTGATGCAGCTTCTGTTGGCATAGATGTACTGATTTGTTAAAAGAGGAAAAGGGGCTTTCTTTGAGTATAACAATCAAGCATCAAGAGATGAGTTTGCTTACTTTTTTGTGAAGTTAACCTACTGCAAATATAATGCGGCTGGAAAAGTATAAAGTAAGTAATCAGTTTCAGCTTAACAATAAAATTGACCAAATATAAATGTTAAGAAAATGAAATTACCAATTTTTTCCCTTGCTTTTGTGTGTATTTTGTATTTTGCATTTTTTTATGTATATTTCACCAAAGTTGATGAGCACTGTTGAAGAGTTAAAAAAAAAACAGCTAGTGAAACTTGTTAAGCTGTGATTGGAGGGTTAAAACATTACATGGGTTCCAGGTTAACTGGCTTAGTACTGTATCCTCTAGAATATGTATATATTTTAGTTATGAATATGTATCACATATTACTGTAGCAACAAAGCATTGCATGTTATTCTGAAGTCCCTCAATACCATGACCATGTGACCAATATGTGCATTTTGACTAAAGGAAATAAATGTTGTGACCACATATTACAGATGCACCTTTCAATTGGCTCATTGGAGCAATGCCTCAGAAGAGTTGCTTTCAGCGTATGGTTATTTTAAATATAACTTTTTGTAAATGATATATGCTTATGACAAACCCTTTAAGAGTTCAAAGAGCCTTGCATTTTTAAGTGCAAGTTTTCTATAATTTTTTTCTCCCCAAAAAGATGTTCAGAGGCACAAAGTTATTTGTGACACTTGTCTGAACTGCTATTGCTATTCTTCAGCAGAGGTCTGTTCAGTCTAATGAACTGGTGACTATTAGTACACCTCGGCTATAGTGCTCTGAGGTAAATGTAGACAGAGAGCAAAACAAAGTGAAACACGGGCATCAGTCAATAAAAACTAAACCAATTAAAATCACTCTTCATTTAAACTGTGATCTCTATTGATTTGCCTTTCAATACTCATCCATCAAGGTGGTAGACTGCCGCGAAGCCCTCAGCGGTTCACTTTTAAACCACTAACCAGCTCCAGTGCCAGCCAGCAGCTCTTTAGACATCGCATCTGTGTTTCAAGGTTGTTTGGAGCTCAGGCAAAACATTCAGTTTATTGGACTTTGTTAGCTTTTACATTTTCTTTTGACCTTTGGCAAACTGATGGATCTGGGAACAAAGCAAGCTGTGTCAGAAATAAATAACAACACAAGTGAAGAAAATGCACCTTTTTTAATAATCATGATTAATTATCATTAATTAATTCTAATTCATGACATTATTTCTAAGAAAAACTCATAGTTGACTGAGATAAAGGTGCCAGTAAGGTTTATTTATAGAGTGTCTTTCCCTTGTTTTTAGTAAAGCTTGTGCTTATTTATAGTTTTTACTAGGGATGCACCGAATATTCGGCCACTGAAAAAATTCGGTCGAAAATCGCAAAAATGGATTTTCGGTATCGGCCGAAATATTTTTTTTAACTTGACCGAAACAGTGATGACGTCATC
>JBBPDH010000001.1:25234950-25249932 GCA_037974565.1 Clupeocharax schoutedeni
CAAATGGCATACCATACCAGAGGTTAATTGTTGCATAGCCAGAAATGTGGACTATTATTCTCAGCAGGTTCAGTTATCAGGTATAGCATACAGAGCTATAATGGTCAATATGTCTGTAAAAGTATACCATAGTGCATTACCAAGTTACATCACATTAAAAGTACACACAACAGACAATTCTCTCTCATATACAATATGTGGTCTTATATGGGTGTATTCCACAGCTCTACCCTTATGGAGTATGATAATATACTGAACATCACTTTTACTCGCAAAGTAACTTGACAACATTCTTGCTGAATACAGGTGGTTTGGTTTATATGACCTCAAGTGCAACATGATTAGAAAGAAAAAAAAAGTCCAGTAAATTAAAACTTTGGAGTTGAAGACATATGCTCCGTTAAAAGTACACTGAAAGGATTTTTGCTTTCTAAGTAAAGGCTTGGTCCTCTGTGTGAATATTTAACAAGACGAATAAACACTTGTCTTGCAATATCATAGAAGATTCCTGCAGCTGTGTCACAACGGATAATAGAAAAAAAATTATTACTTCTAACACAGGACGAACACAATGCTGTGTTTTGCTTATTGCTATGAATGTGATGACTACTGTGGAACGAGTAATTTCAGAGTATATGTTTCCATTTTGGTAAATACATTGTTGAGGACATTCTCAGTTCAATACAAGCATGATGTCTGTCTTAGAGCAAAGCACCATTCTTTTAACAGGCTGTGGGCTGCAGGTACTGGGCCATGAACAGTGATTCCTGAGTGACAGGACATGCCCAATGTAGAGGATTTGGCTTCTAACCATTCACGGTTCAGCACTGGATGCTTTGTGCTTTATCAATTTGCATGTGTAAGTGTCCATCAGCTGGGATTTAGCTCATAAGGATGTCTCCACACAAGACCCGTTTCTGTGAAAAGAGCGGTGGTTAGGGCAGCTCTCACTGCAGTGGACAATAAGAACAGGGAAGCAGAGGGCATCTTGGTAAGGTGGGGGGTCATCTTCAGTGGTGGGGATGTGGCCGGACAGGCAGCGTGTGTTCTCACTTGGGCTTTCAGGCTCATCTAGGCTTCCACTGCCACTCCTCCAGAAGCAGCTGCGGCGCGAGCCATACAGCCGGCCCAGAGAAAAACGGCTGCCGCTGAAAGGAACGCGAGGGCTCCCATTGCAGATGCTGAGAGCACTGCGGGAGAAGACAGAGGAGCTGCTGATAGCCCGGTGGCAGCGCTCACAGTTTTGTCTGAAACCTCCAGAACGTTGGGCAAGGTCCATCAAACCGGCTTCCGAGTAGCTTGGCACCAACTGCTGGTTGGAGCGAATGTGCCACTCGAGCTCAGTGCTGTCGATGGTGTTCACTCGGGGAATACGCCTGCAGTATGGATGCTCCTCACATGGTGTAACTGGGATGTAGTCGACCCCAAAAAGCTTCTCCACCCGATAGTGGACGTATGCCGTGCGGTACTCTGTCAGAACTCTCAAGGGCCAGGAGAACGTGAGGAAAGCAGCCAGCCAGAAGACGTAGTTCGAAACGTACCAGGGGTGGTTGTCAGGGTTTGAGAAGGCAATCATGTACTCTTTAAAATCTACATTCTTCAGGTGCATCCCTTCGCGGGCCTCCATGTAATCATCAAGGCCCTCGTTGTCGGTGAAGAACCTGGCCCGCTGAGTTAGGTAGGAGTTTTCAGACTCCACGTTAGCAAAGCTAAAGCACTTAGTGAACCTCAGTTTGGTGATAGCTGACTTATCCAGACCAACCAGCTGCTTAGAAACATCCTTCACCCCACAGTGGACATAGTCGAATTCCGCTTCAGCCACATGCGTGTTCACCCTCTCGTGATACACCTGAGTGGTGGTGTAAGCATCTCCATTGCGGTATCGTGTCACCTGCCGTGTTCTCCGCACATAGTGGTAGCTAATGGCTTTCCACCAGATACAGGGCTTGGCTTGCTGCATCCTCTGTACCCTTTCGTAGATGCCTTCCACGTCTACCTTGTACTGGAGTTCATTTCTTGCATGACAGTGCCAGCACTCCACCAGGTAGACCACATACAGCATGACCAGGAAAGCCAAGGGGATGTAAATGTAGCCATCAGAGCAGGGGCTATCGTGGTACAGCATGGACTTCCCCTTGGAGACCGTGTCGAAGCTTAGCCGGGTAACCTTGGTGACGTGGCACCACACCATGGCTCCCATGCATCCGTACATAAGCATGGAGAGCAAAAGGCATTTCCAGAAGGCTTCTCTACACAGGGACTTGCTCAGGGACTGCTTCAGGGGTCTCTGCTGCTTGTCAACAAGGGAAACAGAGAATATATGCATTGGTTTAGTTGCAAAGAACAGTAATACAGCATAGATGTACACACTGTCAGTGCAAAGCTGAGTTTGAATAACTTTAGGCACTTACACAGCATCGATCGATGTCAGATCAAAACCTCATATACTTAACAGAAGAAAAAAAACTTTCAGTGTGCGATAATGTCAAGACTTTTTGAACCATTTCAATTACTTTTTCCATCATGAAAATTTGGAACAATATAAAAGACAGCTAGAATTTCCACATGATGTATTTCTTTTGATAGTGACAAGAGGTGAATAATGCAAGGTAGCAAAAGGGGTTCCTCTGTGAAACAGCACATTAAATACAAACAAGGCCATGAAAACAGAGTGTTTTACATCACTTGATCCCACATGTATTCCCCATTCAAATTGGTGTCAGCTACATGCACTGCATCTGTCCATATAACTGCAATCCATGCAACTGACCCCATATATCCACCTATCCATATAGCTGCAGTGATATTGATAGACGGACATATGTGCTCAGTCAGCTATATGGATATATGAAGTCAGCTGCATGCATTGTAGCAACGTGGATAGAATTAGACCAACACGAATGTGAAATAAATGTAGTATAATGTGACGTGGAATAAAGTGGCCTTGTTTTCACTGCACATTTAATACAATCAAGGCCACGAAAACAAGGCCACTTATTTGCACGTCACATTATGTCACATTTATTACGCACTCATGTTGCAGGTCAGTTGCATTCATTGCATTAACCGTATAGCTGCAATGCATGCTACCGTTGTCAGTTGCATGCATTGCATCTATCCATGCAGCCCTATGTTTGCTGCAGTGCTTTCCGCAATTATAACCCCTGTTAGGCTATGCGGCCCTGCTCAGAGATGGAGTGAAACGCCTCTGCAGATGGTGCGTGTGTGTGTGTGTGTGTTCGTGTGCGTGTGTGTGTGCAGAGAGCAGGCTAATCAGGGTGTTTGGTATTAAAAGGCTGGTTGAGTACCTCCTCTCTGGGACTGTCCGTGTCCTCCTCGAAGACCGTGGTGGTGCTGCTCTCACTGGCCGTGGCAGCCGAGGCTGGAGGGGACATGGCAGCGCTGAGAGCAGTGCTTGGCCCTGGAGCACCTCAGGCGAGGAAGAAAAATCCCAAATTGCCCAACCGTGACCACAAACAGCTCAGGAGGAATAAACCTCCCTCCTTTCCAGTAGCTTGCAGTGAAACGTCTTCACCAGGTCTCCAGCAGAACGAGAGCTACAACGAGGCTAATAACAGAAAGACGACGGAGAAGGGTGTACCGACATGATGGGAGAGACGGAGAAACGAGACATGCACGGAAACGTGTGTAAGACGTGGTGTGTGTGTGTGATTCAGCCTTCAGGCGCACTGTGCCTCTACACCTCGGGTGTGTTACAGACGATCTGAGACGGATTTTTGACGCCATGAAAGGGCGAAGAGCAAGATGAACCTGTCAGCAATCAGTTTTACCGCTGCAGGGGGGGTATGGAGGTCCAGCCGGTGGTCTGGAGATAGAGGTGTTGGCTGATGTTGTTCCTTGGCCTCTAGAGGGCGCACTGCTTATTTGTATAGCATATTTCTATTAATGTATACATAAGATTGACCAATGCGCGTTACAGGAATATAATGTAAAATAAAATGGAATGAAATGATGGAAGAATACAAAGAAAACCTATAAAAGAAAACTGAAAGTCCAATCGAAGTTCATGACACATTAAATACAATTAAAAACACGAAAAAGGCAAATTTATGTCACATCACATTTGTCCATATAGCTGCACTACATGCAACTGACTCCATATATCCATAGAGCTGCCTGACTCCTACATCCATCTGTCCATATAGCTGCAGTGCATGCAACTGACACCAATATGAATGTGAGATAAATGTCAGTTGCAACTATATGAATAGATAGAAATTAGTGTCAAAGGTGTTTTATGCTTTTTAATCTTTGTGTGATCCCTAAAGACTATGCTTTTTGGCAGCTGATGACTTGGTGGTTAGGCTGTGGGTTCAGATCCCAGGACTGCTAGTGGCACCACTGAGGTACCTTTGAGCAAGAGAGTCCCCACACACTGCTCCACAGGTGCTGCTTCACTTGGGGAGTGGGTTAATGCAGAGAAAGAATTCATGCTGTTCACACTGAGCGCGTTGTGTTTACGTAGGACAAATGGACACTTGACACTTTTTTTAGCATAATCCACAGATTGTTTATGAGATATGAGTTGTTTTACAATTTATGGTAAGGGCAGCTGCACTTAAGGTAACTTCAAGAAGGGGAGGTGCTGACATTCTATAACCTAGACATACAGATGATTGTGGAACCTACATCACTGGATAAGGAGTTGTTTTACTGTGCACTAAGTGATGAGTGATGACTATAAAAGAGCCAGTGATGATAAAGACTTTATCCATCTGGCAGATTGCATGCATTCTGTGTGTTTTCCTTCTTTGCAAGGAGGGTTCGGTGTTTCCTCTCCTAACTTACTTGTGATGAATTGAGTGCATTTCCTACTGTACCTCAATTGCACAATGAAAAATAGAAGTGTGTATATTTTCTTGGATAATTAAATTCTTTAAAAAAAATTTTTTTCAGATCCCATAAACAAAATGTTTTATTAAAACATCAAATTAAAGGTCCTACAGTGAAAACAAAAATATATATCTGGAACTTTATTTATTTATTTTGCACATTTATTTATGTTCCACTGAATGTGTATGTTTAGCACTTTATGAGAGTTTTGTGCAGTAATAAGAATGTACATTATGAACTTAAGTATTATAATGAATGCTCTAGTGTAGAAATACACATTAATAGACTGGATGCATGACTAGAGATGAATTTCCTACTGTGTTTTTCATACTGTACATCAATTTCACTACAAAAAAAAATAAAAGTGTATTCATTGTCTTGGGCGTGATGTTCTAATAATTCTTTTTCTTTTTTTTTTTAGATCTCATTTACAGGTTTTTAAAACATCCATTCGAGGTCATACAGGGAAACAGAAATGGTTCTTCTGTAGCATCATTTATTTATTTGGCACATTTATTTTTAAGAGTGTGATGGCATGACTAGCAAGTTAATATACATAACTATGGCAGCATTTCTAGCCTCTAGGGTCATTTAACCTCCTAAGTGTGTTTTCCTGCACCTGAGCCATATCATAAAATCTCTTCTGACGCTGAATCGTCTGTTATGGCAAGAAAACACCAAACAGTGCAGTTTATACTGATGTGCTGAAGGTGAGAAACATTGGACTTGGCCGCTGCAAAGCTTTATTACGTCATATACACTATATTGCTGAATGTAGTGACCATTATACCCAAAGGGACTTTAATGACATTGCACTTAAAATGCATAGAAATGTGTCTGTGTGTGTGTCTGTGTCTGTGTGTGTGTTTGTATAGTTTTGCAGGTATAACTTCCACTTTTCTTGGATGGCTTTCACAATATTTTAGAGAGTTTCTGAGGGAATTTGTGTCTGTTCGTTCTATAGAGCATTTATGAGGTCAGACACTGGTGTTGGATGAGAAGGTCTGGCTCGCAATCTTTGTTCCAAAGGTGTTGATTAGTGTTGAGGTCAGGGCTTTGTGTGGGCCAGTCAAATTCTTCCACACCGAATTCATGCAACCACGTCTTTCTGGACCAATAGAAAAGGTTCTTTCCCAAATGGTGTCCCCATGGCGTTGTCCAATATGTCTTGGCATGCTGAAGCATTAAGATTATTCACTGCAAGTAAGTGCTCTACTTCAAACCTTGTAAAACTGGTGTTACTTTTGTCAATTTAGTGTGTATTGACTGGATATAATTTCCTACACCTGAGCCTGTTCATTAAAATCCTTCTGAAGCTGAATCAGCTGATAGAGCAGGAAAACACCAAACAGAGCAGTTAATATCACTGTGCTGAACATAAGAAACACTGGACTCTACAGAGTTTTTTTATGTCATACAATTTAGCATGTTCCATTGTTTACAGATGTGTGCAGATGTGTTTACAGATATAGCAGATTGGCTGTGAAATATAGTATTGCAAGGTCACAGTCATTATTTCATCAGTACACCCATGTAAAAAAATAAATCTATTAAGGCAGAAAATATGTTTTATAAATGACTCTGGTCACTAGATGTTTTTGTTCCTGTTTCTAAAAATCACAGCATTTGTCAACTTTCTGAGGCAATTTTACTGTAGCCTAACCTAATAACAATAATTTGGCCTATGTTTCAGGAATACTCATATTGTAGAGTGTCCTGGCCTGAAAAAATAAAGCAGTGGACACTAAAGCTTTCTCTTTATTACATTGCCTGTAGGCAGAATCCAGCCCTTTCTGTCTCTGTAGACACTTCAGCACCATGGAGAGCGCTCAAGTGCTCCAGTTTCCTTCGCCCCAAACAAATGTTGCTTACAGCATACAATATATACAATAAACTTAAATGAATGCTGTATATCCACATCAACAAAACATATGTCATAACGTATATATATAGATAGCTATGTCATGAATCATTATTGCTGGTTCATAAGCTCATATGACATTTTTAATAGTAAGCATTACCCTTGATTTTATAAGTTTGACTTTTTACAGCAGCTCCATTAATATTTGCCCTTTTCTCTGACATTTAACAAGAACAGGGAAATTGGAGACAGATCTTTGTGTTACTGGGATATATTAGATTTGATATATTGTCCACTAGAGAGCAGCATCACATTGTACTTGATTTACCGTTTGTCCCGCAACATGGCAACTTTGAATTAACTCTATAATGTTTTTTTGATAGAATCTTTTTTATTTATATAAACAAATATAAAAAAAGAATAAATAATATACATATATATATATGTA
This sequence comes from Clupeocharax schoutedeni, assembly GCA_037974565.1. Lineage (NCBI taxonomy): Eukaryota > Metazoa > Chordata > Actinopteri > Characiformes > Alestidae > Clupeocharax > Clupeocharax schoutedeni. The sequence continues at coordinate 25,242,114 of JBBPDH010000001.1, forward strand.
TATATACAATACTGTGCAAAAGTCTTAGGCACCTGTGCAAATTGTTTGAAGTCATCTATATCAGCAGTTCAATATCAGAATAAATGTAAACAAGCAAAAAGAAAAAGTATTAAGTATTATTATTAGTATTAAGTATTTTTTTCTAAAAAGTAGTCAATATTCTGTCAGCTGGTTACACAGAACACAGGTTTGGATCCAGGTTTCAGCTCAGGGCCTCTAGTCATTGGGTGAATGAATAAAATTCCATAATCAACACCTAATTTAATCTACTAAAGTAAAAAGAGCCACCCAGGAATTTGAAAACTAGACATCTATAAGGAAAGAAGTCTGGAAATGGTTAAACGAATGTTTTTGTATTTGTTGTAATATGAGGGTTTTAACTGCCCAGCAGTAAACAACTTTTAAGCAAAATTTTCTCAGGTGCCTTTTGCACAGTATATATATACATCTATATCATTGCTGTCAAAGCAGCAATTATTATAATTTTTAAAAATGTATTTATATACATATTTATACTTTATTATGAAACGTTATAGATTGTATGCATTTTACATTTTGAAATATGTTGCCTGTTATAATTGTCTCTATTAGCAGTGCTAGTATTTCCAACGGTAAAAAAGCTGTTTCTAAAAGAATTAAAAATATATGATTATGTATGAGCAATCATTGTGGAATTGGATCAGTCTGCACCAAGCTGGTCATTAAATTTGCCACTTTTATGAATTATTACTTTTACCTTAACATGGATTTCAAAAGTAGCTTCACTTTGAAAATGATTCGCATTCAAATTTGATCTTAAGAAACTTAAATTGAACTATGGAAAGACCCAAGGCCTGAGCATAACAACCTACTCAAAGGTCCAACATTAAAGCCATACAGCTTCAGATGTAAGAAAAGACAGTAATCCATGTAACTTTTTGTTTCTGTTTCTGCAGCAAGCTGCATGTTCTCACAGCATAAAATATGTTTCCACAGCAGTACAACATGTTCTCACTTCAGCAACTTTCTCTCCCTTCCTCAGATATCCTCAAGACACACTCATTGGGATTGTGGGAACTCTGCTAAATCACAAATGTAAGCAATGCAGGCTCTACATAGCACCATACATAACTTATATAACTATATTTTAACAGTCCTTTAGGGAAAATTATCAAAATACAGTAATGCTGCAGTAACTGGACATACTGTGTTTGTATTATTGCTCTTTGTTCTGACTGGCTGCCCAGTACAGTGCCTCATTTACAATTAAGTAAAGTTTAAAAAAGTTTAAAAAAGTTAAATACTTTTTAGACTGAAACTCATGGGACTTGTACATGAGTGGGGAAACAGGCTGAATAGGTGAATACATGTAAATACACTTTTACTGCAGCACAAAAATACATCTGTGCTTAAGTGGTCCATAACTGTTTCTTAAACCTGTAAAGCAGCTTAAATCCATGTCCACTATTTAAACAAAATACTGCAGATACAGATACAGTGCACCTATACAACGTCTGTCTAGTAATACCTAACCAGCACCTGCCAAACAATATCAGAACAGCCTAGACTTATTGCACTGCCACTGAATCAACAAGCTTACATATGGATGTGCTAAATTGGTGCCATATCTGCAAAAGTATCTGGACTTCCCTTCTGATAAGTGTAGGTGCACCTATTACTGACATAGGCATACAATTTTGCACACACAACTTGTATAATCTGTACAAAAAAGCACTGCCAACAAAACAGGACCATGTGGAGCAGCCCCACAAGGTCACCGTGGCCAAAACCCACCGTCAGCTGGAGGGGTTTAAAGCACCCCAGCACTGGGCAGTGCAGCAGTGAAACGCAATTCCCTGGAACGATGGAGTGCCACCTAGTATCTTTGGGGGAGGCTGGAGTTCTGTGTGTGGTCCAGAGCTAATCATCCAACATCAGTATGTGACCCCACTAATGCTGTTATGGCTGAATGCAATCAGATTCTCTCAGTGATGTTCCAGTATCTAATGTAAACCTTTTTTTTAGTCCAAGCTGTTACTTCAGCAATGTACAAGCTTGTTTGTAATACACTTTTTCAGTTTCAGAGAAATGCTGGACAAGCATGTATCGACAGTAGAGTTGAAGACAGACTGTGTTTGTGTTTATTTTTTAACTATATATTTATTTTATTTGCATCAGTTTCAAGGTCTCACATGCCCTAGAGTGATTCCTGTACCAGCCAACACACAAGAAGCTGAAGCAACCGGCATCACATGCCTGCATTCTGCTTTAATTAGCACATCAGTAATGCTCTGGCTTGTTCAGATCTTGGTTGTTTACAGAACCCGAGTCGACAATCAGTCCTGAACTGATGCTACAAAATTATTCTGTTACCAAACGCAAGTGTTTGCCAAGCACTTTGTAATTTCCATGCAATACAGCTCCCCCTCTGTTATGTATGTGACACAGATACAGAAACCAAAATATTCATGATATTCAGCCAGTGTGACTTGGTATTGATATTCATCCATGATCAACGTGTTTCAGATCATAAGTAAGTACTTCTTATTCAATCAGGTTCAAAGAAATATCAAAGGGAAGACAGGCTCTGTGTTTTTGTACTTTTCTGTGATTTTTTTCTGTTGATAGAAATACAGAAAATACCAGGACAAAAAGAAACATGTATAAAAAATTACATCACAATAAATCCCTTGAGCAATCTTATGATTCCAAGGTGAGTATTGTTTCCTATAAACTAGCAGAAGTTTTTCCATGTGTAAAGATGCTGCAAAGAAACAAAACAAATACAAACTCTCTTCTCCTACCAGCACTTTGTGTTGAATGTTTTCCGACTTTATCTGTAGATTTGTGGCACTTTTATTGGGCACTCATTGCAGATGGAGAAAGTTTTATTGGGTTTGTCTCTTTCTAATGATTTATGCATGTGTTCATTGAAGCAATTACCTTTTTTATCATATCTTTTCATAAAAAAAAAAACTTCATTTGCGCTTTCCTGAATTATTCAAATTGAGCTCAAGCATTAACATACAAATTAAATAATATTTTGAGTCTTCCGACATAAGTGATAAGTTACTGCCAAGAACCCCATTCAAGTTTCTCTTTGTAATGTCGCTTCTGACACTACGATAATGATCTTGAAAGCAGGTGGCATCCCCATTTTAGAACAATGACTGCAGGGGCGACGAGAAGGAAAAACGTTACACAACAGTGAAGCGGAAAATACTGTTCAAATGAATACAGTTTAACTTCATTTGCTGCAAGCGATACCTCTGCTGTAATTTCCTCTCGCTCTGTGGTTCATTTTGTACAGTAGCTTGCAGAACTTTCAGAGCTAGTTTTTAAACCTAGTCTTGGTTTTAATTGCATTGTCAGTGAGGGCTCTACATTGACTGAGCGTTTTTCATCCAGCAAGTCAACCGTACAGCTGGCACTCTCTTCCTATCAGCCAGAAGCAGAGATACAGCTTTCTTTTTTCACACCTTTTTAATTGCTATGCTGGGCAAGTAATCAATACCACCACTGAAAGCGCAACAATACTAACTCTCTCTCAGCAGCGAGTTTTCATGACTCACTGGCTGCTCATTCAGCTTCCCATAATATGCACTGCACATTCGTATCGGTTGAGACATTATATTCGCAATCTTTGTGCCCTTACCATTAGAGTTGACCAGTGTTTCGTTTCTCCATAAAATTTGTTTGGGCGCCTTTTAAATGGCACTTCCTCTCCCCCTCTGTGCCTTTATATGAGGGTCATGTTTTGCTGCCCTGCTTGTCTTGGAATTGAACAACTGGGGTTCTTGTGGGTTTTGACATAAATTCAGCTGAATGAGTAAAGTTTGTGTAGATGTCTTTTAAAAAGTGTAATACAGAAAACATAATGTAATAGATACCCAGATCTAACCCCCTAATGAGCATCACTGAGGGCAACAATGGCAGGAACAAATCATTAATAGCAAATTATAAGACGAACCAAAACTCAAAAGTGGGTGACAAGTGAGATTCAATTGCATTACTGTGAAAATTTTATTTAGCCATTATCAAATCCCACTTACTACAAGACACTCCTCTATCACACAATACTACCAACTCTGAGAGAGTGAAGGTTGACATGTTCCTCCACTGCATCGCTTGAAGTCAGCCACTGTATCTTTTTGAACTGCCACTAACACAGCATTACTGGATAGCTCACCACCCTTGGAGGAAAGGGATTCCCACATTACCCACCCAGAGAAAGCAAGGCCAATTATACTGTCTCCCAATGATAGAACTCACACTCAGTCAGTTGTGCTACTTGGAGCCCCCATGAGCAATAATTTTGATACTGTTTCCTTGGGCAAAAAAAACCAAACAAAAACCTACTGTTGATTTAAAATAAATTTATAATAAAAGCCACTGGACAGTTGCTGAATTTCATCAGTAAACAACACATTTTTAGGACATTTTCATGAATTCTTCATGAATTTGTAATTTAGCTGCATTTCTGTATATTTCACTCTTTCAGAGACAGGAAAGGGAAGAATTGAGGGAAGAATTGATGGTTATATATTAGTGATGTAAGCCAAGCCAAGCTTTTGCAGATTTCTGCCCTTATTGGTTAAGTCATTTCAAACGTGTTAAATAGTAAAATATTGCATGTAAAAGGGATTCATTTGGTTTAAGAATAATTGATACCAAAGGAGCACACAAATCATGTACAACTACCACAAACAAAAAATAAAAACACCTCAAATTTGACCTGCTTGCTGAACTACTGCAACAAAAATGTAATGGGTGTTATGAACGAGTTTCTCTAAACAAAGAGTTCAGTGTGAGTTTAAAGCAGGTTTAAAACCTCAAGCTGCAAGTCAGGAGTTCAAGCAGGAATTGCAACAGTTTTTATAGAAGGATGTGATAACAGACTATTAATTTAAGCGCTTATAATATAGATATTGAGAGTCTGGAGTTCAGTTCAGACCTGGGTGTAAAAATGCATGCACTTTACAGTAAATGCTAAAGGTTTAGACCAGACCAGTGTCTCCCAGTTCTAGATGCCTATTGCTCTACATTATTTTCTGTTTTCCTTGCTCTCCAAAAACGTGACCCAACTAATCAGTTCATTGACAACCCCTTACTGAGTTCAAGTGGGTGTGTTGAAGTAGGGAGAGCACTAAAATGTTCAGGGCAATGGGTATCTATGAGAAGAGTTCATCGTTTAATAATTTGACTGAATTTCTGAAATGTTATAATAGAAATGACACAGAATATGTTTATTGTGATAGTGTCTCTGTCTCAACACTGGCAATATTCCAGCTCGCTTTTGGTTTAAATACTCTCCTGAATAAATCATGACAGTCAGAGTAAGTCTTTAGGGGAGCTTTAGGAAAACGCTATTGCTCAGCCAGTGCATCTTCAGTAATGGTTCAGGTAACTCGAGGTACACACATCTGGGCTTGTGCGTTTGACTAAAACAGCAGCAGACATGTACTGCCAAGAGGGATATTCTAGAACATCTGTCCAAAAGCCAACACCTTTCCATTTTGTCCACAAGAGTGTGTCCATCAGGGAATTAGCAGAAGGGCTAACAACGAGTGCTGGCCCATCAGAGCAAACATCCAGTAAGGCAGGAAATTGGTCCCGTGGCAGTGGTGCACAAAGCTGCAAATGGACAGCAAGTGTAAGGCAGCAGCGCGACCTGAGCCCAGCTGAGACTGGACTATAGCTAACAGTCTGCTGCAGCAGATAAAGAGTGCATGCTCCTTCATCACACAAATCCCAATCACCACTAACAGCCACACACCACTGCTTGATAACTGCTGTGGGTTTATTTTCAGAGTGGGCACCAGTCTACAGGACTTAAACAAGCACTGCTTTGGCTGAAGCATCGGAAAAAACATGTGCATTCAATAAACCTGATTCAAATGTGTTTTTGTCTGTGAATAGAATATACTACAACAGAAATAAAAAGGCTGGTAAGAGGCAACAGAAAGGCAATTATGTTGATTTATTTATATGGAAATTTTGAATCAAGCAAATCTTAAGCATTTCAATGTGGGCCAAACAATTGCCTGCGTCCTTCATCAGTGTGTTGGTTTTGCCAGAAAAGCTAATCGTTCATCTGGGGCTGAATGCACGACCTGATTTTGTGATTAAAAAAGAATGAAATTAAGTTGATTTCTTTGTGATACCCAGCTGTTTTAACAATCACTTAATCTGTGCAATGTGCTTAGTTTTAATATTAACGAGCACTCGCCCACAGAGATTCATATCATCATGTTTATTTGAAAAATAACTCCCTGCTTTTCAAAATTAAGTGTGCCCCCAAGGACCAAATGTGCTGTTTTGGACACATGAAGCTGCAGTAGCACTGCGGTGTGTGTGCGAGTATGTGTGTGTGCTTGTGTGTGTGTGTGTGTGTGTGTGTGTGTGTGTGTGTGCCAGTGTGTGTTTTCATAGAATACCATTAAATGAAAATGTCACATAATCCCATTCATTTCTGTGGAAACAGAGGTGCTAAGGTGGATAAAGCCTTTACAAAAATGATTGTTATGTAATGATAATCAGGGTTAACACGGATCTTTGACAGAAGAAAATGAACTAGGTGTGCATTCACTCTGACGCGTTTTAATAGGTGTTCCATTTGACAGGGTGTCCTTTTTTACAGCTTTTTTGGTTTAGCAGAGGTATATTCATTGTGTCAGACAGAAGCTCTGTTAAAGGCTCACTCCCTGCAGTGCACCCTACAGCACACGGCTACAGCTCTGAAGAATCAGCTCAGTTGATCTTGGTTTTCAGGGTAATTTATTTCCATTTAAAGCTCAGTTACGTATTCAAAGCAGACGGGTGGTTGGAAAGCTAGGAAGGTGGGATGCAAATTTATTTGCCGTTATCAAAGTTTTCTCTAAATGCAAGTAAAATAAAAGGTTTGTTGAAAGTTCTTACCCGCACATTTTAAGCATAATCATAGCTTTATGCACAACAGTGCTTTACAACAGGAACATTTTCCCTGTACTGGTGTACTCGGGTACATTAGTGAACCTGTGAGTGGAAAGAGTAGACACCGATGAACCGAGCAATGTTCATTTAAACTGGCTGTCAGCACTTACAGATCAGGTCCAAACAATTAAGGCGGCAGTAGAGGGAATGGCAACACACACAATGCACCATGATGAAGCGCCTGAGGTACAGACAGAAAGTGATTACTCCACTCAGTGCACAGCTCTACTGAATTAGAAAGAAGATAAATGCCTCTCTGAGAAATACAAAAGCAACAAGTAGGAATTAGATGGAGAGAGACAGAAACCCTAAACAACACCATGTCATTTTGACATGCTCGCATCACAAAAAACAGATTTCCTCCATTTTCTAAAAATCAAAGCATGGCCTGAAAATCTGTAACCATAGTCTACACGCCAGACAAATACCATTTACTGCCTTGTTTGTGAAATTCAAATTTGGATACTGAGCTGCAGAAACAGCCTGTTTTGAATAAACAGTTTCTGTGAAGTAGAAGAAACTATACATATCTTATGTATCTCTGCTTATCCACTGTTTAGTCCCACCTATTCAGTTCCAAAGAGGTTTTCAACCTGGACTACTTTCATGAAAAAGACACATTACAGAGCAGCCTGTCATTTATTTACACATACACTACCAGTCAAACGTTTGGACACACCTTCGCATTCAATGATTCCCTTTGTTTTTATTATTGGCTACATTGTACAAACCTGATTCCAAAAAAGTTGGGACACTATACAAATCGTGAATAAAAACTGAATGCAATGATATGGAGGTGCCAACTTCTAATACTTTATTCAGAATAGAACATAAATCACAGAACAAAAGTCTAAACTGAGAAAATGTA
>JBBPDH010000001.1:25327091-25346940 GCA_037974565.1 Clupeocharax schoutedeni
TCTCGCACTGTATTAGGACAATGGACCGTTCTCAGCCGCTTCAGCTCTGACGCAACCCGGGAAAACTATCGGCGTGGGTTTTTGCCGATAACCGGTAGTTCCGGGGATGAACTATCGGTGCCGATTAATCGGCAAAACCGATACATCGGTCGACCTCTACTATCAGTCATATTTTACATTTTGCATCTGTCTTGTCCAGCCAACTATTAGTTTGTATTTATATTACTTGTATTTTTATGTTTATTTCTGTTTAATATACATTATATTCTTAACATTAGAACAGCTGCAAGAGCATTTCTTAACACCAGCAGCCCACATAGATGCTACAATTACAGGTTCTCGTTTATAAGTGAACCATTACTTTTAATTATCCTAAACACGGCAGTCCATACCATGCAGAAATGTAGGCAAGCCTGCGTTCACCGTCTGATTTGTTCCTTTTCAAACATTATTATTTTTTTAATTAAATTTCTCTGAAGAGCCTGTTTTGTAAGGCCTCTCCTCATTGAGCCGTTAAATTGACTCTCCTACACAAAGGTTGGCGGCATCATTGCTCTACTGATGAACTCCTGCAGGGCAACTCTTGTAAAGTATGAGCTGCCATGAGTTCAGGGGGTGAAGGATTTAAGTTTTACCCATTCTTTCTGCCCATTTCTCTTTAAGTCAGCAGTATAAAATAAGGGTAAACTCTTGATATGAGCTCATATCAGATTTAATGCTAGAGACTGCAGAACTTCCACAATTGCCAAACACATGAATGATTTTCAAAAGAGCAACTACAGGGTATTACATTGTGTCACTCTGCATGAGCTCTGCTGTGAATTACTATTACGGTCAGCCTTTTTTCAAGGCACTGGAGAGCTGGTAGGGGAAGTTTCTCATCTGTCCTTGACCCAGGCTTTACTTGTTGGTTAAGCTGTGCCTGCGGGTTTCGCAGTTACAAAATATCAAATAGAAAGATTAAAGTTCTGAATAGGCTATTCAAACAAAGTGAATGCTATTAGGGTTTATTTTCATTCACATGTATCTTAAGATTGTGCCAGACGTTCAAAAGGTTAAAAAAAAAAAATGTAAAGGTTGAAAAAAAGGCAGCTCTGAGCCTAAGGGCTGTGATGCTTGGTACCCTTAACTAGAGACATTTATAAATAATACAAAGGAAGGAACCTGTCAGAAGAGATTTAAATCATGACAATACTCAAATGCAGCAAGGGCAAAGTAGCAAAGTGTAACCCCCCCACCCCCAAACCAAATCCTGGGCTGTGGTTCTGTGTCAATGTTTTCTTACAAAGCAAAAGCCACTCCAGCAGTTATCTACTTCACTCTTTGAATAGTATTTTCTATACTAGTCGTTTATGTCTTGGTGACTGCATAAGCTGGAAGTGCCATAAGAAAGCAGTGTGAGCGGTTTATGAAAGAGTATGAAGATATAATAATCATATTATTTTCTGTGGTGTATTCATGAGGAGAAGTCATAGGGAGTTCAGGATCATGATTCATCCAAGTTCAATTTCATTCCCATTTAACCGCGTGAACAATAGATTCTAAAGCAAGCGCCGAACTCAAGAGGTGGAAAATGTTCGCGTTTCATAGGGAGGGCAGAGCGAGGATAGCGCTGCTCTTTCAGGCCATATTAAGTGAGATTAAATACTGGTTGCTCTTAATCCACACTGGCCAAATGCTTGTAGGCAATGCACACAACTATATTCATCAATGGCACTGCAGCATATAGTGCCATTACTTAGATGTAATTAAGATTAATGTCTTCATTAAACGATCTGTGAACCAGCAGCTTGTTGACCACGTCATCATGCCACCAGCATGGTCATTGCACTTGATTAATTAGGATTTTTCAGCTTGGTTTTGGTGCTGGATTTAGTAATTCATGGTGCTGGAAAATTGATGGCTGGCTTAAAGAGCAGAGTTAATGCTCCATGCGGTTTGGTTGCTGTCAACCTTCAGAGCCACTTGGGATGCTGATGAGTTTATTCTGCATGTGTGAGCATGCCCAGTGTGAGGATTATCCCGAGGTGATTTTCCAAGATGCAGAGGAGAGTTGCACGCTATGCTTCCTAGAAGCAAAGCGGTTTTTACACAAAAAGAAACAACCAAAGCAGGGTAAAAAAAAAAACTGTACAGAAAATGATCAGCCTTCTTTCTGCCTTAATGATGTAAACTGGTGACGTTGTCCTATGGGAGGCTATTGAATGTGATGGAGGATTTCAGTTAGTGGGTGATTCTCTGTTCTCCAGCCAATTAGTCAAACCTCCTGTGGTCAACAGTAAGTGCTCAGCAGCTCATCTTCAGCTAAGACTTGCAACTCAACAGAAACACAGTGTGAAATAAACATGAGCAAAAGAGAGAAAATAAAGGCTCTAAGTGTTTTTCCAGCTTTTTAAACATGACTGGGTCCACATGGGTCTTTCTGCAGGGCACTCCCCTTTTTGGGGCACTGCAACCTCGTTGTCTTTGCCACAAGCTGAAGAAGTCAGACAAGGTTCAGATTCTTTATGCATGCCGCTGCATCAGCCACATCTGAGATGTTGGCTTATGCTTAGTTGGAAAGCCAGTCATTGTTTGCCAACACCGCTGATCAGCTTCAGCTTCACTCAAACTGACAGGAAGATCCTAGACCACACCTCACTGTGTTTTCTAGAATTCCCTGAGGAAGCTCTCCAATTAGTGCTGTGTAGTCTGCACTTTACATGTCACAGACAGCACTCACACTAGGCGACAGTAAGCAGTGGAAATCCGCCTCAGCAGCATCTTGCTTTTTCTGGCAGCCGAATTTGTTGTGCCTCCTAAAGCATGGCAGCGCATCTGGAAGGAGAGCATGAAGTCCTGCCTCAGTTATTGCTGACGGGGTTCTGTGATTAAGGCTATTAGCAGTCAATCCCTGTCCTAACTGGAGCATGGAGGCTAAAGTGCACCTCTACTCAAAACCAGCAAGAGTGAGGAGTGAAAAAAATAACAAAAAAAGGCTGGAGTTAAGCGTGCTAATGTGTGTACACCAACGTGAAATTGGGTGTTCTGTCATTCAGGCTGATTGAATTCCATTTGCAGAATGATGAAACAGGAGGTGTAGTACACGCAGCAGCTGCAGCACAAAACTAAAAAGTGCCACAGGAAATGCTTATGTAGCACAGAAATGTTTCCGAAGGACAGCATGCTAAGTAGAGCTTATGAACCTATTCACTCTGTGAGTAAGTTTCATGGTAGTTAGATAAGAAAATAATAGGGAGCCAGGAGAAATCTTGACGAAGCTTGTGCAAATAATTCTCACATTCTCTCCATATTAGTCAAGGATATGGAGCCATATGTGGGAAAGATAGTTTGTATACTTTAATAGCTTCTCTTCAAGCTCAATAGATCTGCTGCTAGGGTGGGACGATCAAAATGTTACAGCGAGGTGACCATAAAATCACTCTGCAGCTCCGCCTAATTGATTTAATGTGACCACTGACTCCATTCCCATGGATTTCATGCATACAAATGTTTCCTCTCCCTGGAGGACTTGATGGTGATTTTAAAACAGGGTCCAGTGGCTTCTCAGTGTGCAGCACAGCAGTGTTGGAAAGCATCAGATGAATCTAAGCATGATACACCTTTAATCATATTGGAGAAACGCATACCGCTAGTAATCTAATTACGGCGAATGTTGAGAGGTAGATTATTAACCAACAGAAGAAAAAGAAACCCAATTACACCCGGCCTTTGTTTTGTCCGCCGCTATCTTGACTTCTTTTTCCAGCAGTGCCCCATTATCGCGTGGCTTGTATTTCTGTGCAGATGCAAGAAAAAAGGCTCAATTAACAAAACACCCTCTGGCAGCCTGTCCTCTAAGACAGTTTACTAATAATATCTAAATTGTTCTCTATTGACTGCATAATATATTCATTAGATTTCAAACCCTTTGATTTTTCTAATTTCCCTTTCTGCTAAGAAGAGAAGTGCTGGGCAGCTGTTGCCATAGCGACTAAATTATACCTGTCCTATTCCTGCAGAAAGTGACTGCTCCACTGGCAGTGGGAGTGCAGAAAAGATTCCCTTATTTACATGAATATGAATGGAACAGTTGGAAAGCATGAGCAGGAAATGATGAACTGGTCAAGTTTAGTCAAATTTATGTATATAGTGCTTTTTTTGTCTGACGTCACTAAGCAGCTTTACAGAATCCAGGTCCGAGCCCCTAGTGAGCAAGCCAAAGATGACAGAAGCAGGGAAAACTCTCTAAATCTGGAAGAAGAAACCTTAGGTGGAAACCAGTCTTCCTCAGGTCAACGTTGGATAGCGAAATGTTTGTTTAGCAATATTTAAGAAGTGTACAGATGTAACCAGTGATGAACAGTAGAGTCTATAGTTATCAGTTAAATGTCAAACGGGACTAAAGGACAAGAGACCCTGATGATGGTCGATCTGTTCTAGAGAGCAGATGAGTAGGAAACCTTGACAGTGGTCACTCAGGCTGAATGCATGGGCAAAACAACTGGCAGTCGTCCAGTTCTGAAAAAAACCCAACATGTAACAGTTATAACAGTCCAGCTAAAAATGACAGATCTGAGAAGTATTGCAGACACAAATGCATCCTGAGAACACTCCCAACCCCACTGTCAACAAACATGAGTGATCATATGACAGTGGTGGGACGACAGCACCAAAATCCACAGTTTACTTCAATTCTTATTTCATCTATCTGGGAACATGGTGAGTTTTCAGCCTAGAAAAATAACAGATTATTTGAAAGCTGGGGGCTTTGTATGGGCAGGCTCCTCCACCTGCTGCAGCTTTCATAATTCTGTGAAGTAGTAAATAGCCAGCACCTTTGATCGAAGTAAGCATAGAGGATGGTATAAGAATATACATTCTTTACTTAGATTTAATGCTATTTAGAGCTTTATGTCAATAGTAATGATGTCAGAATTGGACTGAAGGTCAGTCTAGTCTTGAAACTGATGTGGTCAGATACCCTGGTTCTAGTGTGGACTCTAGCTACCATGTTCTGAAATGTCTGAAGATGGTCTAGGTACTTGAACATCCTAACAGCATAAGTTATGACCTATTTTTTGTGCATGAAGAAGCAATGTGTTTCTTATCTTAGTAATATTTTGAGGATGAAAGAAGGTTGCCCTAATTATAGTTGAAGTTTGAAGTTTGTTTATTGTCATATGTACAGTGTACAGAGTACAGTGAAATTCTTACTTGAACACCCTCTTCACAGATAGAACATAAAGACATAAAAGACATGACAGACAACACAGTGCAGCAGCAGTAGCCTTAAGTTGTATAAAGTACAGTAAAGAGACCGTGCCATGTAAAGTGACAGTGCAGTGTAAGTGTAAAGTGTTGTGTGCTACAGTATTACACATAGTATGAGGAACAGATGTGTTGTGCAAAAGAGAGGACAACAGTTACTGAGTGTTGAACAATCTGATGGCACTGGGGTAAAAACTGTTCCTGAATTGTGTCGTGCATGTGTGTATTGTCCTGAGTCTCCTGCCGGATAGCCTTCATGATATTTTTACTTTAGTTTTATACTACCTGTATGTGCATCATTAATGGTACTACACTGCAGTAATGAGTGTCGTACTATATTGAGTTGAACTACAGAATCAAATATTGATGTAAATGCAAAAATCAGTGGATCAAGTTCTTTATCAATGCAACACTATTAAATGAAAAACTGGCACATCCAAGTGCACTTTAAGTGCTATCTTTTCACTTTTATTTTATATTACAAGTATCATTTTACAGGTTTTATATGAACTAATGTTATCCTTTTAATTTGACAGTCAAAAACCTACATGTGCAGTAGCCAAGGGAAGATACTGTGCTTTACAGTTGACTTCGAATCCGGCTTCTCCTGTTCAGAGAGCATTTCGAAGGTAAGATAGCTGGGAAAATTGACAGCCTTTACACACTCTGAGGCCTCTGCATCTGCTTCTTTTCTGGTTATAATCAGGCAAGTGGAATATTTGTGTGCACTAATTATGTTCGAAAAGGAAGGGGAGCATTCAGAGTCTTCATAGCCTTCAGCTTGTGCTCAGATTATTGCCTAAAGTAAATTTCGAGGATACTTTCCCCTTATTACCAAAACATGGTTTGATGAAATGGCTTATTATTATATCAGGATTACTATAATCTTGACTTATAGAGTACTTTGAATATTAATAGGCCAACACGAGTAGATTTCAAGGCTGGCAGACTGGCCTAAATCTGGGCTTTATTCTTAATGATTCAAAACTAATTTGCATGGGGGTGAGAGTGTGTTAGCTGATCAGTTTCTCTCTGTAAGGCGGCCGTTACAATGAGTTGGGATGACGTATATGCAAACGAGGCTCGATCAAGCCTTTCAGCGGCTCCTAATGAGCTGCTTTCAGTACAGACTCCAGCTGTCCGTCTTTGTTTGTGACTAAGTACAGCACGATTTTCACAGACCTCTACAGCAGTCCATTTGCAGAGTCACTCTGTATGAAACAGGTAATTAATACTTTCGGTTTATAATGATGAAACGATGATTCCGTGTGAAAAGCTGTTAAAAATATTGTACAGATCCAGTGCAGGCACACTGCATCCTGTAATAACTGCACATAACTCCTTGGGGAGCAAATCTTGAATACCGTTATCCATAATGGCTATCATTCATGAGGTGTCATTCTCTTTATTTTGACAGCTGAAAGCCTACATATAAAATAGTGCAGGTGAACTAATGTCCTTTACTAGCATTAGTGGTCTCCACTCTAGGTTTAAAACTGATTACAAATCCAAGCTGAGTGAGAAAAGCCTTCCTTTAGTGATCCAAGAAAACTCATTGCAATTCTGTATCCAGCGCACAAAGCTCTGTAGTAATGGACATTTGTCAACTTTGACTTTGCTTTAGCTTTCTGACCTGCCTGCTATATTTGATTTCCTGTGATCTCGTCATCCACAGAAAGTCATTTGGAGATATAAATTCTCCCAGCTGAAGGGTTCCTCCGATGATGGAAAGACAAGAGTGAAACTCTTATTCAAGAACTCAGAAAGCAAACAGATAGAAATGAAGGTAAGATCTTCATCTTCCCATATTAATGTAATAAATACAGTCCTCATTACTGATAAAATTATCTTATCTGTAACTAATATATCTATAGAAACAGTGTCAATCAAAGGTCTCATGTAGTACCCATTAATCACCTGTCAATTAATCTGTCAGTTTTTGATGCGCTGTTCATTTATTCTTGCCTTTGGCCCAACTAGGAGCTGGAGTTTGCTAACCTGACAGCTGTTCTTCACTGTATCCACTCCTTCATTGCTGCCAAAGTGGCCTCAGTGGACCCCCTCTTTGTCAACAATCAAACCATCACACGGAAGTACATGTATAACAGCTAGGAATACAAGTGTTGTCAAGAACATCTTGTCTGTGGATTCAGTCTGCTATTTTATGCACAATATCTATGAATATATCTAGTTCTTGTTATTTTTGTATGACTCTTATAAAGAACAGTATAAAAAACATTCAAAAAAGCTTTTGGACTAGGTGATATTTTGACATGCATTGATTAACAGTTTGGTACACAATTACATTTCACTGATCAGCTTAAACTCAGTTCATTTGATTATATAGCCAAACAGATGTTCCCATGTGGTATATGGCATTATGATTTTATAAATGCATGCATTGCATTTAACAATTTACAGACTAAAACGGGTGACATTTGGAGGAAGTTAAAGTATACAAACTCAAGTTTGTATCTTCTGTCTTTGTGTCTTTCTTTAAGGTTACTCCCCAACCTGTACGCAGGTGCAAGTTTTCATGGTTTTAAGATCCATTGTCTTACTTAAATTATTTTGTCAAAGCAATGTATATTAAAATTTACAGAGATGACAAATCAACTGAAGTATGAAAGGCCTCAACTGTAAGACTTTTTCATTCTTTCAGCATGAACTTAAAGCCACATAACCCAATTTTGTAATCAGTGTCCATTGATTTTTCTCTTTTTGAATCTAAAATTCCTTAATTATAACCACATTATACAGATTTGTAGGGTAGCTGTAAAAAGAATTGTTTGGTTAAACAGTAATTAGATCAAGTAGGGTAGCCAACAGCTCTCCTAAGAAAGTTTCTTCCTTTTTCTAATCTGTGCTGAAATTGAATGCCCCTAATTTGCCGTTCTGTTCTGTATGGTCCTATCCAGTACCTTTCCTAATAAAGGAACAGTTAATGGACTGTCAAAAAAATGTGTATGATCCCTTCTGTGTTCAGATAACTGAGAAAATTGTTTAAAATGAACTGTTCACTTTACCTTATCATTTTGCCATTTTTAATGGAAATTGACATAAGATAAAACACATGCCTGTCCCACACTTCTGAAAGATAATCATTAAGGTACAATTTTTAGCAGACATTAAACAAGTAGAGTGCTATGAATATGTTTTTACGTTGGTTATTTTTATTTGTAGATTTACAATTAAGTTCATTTTGTCCCACACTGCATCGTCAAAAGCAGTTTTCAGTAGTCAGAATAAGCACTTTACACAAAAGAATCATCTGAAGCACTTGGATGCAAGGAAAAACTGCTTTGCAGGGTGAATTCTAAAGTAGCACCACTCAATGTTTCAAAGAGCTCAGTCCTCAAGGCAACGGGGGGCAGTCACTGGAAAAAGAAAATTGTGGCGAAATAATTGTTGGAAGAAACAGAATGAGCTGCATTAAAACTTAAGAGCACACTGTTCAAAACTGACGACATCATGCCGTTTAGAGCACTTCAACACAAGCTCCTTTCAGCTCAGTTACACAAACATCTTCAAGTGAGAACGTTTTGTACTGAAGTATTTTCAGTTCTCCGCCTTTTTATGTCATGCCACTCATGCGGGTTATACAAAATGGAAGTTGAACATTGTTAATATAATTATTACATTACAATTGGCAGGTAGTTGAAATTTTTAAACTGTTGTTAGGGTTACAGTAATCCCCCGCTTTTTGCAGGGGTTATATTCAAAGAGCACCCGCATATAGTAAAAAAAAACGCATTGTTTTGGTACAAAAAAAGCCTAAAAACCCTAAATATTGTTAGGCTAAAAATAATGATGAGGGCTCATTGGAAAGGTCTCCTGGAGATTTACCGAACTGTGGAGTTTGAGTGTCCTGATTCAAGTAAAAATGGTGGATTACTGTATTGTCATTAACATGTTTGAGAAAATGTTGCCGAATGTTTAGGATTAATGGCTCCTGAAACATAATCTGAACATTTCAGATGTAATAATAAATAAAGACATTCCTATTAAACACAAAATTATTGACAAGATAATGATGACCTTATGGGCCGGTTTCCCGGACAGGGATTAAGCCTAGCCTTGGACTACCCTTTCCTTTTCAATGGAAAATGTCTATTCCCAGCACTACATAATCTAGGACTAGGCTTAATCCCTGTCTGGGAAACCGGCCCTATATGTTTTAATGTCCTTTAATGTTTTGTAGGTGCTGATCAGTCTGACACTGTTGCTAACATGTTTTGCTCTACTACTGCACAAAACATTTTTGGATATGTGTTGTTTTAATGATCTGTTTCATGTTATGCCACAGCTTTCCTTCAGGACCAAATTAAAATAAAACTTTCTTCTGTTTGAGTTGCAGTGATGCCATGTGGTATGACAGTCTTTTCAGCATTCACTTTTTTCAGTTTAAGATCATTTTTAACATTTCTTTTGCAGATTTCCATGATAAAAGTGGAAATCAATTGGTTCTTTAGTAACTGGAAGCTGCTTAGATCCTGAAAACATGAAGCAGCACCTCCATCCTGCTTTACAGATGGGAAGACTATCAAAAATTTCTACTTTTTCTACAAAACATTGTTTCAATAGTTATGTGGAACATGGTACATTATCTGCAAAAGTTCCGGGGCAGATCTCTTTTTCATGGTTTGGGTTAGACCCCTTACTTTCAGTGAAGGGTAATCTTAATGCTTCAGCATACCAGGACATTTTAGACAGCACCATGCTTCCAACTTTGTAGACACAGTTTGGGAAGAACAGTTTCCATTCCAGCATGACTGTGCACTAGTGCACAAAGCAAGGGCCATAAAACCATGGTTGGATGAGTTTGGGGTGGATGAACTTGACTGGCCCACACAGAGCCATGACCTCAACCCCATCCAACAGCTTTGGGATGAACTAGAACAGAGATTGTCTGACCTCATAAATGCTCTTTAGAATGAAAATCCCTGTTGGTGTAATGATCAGGTGTCCCAATACTTTTGGCCATAAAGAGTAGTCTTGACTCAAGAATTGCAGGGAATGTCTGAATCTTTGTAGGACAAGCACGGGCGATAGAGAGCAGCAAAAGTTTCTGAATTTCAGTTTCTATTTTTGAAATCTCTGCCTGCCTGTACACTAGTGGAGTCTTTAAAACTCCTTTGTACTCTCCCACAGAAAAGGCTGACCTGAAATCCTTGATCAGGCCACTCGGTTATTAAAATTATGTTGTTTTTATTCTGGTTATCAAAATTTTTATTCTTGAAAACTCTTGGAATACCCCTCATTACCCTACAGGCTCAAATATTGCTCCATCAACAATCTAGTCTTTTAAATCATTTGTTCAGTAAAAATATGGCACTTTACATAAATTGTTGGCAAGATTACTTTATGATGATGTTTAGAAAGCATTATCAACAAATTAATTCCAAATGAGTTTAAAAACCTTCAGCTGTACTTATGGGGCTACCATAAGCTGCAACTGTGTACAAGCTGACTCTTCTCGGTTTGAGCAAAGACAGAGATTAAAGTTAGAGTGAGGAACTTAAAAATGAAATTATAATATGAACTTCTGCTCAAGGACAGGATAAGATCTTGAAAAAGATGAAGGTTTCCTTAACTTTCCTGAATTCTATAAAGCACCAGGATTTGAATGGTAAGCGGCCTGACAAATTTGACACACCCCCATGCTCTGTGTTAATAGCTGATCCTTCTACCTACGTAATTCATGTGCTTGGAGAGCAGCAAGAGACTAGAAAATCAAGTGGCTTTTGTGTGAAGTCAGCAGGGTATGACTAGGCCTTCTGAGGAAGAGAAAACTCTGGTGCAGAGAGACAGGAGACTAAACACTCAAACTCTGTGAGAGATCACATCCAGAGAACACAGTAAGGAAAACGGTTCTTTCACTTAAAAAAAAATGCATGAGTGAATAATTTCCTATTTATCTCAAATCGTCTGCTTTGGAAATGTTGAATATTGTTAACTTTGACTTGATATTGAGCATTTTGTTCATTTGTTCATTGAGCAAATTAATAATAAATGCAAGTATCTGGTTGTATATATATTTTTTAAAAATTGCACCCTTCCGTATTTAATGTTACATGTCCGTATTCTTAAAATTGCACCTTTTATATATTTTTTGTATTTAATGTTACATGTGTGCACTGGGGTCTGGGAGTAACGCAATTTCAGTTCTCTGTATGTCTGGTACGTATGGCAGATTTGACAATAAAGTTGACTTTGACTTTGACTTGACTTTGATTAGAGTAACTTTACATTAATAATGGTACAAAATGCAGCAATAGTGAATGGCACTGAATGTACTTTTAGTCATTTCTAATTTCAAAACATTCATGTTCACAATTATCCTAGATGTTCTTTTTCAGAGATAATGTTATTGATTTTGTTTTCTTTCTTTTAGCATTGCAGCAATGCCCAGCTCTATACCCTGGCTTCTGCTTTGCTGCATGCTGGTTACGTATTTATCTGCAGATGCGACTACAGCTAATCGTAGGACTTCTCACTTCTTATTGTACTATTCCAGGGGTTCCCCTGGTTTATTTATATAGCTCTCGTTGTTTAAATGAAGTTACACACATCAATTTAGATTTAACCATAAGAGGCATTTAGGTATGATGATGCTATTCATACAAACAAATGTACTTTCTGTATTTTTATAGCCTTTTTGTGGCCCTGCTTTGTTGCTGTGTGTGCATTTTCTCCATTCTAACTTGTTCACACATCTCATTAAACTAAATATATTATGATCTGTATATTGTGCATTGTAAAATGTCTTCAAGTACTGTGTTTAGAGATCTCAAGATACCACTTCTTCTGAGACAGATATTTTTTTTAAGAAATACAACTTTTTTAAGATACTATGCTTCAGATTAAGCGTTTTTTTTTTTTAACTAAAGCACTTCACTTTAGGTCATCATCCTCATATCATGCACTCTGCCAGCCCATAGGAAGAAAATACACAGCTAGCAACATGACATTACACATTGTGAGAGTGTGTGGTTTCAGGCTAGAGTTGATTCATTTTTTCTCTTCCTCTCTAATATCCAGTCCTGCATTTTCCACTGATCCACATACCCAGTATCGCCGCATCCATCACTAATTCGGATGTTATATTTTTTTCATGTCGCCCTCACTTATAGCTGCTGAAATGATTTAATTCTATGAGGTTGTCTGCTATAAATTATTAGCAACCTGTGTTTGTGCGTAACTACCTTAGCTCGGAGTTGAGCTCGCGAGTCCCTTATGAATAACGTGACTCTGATTTCTTGTTATTTTAGCTGCTCTCAGCTGGCAACAGATGCATTATAGTTTATTCAGTATTTTGTGACATTTAGCTCACACAATTTCCAGCCCAGCTGTTCTGCCACATTTGGCACCTCATATCCCCTGTGGTTCATTTTGTTGTTTCGTTGGCAGATAAGGCATAAGGCCCTATAGCTGATATTTTCCTGTAATACAATCTAGAAAGTGGGAGTGATACCGGATGCTTCAGCACAACACTGTACTCTATTTGGTGGAACAGGCAGGATGACTCATTGTGTTGAGCTTATTTTAACCAATCAAATTTATGTTCTTCATGCCTGCAAGGTCCTCAATTAGACACAGCGTAGGCAGAGTAAAATTATACCTGTTTGCATTGTACAAAGGTTTGCTGCATCATATTATATTATTCATCTATCCTTATGGGTAGAAAAGCCAAAGATATGATGTGAACATATTTAAATATAAGTTTGGCAGTATAGTGATTTAAGATTTCATTTCTTGCACCTCACCTTCCATTATAATCTTAACTGGGCATCAGATTAATATGTGCTGATGACTGGCTATAATAAACTGTTTGATGTAACATTAGGGGGTATGATAGATTTGACAGATTTCACTGTGCTATAGATTTTTCCCTGCAAAGAGTATATATATATATATATGACATAATTCTCACATGCACATTTCTCAGGAAAGCTTCACAATCCTGAAGATTTGCTAAGATCCTCAGTAGAGGAGAGTCTTCAGATGGTCAACAGAGCATTAAATCAGACGGCGGAAGGGTAAACAGGGCTCCTTTCTTTTTGCACAAACTGCAAATCATGACTTTCTCTGGTATTATAACAAACAGTTCCTTTACATGTGTTTGTTTTTCCTTTTCTGAATAGCAGAAATCACATTCAGTCATCCTGCCTGCAGATGTTTTCTTTCTCCAGGCAAGCGGCTGCAACGACTCGGGAGATATCAAAAGCAGCAGAGGTTTTTCAAATGACTTTGCTGCTTTTAAAGGATAAAGCAAGAAGCAGACAGAAAAGATCTGTCTCTTTGTCAGGTAAGACAGGTATCTCAATTCAAAAAAGAATAAATTATACTTCATAAATAATAGTTATATAAAGTGTTAGCCTGGGCAGAAATAATCACTCGTTTTCATTTGATATAACGGCTGATTTCAAATGAAATGAGGTTCAGTGATTAGTGAGGAAAACCACTGCAGATCTGCCCAGCAGTGAAATGTCAGGATTAATGTATGCACACAGGTCTGTAAGGGATGTTACATTAAGCCCTGCAGTGGAAGCTGCTCAAACTCAAAGAGGCTGTGGACTTATTGACTGTAATTGACCTGCTCGTGCTCTGCCCACAAATGCATTTCAGTTTGGAACTATGAGTTTGGACAAGCTTTACAGAAAATCAGCAAAAATACTATGTTGCCGCTTTGCTACATTGGTGTAGTTAATCGAAACTAGGCTGGAAACAATCCACACACCAAAAAGAGAAAGTACAACTAAACAATAGTATATATTTGTGAGTGTGTTTGTGTGTGTGTGTGATGTGTATCTGATGTTTCAAAAAAGTAAAAAAACCCAAACACACACACATTCATAAGGTCAAGTAAACCTTCACATAATAATGTGGAACCTTAAAAAGTAACAGCATCTGGCTAAGAAATGAGAACTTTTTTTTTATCATTACTTGTTTGTACTTTCAAAGCCTAATCGTTAATCTAATTTTTTACATCTGAATTGGATTCTGCCATGTCTTTATGCCGCCTTAGGCCTTGTGATCGAAGGCTGCCCAGGGCCTTGGCAGTCAGAGGTCCCTGCACACTACCCTCCCAGCCAAGTCAGCAATCCATCCCTGCAGCCACACACACAAAGGAATAGCAAGCCATATGAGGCCACGCAAATACTTTCCAAACATCATTTGAAGTTCCACATTAACTGTTTTTTTTTTTAAGATAGCTGTTTTTTGCTTAAGGTACACAAGGAAACTCTCCTTTTAACACATGCAGGAACACTTTTAGAATTACTGGTTTCCAATATACCTTGGTATATTGGTTAAATATAGGCCTACCACCCAGGCCTATAAAAATGGGTGGTAAAATTTAATACAAGGGCAGCAATCACAAGGGTGAATCAAGCCTACACAAAGATTTAAAAAAGGCTTATTCTAGTATGGCAAATGTCTTTATTTGAATCATTCCAACTCAGAAAATATTATGACAACAGTAGATGGTATGACAACAATGTTACTTGTCATGAAAGACATTTATGTTACTTGATTACATATGATTATGCATTTAAGATTACATATGAATGCTGGCCTTCAGTAAAGTGTTACAAAAAACTACACCCAATGTGTCCTAAGAGTATGTCCCACCAGATGCATATAAAATAAATTATTTTCAATTTATATTTATTTTTAAATGAGAGTATTTTTCTTAAAATGGACATTCTAAAAATGAGCATTTGCCAAGTTGGTCAAGCTTGTTCAACCTTTCTACAAAAGAAGACATTCGTGAGCAGAGCATGGATGACTGATTTGCTGACCTATTTTTTTTTTCCAGAGCTCCTTTCTGTGGAAGAAGTGGATCTGATAGCGAACCTGTCTGGGTGTCTTCCCGCCTCACAGCCAGCGGACTGCCCCATAGGGGGTGATTCAGAGAAATACCGCACAATATCCGGAGTCTGCAATAACAGGTATGTGGGCTCTTGTTTAATAATTCATCCATAATATACTGTTCTGTGGAGCAACAAGGCCCATGTCCAAGGCTATTTTGAAACCATTCTAATCAGCTGTCTGCTCTCTCAAGCTAACCGGACCCTGGCATTTGCTGAGGGAACAAGGCCAAGTTGATAAGATGACCCACGACAGATAGGATGGGTCAGAGCTAGTGTAGCAGATGGAGGGCACGCTAGTCACAGTGTGAGGAGTCAGGGCAGTGTGCAAAAACAGCACCAAGCACCACAAGAATGACGCGTAAGCTTATCAGGCACACAGAGACGCACTTAAAATCAATATTTCAACTAGCCCACGTGATATGTGGCTCACAATGGAGGGACGGACCTTTTCCATATTGCGGTTCAGAATTGCTTTATTTAATTAGCTCACAAATTAAAGACTGCATTTATTAGGCAAAATATTATGTGTTGCCTTTTGAGCGTTCATACAATACATACATTAGGCTGCATTTATGTATGGAATAGGACAGTAATTCAGATGTAATTACACGCATGGATCTTCTCGTTTCTTCTGATTAGCACCGTTGCATCTCTAATAGGTTCATGAAGAGAATTAGATCCACAGCACATTTAATTAGTCTTGCATCTTTTCACAATATAATTCAAGTGGCCTCATGTGTGTTTTACATCTCTTTGTTTATACAAATAAAAAAAACAAAACAAAGAAGAATACCTGAGTGAAAATGTAGCCTGTATGTTTATCAT
Source organism: Clupeocharax schoutedeni (assembly GCA_037974565.1). Lineage (NCBI taxonomy): Eukaryota > Metazoa > Chordata > Actinopteri > Characiformes > Alestidae > Clupeocharax > Clupeocharax schoutedeni. Next base: position 25,343,042 of record JBBPDH010000001.1, read on the forward strand.
GGACTGTATGCAAATATATTTGTTTTTCTATGATGCCCCCAGAAATGTTTCAGGTCTAAGATATACAGACATACTTTCTTACTCAGAAATAACCCTCTCTGGGGAGCAGCCAGCACTGTCTTGGCCAGATGGCTCCCGGCAGAGTATGAGGATGGAGAAAACCAACCAAAAGGCTGGAACACCAAGCAACAGTACAGCGGCTTCCAACTTCCCCCAGTAAGCCACAGAGTGCCATTCTTATTTAATACCTCAATCAAGTAGGATGTAACCTAGTTCCTGCATTGAAAAGGAGAACATATATATTTATTAGAGGTGGGCATAGATAATTTTTTTTTTAACGCCGTTAATCGCATGGAATCTTTGCTGTGTAAATGTAGTATGATTATAGTTATCATACTACATTTACACAACATTTACAAAGCGATTATGGTTAGGAAACAGTGGTAGGGCCTGCCAAAAGAGCTAAATAGAGCTCGTTCTTAAGAATATGTCTTTCTGGCATATTTAGCTGCCACACACGGTCCTTTCTTTGTGGCAATCTCCCATTTAAAATGCAGCACTATGCACGCTATTTTAAATATGCAGACCCCGAGCCTCCCACTCCAGAGAGTCATCTGAATACCACTGCCGTGCTTTCTCTCCTGAGTGAAAGCAGTTTTTAATGAGGATGAACCCAAAACATTTCAATGTGATAAGTGCCAGGACAAACACGCAGCTCCCCACCTCCCGAGATCAGTAACGATGGCACAAATGTGGCTCCAAAAACACTTTGATCACATACAGCATTTCTATAAAGTGGAAGTGTTTCTCTGACAGAACTTTAAGCAGATAAACAAAGGCTAAATGGAGAGGCTCTACTCTGTGCCTGTTTGGCGGAACACTATGCAATGCGATTGAGGATTTTGTCTTAATGCTGTTTAACTATACCAGACTTTCTGGATTATAGTAAATTCAATCTCTTTCCCAGTAATGAAACCCATTTCGTCGCTGTCATAACATTAGCTTTTATCTCAGAAACGGCAATTTTGTAGGGGATAGGGAAAACATTCTTAACTTTATGGGCCATTTCTATTGGTTCATTTGTCATAAAATGTTCAAGGTACACAAATAATGCAACAACAACAACAACAACAACTAAAAAAAAAAAACCCAACAGCGACAAAAATGGAAATACAATGTTTCTATGATGCAGCACAGAATCAGAAACAAACCCTATGACCTTCTCTGGCCATCGCTTAAGTAAATGGAAAACTTAGTGTCCTCATTAAAATGTATGAGCTTTGGAAAATGTTTTTTTTTTGGATATGGTTGGAGGCCTGAAGGCTGAAGTGAGCAGCTATAAAAACAGCACATAAAATTGTTTAAAAAGTTGTGTCTGGGATCTGAAGACATTAATCAGATTTGCCTTGTCTACTTTAAACATTATGCCAATCATATATTTGAAGGTTCGGGAAGTCAGCAACAGCATTATGCAAAGGTCCGGCCAGGTCACGATGGAAGATGAGGCGTATTCCCAGCTGCTGGTGGACTGGGGTCAGTATGTAGACCATGACATCTCCTTCACTCCTCAGAGCACAAGCAAAGCCGCCTTTTTGCTGGGAGCCGACTGCCTGCATACGTGTGAAAACTCCAATCCATGCTTTCCAATTCAGGTAATGAGGCAGAATTTATAGATAAATGCCTGTAATTCATAATAAAAATGCAAGAAACGTTTTCAGAGTTGAGTGCTACAGATCCACTACGCAGTGTCTTAAGCTGAATAACTTTCTGTTATATAGGGAATAAAAAATAAATTTATATATACACTGCCAGTCAAAAGTTTGGACACACCTTTTTTGTTTTTTGTTTGTTTTTATTATTTTCTATTAGATTTTTTTTGTAAATTAATATTGAAAACAAACAAAATGATGAAGGGACATGTGGAATTATGCAGTAAACAAAAAAAAAAAAAGAATTAAACAAACCAGAATATGTTTTGTAATAAGATAATTATGGACTGTTGTTTCTTTTAATTAGTTAAATTGTTCTTGCCATAATGTGGAGTAGAACCGCAGTAGAATAGGATCACTAACTGTGTACCAACCCAACCATCACAACTGATGATTGCAAACGCAAGGCAAGAAATTCCACGAGTGAACTCTTGATGAAGAACAGCTGTTAATTAAACACCATTCCAGGTTGATTCCTCATGAATCTGATTGAAATAATGCCAAGAGTGTCCAAAGCTGTCATCAGAGCAATAGGGGATGTTTTCAATATTAATCAACAGTGTTGACAATAATAAAACCAATGGAAATCGTTGAATGAGAAGGTGTGTCCAAATTTTTGGCTGGTAGTGTATATATAACATTTTTACTTATAAGTAATGTACTGACATTCAGCTTATATTACACACTGTGTGATCATGCACATCAGCACTTTAAAGTCAAATGTACCTATTTTTCTCTCTGCTGCAGTCAGTCTTGTATTGTCAGAGGTGTGGATGTATTTGCCACTAGTTCAGGGTAGTTGATTTTAAATGTGAGTTGGGATGGGGTTGGATGGAGGGATGTCAGGGCCTGTGGCAGGAGTTTAAAATTAAAAAGAATATATCTTATTGATTGCTTCTTTATCTCTGTCAAACCACAAACATGAGTGAAAGTCGCGAGTCACTGAGGCGACTCTCTCTGGATAGGGCTACGTTTGAGACTCCTTCAGGGCAGTGACTGCTCATAGAAATATGGGGGATATTACTGCTCAGTGTTGTTTTGTAACCGATTTCAGTGTCCCCAGCCAGAGGGAAGGAGGCAAGCATCATAGATATACAAATCTGCGTTTTTATTCCTTTCCACGCTGAGTCCCAGCACCGTCAGCCTCTGAATACTAATACACTGAGATTCATTGGGATAAATGACTGGCCAGAATGACAGGAAAGTGTCTGACCATATGGTACGTAGAAAATGACATTAATATGTAACTTTCCACTGGTTGCAGGTATTCCAGTCCCAATGATGGAAACACATCTTTGCAAAGTTTCTGAAATAAATTAGCAAGTTTCTGAAACAAATTTGCTCAAAAGTATTTTTATTATTGTTTTGATATTGATTTCCATAATAAACTCATAGCCAGTGTTAATATTTTATGTATTTTCAAAAGTATTTTACAGGAACAGTCAGCTAAAACACGGTTTCCAACTGTCCCAGCAAGGTAGCACAAATTTAAAGGCCTTTTCATGTCCCAAATTTTACAGTATTTATATAAAACACAGAAGTATTCATACAGAGAAAGCGTGTTTAAGCGTGAAACATCTTTGGAATGATCAATGTCCGCAACACATTAAAACACAGATATGAGTGTGCTCTTATTTATTGGTTGTCTCAAATTTAACTCCGACTCTTTAAGTTGTAAAAATGTCATAGTTGCTTCTCTGTGGATTTCTTAGCATGCAACGAATGATTAATAAATGCCCACGGAAGCTGTACTGTAATGAATACTGCATCTGTTTTTTAATTTATATAAATGGCCCTGGTGTGAAAAGGCCTGACTAACTAACGAACATTAAGAATGAAAATACTTTTTATTATTGCATTGTTTAATTTAGCTTGTCACCATCACTCACAGTCTACCTACTATTGTGTGTGCCAGTAAAGCAAATCAGGACTGCAGGAACCTGATCAGTTCCATGTATTGAGTTTATGAACAATGATAAAATATTGATAAGTGAGCCTTTTCCTAGTAAAATGAAAGCAACCATAATATTAAATGGGTCAAAATTACTATAAAACATGTATTTCAGAATCAGAATCAGAATCAGAAAACTTTATTTATCCAGAAGGAAATTGTTCACGACTGCACACTCAGACAAGACATAACAATAAAGACTAGAAATATATTAATAAAGGGAATAGTACAGCTTACCC
>JBBPDH010000001.1:25380397-25400914 GCA_037974565.1 Clupeocharax schoutedeni
AGTAACGCAATTTCAAATCTCTGTATGTCTGGTACGTATGGCAGATTTGACAATAAAGTTGACTTTGACTTTGACTTAACATGGTGCTGAGTTCCAAGGACCAAATACATTATACTGAAATGCCCAACTGGCTCTATGCATTATTTTGGTTATTTTGGTTCAATCATCAAATTGCATATAAAATAATATTACTTCGGCAAACTAATGAAATTATACTGAAATGACCAACAGGTTCTAGCTAATAAGGTTTAACTGTTTATTTAAATCCCCATAAACCTTATGAGTTGACTTAGTCATATTATTGGACATATTCTGTCTTATACCATCATTACTGCTAATTGTTATGACACAGTAATGGTCATGTTATGTAACAGGTTTCCAGTAAAGTGCCTTGATATGAATCAACATAAGTTATACATCACTACAGTTGTATAATTTACTATTCAACATATTAAGACAAATTATACATTTTACAGAAACCTGAACATTTAATCAGATATAAACAGCTAAACATTACTGATGAATAGTATGGGGCGTATTTATGCATATGCATCATAACTGCAACTATAGGTCTAAGTTGTCAAAATGGTTAAATTGCAATAGGCACAGTTTTCCATAATCCCTTGTAGAGAAAAAGCAATGATGAAAAGTCCAACAAGTTCAGCTAAGGAATATTAAGCAGATCAATCTCATGGCTTTTCACTGTGGAATGAAGTGCAATGAAATCTGATTTGTTCAGGACAACACCAGCAGCACACACACAGACTGAAGGCACCTGACTAAAAAAGATGTGCTCTATGTCTATCCATCATGCTGTTATGTATCAGTTACTAATCTGTCAAGAAATGTACCTAAAATGTCCTCAATTGTCATTTAGGACTCTTAACTAGGAAATAGTTTTAATTTTTTATTCTCAAAAGAGTAGGTTTTGAATGCTTTTGTATCTTTGTTTTTCTAAAAGACAGTTCTCTGGAAGTCTGCAAGTAGTCCATTAATATTCATATTCTACTTTGTGCCACCTCCCCATTTTATTTTCAGCTGGTGTCATGCCTAACAGTAATGAGCCAGAAACAACATCATAAAATTGGAGGTAGTCCAAGGAGCTCAGAAATTCTCCATAACAAAAAAAGTGGTTTCACTGTAGTTAAAATAATGCTAAGTTGGGATATTTTAATTCAACACAAGCAGCGAGGAACACTCTGCTTTCTGCCATTCTAGGTTGTGAGTCAATTATTATAATCGTCATCATTTAGCACCCATAATTCAGTTTGACTGCAAGCGTCAACCATCATCTATGTGATATATTTAACGTACATATCACATCACAGACACTTTTAATTGTAAGAAATGTTATATTTAATTTACATTCAAATCCAAAGTTCTCCAATGTTCCATAGTCCTCCTTTTACCACTAAACGTCTGCCCTGAGCTTGTCTAAAATACACGTGTCACAGCCTATAAAAACAAATGCCTTGCATTATATTGAGGGCATATGGCAATCCAATGATACACAACATAAAGCAGGACATAAAATCTTCTGCATAAAAAAAGAATCGTCTGAAAATCATCTATATAAAAATGTTTTATAAATGCAAAGCCCACCTTCAGGGTACATTCGGTATTGAGATATTGGAATATAAACTATTTGTACCTAGTATATTTCTTTAACATTTCTGCAGCTGGGTGTGTGTATTTGTTCATGCTGTCTCATGTTGTTATGGAGTTTAGAGCACCACTGTGGCTTGCAATCAGTCCTTCGTCTCCTTCATTAGCTGCAAGGGCTTCATCACTTTGGTCTGTAAAACAATACCAGTATTAGCTCTTCAGCCACAGATGGTAAAGGCCTAAGTGGATTATGAGTGGACTACAAGTGAATGAAGGCAATTTTCCACTGGGTACTAAGGTTTGACAACAAGCAGTTAATTATCTGAGCCCAGAACCTGTAACTGATCAAGTACCTCTATTTTCCCACTACATAATGATACCATGAAAGTAAGTGGGGTTTTCTGGAGATTGAGTGGTGGTCAGTGTTACCAGTGAACCCAAACAACTGCACCAACAAGTTCTTATTCACTCATTATACTGCTATTCATTTTATGTGTAGTCACTGACTGCAGCTGTGCCTAGACAGAGAGCTTTTTTTGTCTCAACTCAGGTGCCAACGTGACAATGCTATTACAATTGTGTTTGACTAATGAATGGTTTGCACCATTTTCAGCTCCACCTACACCTATTTCTAGCTCCGCTCTCTGAATTACGGGTACCCTTGCAAAAAGATTTCACGTTGGAAACTTTACAGTACAGGTGCAGCACAGCACAGGGAGAGGAAATGATGCCAAAAAATGTTAATAGGTTTTCACTGCATTACACTACATGTCATAATTGGATTTTTTTAAAAATCCTTAGAGTGCAGTGTTCACTGAAGTTAAAAAAAAAAAGCAAGATGTGATTCAATATTAATTATTCTAAAAAAAAAAAACATCAGACAGAGAGTTGAGTTAAATGTGCTCTATGAAATTGGCTTTTTAAAGCAGAAAATAGGAAACAACTCTGAAGAAAACTCTGAAGACTCTGTGCCAAAACGCATTGTGATATTTTTCTTCATAGTTAATGTGACAACTCTATGAAAACTGGAGATTTAATCTTTGGCATTAATTACTTATTACTTGTAGGATTTCTGTCAAAAGGTTATTGTAACACTCCACTGGTAAAGATTATATATTCTTTAATCTTTCATTTCATGTGGACAGAACATACATTGTTTATAATTTGGCCACATTTCACTTGTTTCTGGAAATCAGAACAAATCTAATGGGTTTGAGGTGAAGATTCAATGTAAATCAAATGTAAATGTGATTGTGTGATTATGTAGTTATGTAATTATGTAATAACATGCGTAATTTAGCACAAAAATTGAATAATTCTCAGGTTTTAAGTAGGACCTGATGAGGAACAGTCACTCAATTAGCGATAATTTTATTGAGGAAAAACAACTGAGCCAATGTATTTCAATAACGACATTCTTTCAGGAAAAGATAATTTATGTAGATATACTGGATCTCTGCCTACTCTAACAGCATAATTCTTAATTCTTTGGGCCCATTCTTTATGGCCACATTATATTCAAGGACAAGTGTTGGTGACTTTGAGTGGTTCAGTAACCTCAGAAGCCAAAACAGAACAGTACGCTTCCTCAGATCATTTCAATCGCTTCAGCATTCTCAGGGAGTATGAGAGATGGAGAACCATTTCATAGGTATGACGCATTGCACTTTCATAGAGCATAATGAAAGAATCATGAACAAGGAGAGGCATTGTAAAATTGATTTGTGAATGCAAGCTTCTACCTTGGTGCTGTGATCTTGAATGGTGTGATTTCAACAGCTAGGGAAAAAAAAGAAAAAGAAAAAAGAAAAAGATAAGCAAATAATAAAACGAAAGTGACACCATAATCCCAGTTAATGTATAATGATCATTCTTCGCTGTAAGTGATTTAATATTTCTGCATTAGAGGAACATAACTGCTCTACCTCAGCAATATATTTATCTAGCTTCTCCAGTTGTTCACGCTGCGCCGTCTGGAGCTGTTCAATCTCTTTAGACTGGCTCATGGCAAGCTGTCAATCAACATCACAAAGCTTATTTGATATAATTAAGGCAAAGCAAGAAATAGCCTTGAACATTCCCTTAGAGATCCATACCCTTTTTCTTTCGGTAAGAAATTTTCTGGTGTTGTTGCTGTTCAGCTCGCGAACTCTCCTGTGACACAAGAAAGCCAAAAAAAGGACTCAAAAATTCACACAGGACACTCTCTACAGGCTATTACTCCATATTAGTATTGACTATATTTGTGAAAATGAATTTGAGGTCATTTCTGCTTGCTTGTTTATTGCACTAACATACAGATGGATTTACACTGAAACTTTGCTATGGGTTCCTTTTCAGTAATGGAACCATTACCGTTCTCGCTCAGCCTTGTTTTTGATGCTTTTATCCTGACTGATGGCTTTGCTGTTCTCCATTGAAGACTTTGCTTGGTTGCCTCTCATCTCTTTACTCTGTCTGAAAGAAAACACAAATGAGCAACCAGATAGAACCATCCATCAGATCAGCAGCAATATCCGAAATGGAAAGAATATCAACTTGCCGTAGGACATTCAATTCCTATTAACATTACTTGCTAAGTTTATGGCTAATGTTCATGGCCTGTCTCTGTAATATATGGTAGCCTCCGATGAGGATGGGGGGCAGGGTTCAGATAATGAAATATACTATTAGAACTTCTGGCAACTACTTGGGACGATCAACAGAAAATGATGAATTAGACTGAAACATGAATTTCTATGTTGGCTGGAGTATATCAATATTTTTGAATGAAAAAGAGCTATGATGCAGATCTCTAGAGGGGGAATATCAAAAGCCTGGGTCGGGTAGGATCCAGAAGGCATGCTTGTTTTGTCATAAACAACCGCAGACAGCGCAGCAAGAGCAGAATAACTCAGTAAAGAGGTTGACCCGAGGCTATTATTTGGCACAGCAGGAGCGCATGAGGCTATCACCGAGTTTGTGAATAAATGAAGTAACACAAAGCTACACCCTACATGACATACAGCTAACTTCTTTGTCCAGATTCCAAACTAACTAGGGAAGGTTTAGTATTCATGACTTTGCTGACGTCCAGCTTGCAGTAGCACATACAAATCGGTTGTGCTGCTGGGTGTCTGAGCAGAACAAATGGCACACACACACGCAAAACAGAGTTCGAGTGTTATTTTAGCATTTCTGAGTGACTCTGAGGTCAACATATATTGGGTGTCTCTTAAGCATTATCTTACTTCACAGAGCTAGTCTTCAGATTTTGATCAGTTCTAACGATATATTGATTTGGTGGATATATCAAATATTAATATTGGCTGATCCCACTGATTATCCCCATTTATGAACTTCCTGAAATAATTAGTGGCCTATATCTAAATGGGAGGTTTTGAAAATGTAAATGTTATCAGTTAAAATGTCATCTGTTCTGTTTTTCTGATGACTGTTGGGAGTAAATTCCCAAGCAAATGACAACTCTATTGACACACTGCTTTCAGCATAGAGCAAGGTAGGTGGATAGGGTAAACCAAATAATGACTAAATGAAACATTTTGTGAGCTTTTTCTGGAGCATACTTCAAATAACAACTCCCATCTCTGCCATTTATATGGGGATTTATTATCCCATACAAGCCAGATATGCTGTGTTAAAATTACATCAGCCCACCTCCTAATGGAATAATAATCCCATCCAAACCACAATTTGGTCTAAAGTAGGTGCCATATGCCATTTTTTTAGTAAACAACTATCAATCATATAATAGTTCAGCACTGCTGCTGCTGAGCTAAAACTAGAGTATAAAATGATCCTGGTTTCTATCACATCAGTATTTGTAGACCAGTATAGGTCAGGCGGCCCAGGCCCCAGGTTTGAGAACACTACTGCAGATTTTACAGCTACTACAGTGTAATGCCAGTGGGAAAGGATTTCTGTATGCTGGAATCCTACAGATAAAAAAAGGAAGAGCCATACTGAGGCACGACATACTGAGGCCTCATCCTAATCGTATTCTCACAAAATTTTGTTGGAGTGCTTCTTGAGGTAAAGTACTCACCGCTCGTGGAGGTGTGTGAGCTGCTCCGTCTGCTGCTCCTGTGTCATTAGCATGAGCTTTCGGAGCTGCTCACACTGCTGCAGCACGTGCTGATCTCTCAGCTCCAGGCTTTCAGTAGTGTGGGCCTTCATCATCTCAGCCCACTCGTGGGCATGGGCGGCCGCCACTTCTTTAACCTGTAGTAAGAAGAGGAGAAGCAGTCACGTCTCTGTCACACCGAGCACGCCGAGCGCTGTGTGTAAAGTGTGGCGCGAACTGCTCTGGAGACGAGGGAACAAACAGAATCCAGCACCTTTGTTTTGTGGTCTGTGGTTACAGTCTTCATCTTCAGGTCTATTTCTCTCTCCATTTCACAGCAGTTACTTTCACTGAGGTCGCATGAAAAAAATATATGAGGAACTCGCTCCATTTCGCACACAAAACAAGATTAAAAATACATTCTATTGAGAAATCATGAGTCTGTGGTCTCCATTATTCCCCTTTTTTCCCCCCACAGGCCCTCTTAAGTATATGTTTTCATAACCAGATTATTTCACCTCACCATGACTCAAAGGCCCTATATGTGTGTGTGTAGGCTACATTCAGGAGGGTATCATACCTGACTTTCTTGCAGTTTTTTTCTACTTGCTTTTGCAGCGCCCGCATTTCCTTTTCGAGTTGCACAACAATCTTGTCCATTTGAGTGCAATGAGACCTCTGCAAGGCAGTGCACGCCTGAAGGAACAACATCATCGCATTAGAGTTCACTACTCCTGCCCCGCAGGCTCATACTCCTGATACTACATCTTGTAAGTAGCAATTACAAAAACAGGAACAAAGTGCCCATAATCAAATTATCGCACTTGAGAAAATCAAAGTCTTCACTTTCCTTTGCTTGCTTTTTCTTCAGTGCATTAAGTTCCTTCAGTTGCTTCTTTACCAGTTTTAAATATGCCTGAAATAATATTTAGAAAGGTTAGAGGAGTACACCGTGGCTCAGCACAAAATAAATATATTGATTTTCATTTCATTCCTAAGAATATGCACCCTGATTCACTCCCTATAAGAACCTGTAAATTCTTTATACCTTCATCTGTTTCAGATCATCCACAGTGACCTGATGTATAAATGTGGCCATATCTGAAGGTTCAGGGAAATAAAATGATAAAGGTTAAGTAATTAAAAGGGGAACAAAATGAGGAGACCATGAACAAAATGTTTGTTTCCATGCATTTGCTGATGGGATACTAAATGATGGGATACTGCATAACAGGTCTATAAGGGCATACCCTTTTTAAAGAAAACACTCGCATTCTGTCCCAATGATGTGCTGTGTGTCTCTATACTCTTCTGAGGGGACACAGCCTTCAGCTGATTCGCCTTTCCCTTCTTACTCCTCTTCGAACTGTCATTCGGCACATCGGCTATCTCCCACTGCACAAACAAGAAAGGCTCAGGAACCGGAATTATCTGTCTGCCCTGGACTAATTTCATCTTTTGAGTACATGCTACAAGTTCTTAGTAATTTGACAGTGCGAGCTTTAATACAATGCATCCTATCACAAGCAATCATAGCTGATAGAAATACTTAGTTCTTGGCTGCAAATGCTTTACAACTGATGGCTACTTGAAATCTGTGACCCAGACATCAGGAGGCACCGGCTCTCCTCACTGCTGATGCTCTGTCAGCCCTGTATTCCAGTCAGTTTCATTTTTTTATTTCAGTTCTCAGTGCCTTCAGCTATTGAAACATACCCTTGCATAATCACAAATTCCATTGTTTGGCCCTGAAAAACCTTCTTTCCTATGTTGTGGGATTTTGTGGAAAGCTATCATACACAGATTTTGAAGGCCTTAGTTTGATCTGAGAATTTAACGACTGGAGAGTTCATCCAGCTCCTGCTATTTAGTCACATCATAAATAAAGATGAGTGATCCAGTTCTGTTGGTGGTGACATGCTCCTGTTATGATATTGTGTACTTTGGATCATGTGCAGTTTTTCAATATACTTTCTGAACTTCATGCTCATTTATTCAGCAGACCTTTGTCCCTGAAGTCTACAGGCTTGAAAATACAAGCTGTTCTTGTGGCTCAACAGTGTAGTTCTAAATTTCACGTTTTCCTTTTATGCCACACATTTTATGTCCAAATTGTGTTTTAGTTTAGCACAGGCTGATGTTGCTAACAAACGCTGGTCATGTTGAAAGATTTTTTCAGTATATGCATCCCCAAAACATCTGCGCAAGCCTCTTCATCAAAGTGCCATGGATTTTCTGACGTGTTTCAAGACGCAGTATGACTTATTAATCTGTTCTGGATCTGTTTAACAGTCTTCCCTCATTTTCTCTCCCTCAAAAACTAGCAAACATCCTGCACTTTAACCTTGTAGTCAATATTTCATTTCAAATCCAGTATGCTGGAAATTACAACCAAACTGACAAAAATTGTGTCAGTGACCTTTTACTTTAGGACGGCTCGGTCTGTATTCCCAGACAAGGCCGTTTCTAACCCACACAAATTCTCCCACCATTTTCGCCCTGATTATAATGGATGTCGCCGCTGCTGTGATCGTGTGACTTACGTTCTCAGAAAAACGCTCTCACTGATTTCCCTAATTATGCGACTGAGGAAGGAACACATTTGTTTATTTTGCCTCTGTATTCCACATAGCCACAGATTGCTTTGCTTTGCTCTGATACACACGTTTTTTTCCTGCATTTTAAAATATATTGTACACTATATAGGGGTGTAATGTTAAAATGGAAAACATTACACATTTAAGGTAAACATTTACATGCGTTTACCCTCCACTACATCTCTCACAGTATGTGAATAACATTCAGTCATGAACAAAATACCAAAGTAAGTCATTTAAGATAATAATTACAACTGTGGTTCCTGCGCAGTAATGATGGAGATACTCACCGTCTCAATGCCCATGGCTCTCATTTGGTCAGTTCTTTTCTCACAGACTGACAAGAACTTTTTTGGATCAGAGAGCGCATCTACAATGGCTACAAAAGATGCATCTGAATGTTAATGTAATGCAGAACAAAACAGACTGCAAACCCCCTGGGCACTGAGATTTCAGATGAAATAATCAACTGTTTGGGATGTTAAGAATATCAACCCCTTATTTTTCCATTATCAATCTTAATACAAGTTCCTGGTATTAACGACTACTCTGTACTGCTCTGAAATAGACAGTATGATTACATTATAAAACTAATACGCAAGTTATGCAGTCATAAGTCTAAACCTCTTAAGAGAAGATCTGCTGCCAGGTCCTCACGAGACCTTGGAAGGTTAAACTTAATTAGCAATATAAAGACAACAATCTCAATTATCAGAGAGCAGATACTGTTAAATCCGCCTGACCTCCAAATCCGTCAGGCACGTATGTTTTGAGGACGATGTTGCAAAAGATGGTGGGCAGTGACAGAGGCTTGTTGCCCTCATTTCGTAGGGAGATGTGTCTGTAGCCAGCCTGCAGACCATCCAGGGGGAGAATCCTCTGGCCAATCAGCTTATTGTTGTCATCATACACCGCTATTCTGAGCACTGCAAGGTCCGGTAGGATTACCTTTGGGATGGCAGAAAGTGTATTATTCACTCTGTGTGCGTTTGTGTGTGTGTGTGTCTGTGTGTACATGAGGAATTTCAGTGATAAGCAGAAATTCACAGTGCAGCGGAGCACAGACATCAGGAGAGAGCAGAGAGGCATGAAAGCACCACAGTAGCTTCTCCTCATATAATGCTTTTACACTGCTGAAGCTTTCTGAAGAATCATAATGGTCATATGATAAAAAGAATAGTGTAAAAAAACTTGGAGAATAAGATCGAATGATAGCTGCATTAACAACTCATCCTGAATCCACTGTTTTTGCATATCTGCACCTATTTAGCCTACAGTAGTTTAGCCACACCCGATCACGTTGAAGTTATAAAGAGTGTTCTAGTCCAAACTGCTTTTTTTCCGAAGGAAGCATCAAACTTGGCAAGCAATAAAAATAGAATTCATTCTTCTATATATCAGTCCTGAAGGCACATGAACAAAAACTGCTTAATTCTAGGGGATAAAAACGGGTTGGAAAAAAGATCAGCTTTTGGTGAATAAAACAACACAAATGATATAAATGAAACTCAAGGAAAAGGTAAAATACAAGAACAAAATGATTTTTTTGCACATGCCTAATTTTATTCAGCAAATGAATAGCAATGGTGCATTAAGCATGCAGAAGTCCTCTGTAGATGTATACAACCCAGTTTCCTGAGAAAATGGGATACTGAGTGAAAAGTAAATAAAAACCAATGCAATGATTTGCAAGTATTTAACTGAAAATAGAACAAACAAGTGCTGTAATTGAAAAAAATTAATTGATAAAATTGGGGAACATTCAGGTTCATTTGAATTTGATGTTAGCAACAAGTTGGGACAGCGGCTTGTTTACCACTGTGTTGCATCACCTTTTCTTTTGACAGCACTTTTCTTTTAAATGTTTGAGTACTCAAGAGACCAATTGTTGGAGTTTTGAAAGTGAAATGTCGTCCCATTCTTGCCTGATACAGGATTTCAGCTGCTCAACAGTCCAGGGTCTCCTTTGTCATCTTTTTTGTTTCATGATGCGCCAAATGTTTTGAACGGGTGACGGGTCTGGGCTGAAAGCAGGCCTATTTAGACTCTTCTACTGCAGAGCCATGCTGCTGTAATACATGCAGAATGTGGTTTGGCACTGTCTTACTGCACTAAGCAAGGCCTTCCCTAGAAAACATACTGACCGGATGGAACGGCATATGTTGCTTAAAAACTGTACAAACCATTTCGCGTTAATGGGTTCCTCCCAGATGTGCAAGATTCCTATACCATGTGTTCTAATGCTCCCCCATACCATCACTGGTGGTTTTTAAACTGTGTGCTGATAAGTTCAGTCCAGGTGCAAGTCAAAGAGGACATTGTCATCTCAACCACATACAGAGTATACAGAGAGATGAAATGGCAAAGCTCAGGTACCACAGTGTACACAAATACATATAAAACAGTGCATCCTCTGTTCTTTCCAAAAATAATTTCTTTTTTGATTTGACAGATCACAGGAGAGTTTTTCACTTCACCTCAGACACTCAAATGAGTGTGGGCCCTGAGAAGTTTTTTCTGAATCATGTTTATGTATCATTTCTACGTTGCATGGTGGTGTTTTAACTTGAATTTGTAGATGCAGACACAAACTGTGTTCACAGACAATGGACTTCAGTGCTCCTGAGCCAAGGCACCGATTTCCACAAATGAATCGTGTCTGTTTTAATGCAGTGCTGTCTGAGAGCCTGAAGATCACAGTCGTCCAGTATTGGTTTTTTGGCCGTGTCTTTTGTGAACAGAGATGTACCGGAGATGATGAAATCCCCAAATTCATTGCAAAGTCTTTCGCAGAGTGAAGAAACCCTCCCCATCTTTACCTCTGAGAGACTCTGCCTCTCTGGGATGCTCTTTTTATGACCAGTCATGATACTGACATGTTGCTCAATAACCTCAAAATTTGTGAGATGATGTGTGGGGTTTTTTTTAGTATTAACTTAGTAGTTTGTTGCCATGGTCTAAATTTTTTAAAAGCATGTCACTGGTATCAATTCACTTTTTTTTTTACTTTTCACACAGCGTCCCAAACAAGGTTTTGATAGGACAGCTTAAATAGTAAATTGCAGATCTTAAGCTTACTTTTCTAAAGACAAAGGGTTCCTCGTTGTAAACCGGATTTAGTCCATTGTTCATTACCATCCTGGTGCGAAACTCTTTTCGAATGGTATCAGTGGGAAGTCCATACATGTCCACCTCCACATAGGTGCCAATCTTCTTGTCAGATAAAAACTGGCCTGAAATCACCTTAAACACAGAAAACGGGAGCGAAAACACATTTTAGCTCTTTGTATCATTTTTGCTGCAAATTTTGCCAAGCCATTTTTTGCCACTCTAAACAAAAATTAAAGTTCAAATTTGAGGTAGGGGAATATGCGACTTGGAGGCAGAAGCAGAAGATTGCAGCCACTTACATGGCTCCCTTCTGATCTTTGCCATAATGCACACAAGTAAAGCACCCCAAGTGGTTTCAGCAGGCAGCCCAGTCTCCCTACCCACAACTCACGGCACGCTATCAAAACATCAAATACTCCTTATCGGCCCTACCTTCAATAAAACACAGCCTAAAGAACAACGAATGGCATCGAAGGTGGACTAACCTGGACGCTGCAAGTGGCTGCAATCACTCCATCCACAGGAGTCTCCGAAAAGGGATCGAAGATGCGGTCTGGGCGACGCATGAAATCTGGCTTCAACAAATATCTGGCAAGAAAGACCCAGCAAGCTGTCAAAAGCAAGCTGGCTTATTTGCATTAAGGTACTGAGTTGTGAATCATTACAGCCATTATCTTCAGTCACCTTAGAGCAATGACCCATTTAATTAAGCCCTGCTTGTCCTATATTCAATTTACACTTCTGAACATAACACTAATGGATACCGCACAGCTTTGCCCAGATGAATGTGTTGATTAATATGTTTAGAGTTTTCACACTACCACGGCTCTCTTCACAGCATGCACTGCACATCGTTATTTGATGAAAGTAATTAACACTGTCAACCGGTGCAGTTCTATGGATTATGTGCTCTTGAAAGAACAGGTCCACTGCACTCACAACTAATTGGTGCATAATCCAGAGTAAATATACCACAGAAAACACGCATATTACATCCTTACTGTGTTTTTGGCTCAGTTTTTAATAGGATTTCTGTCATGGAGAAACAGAGTGTGAAATTGAACACAATTTTTTAAATGCATCTTTTGCAAACTATTAAACTACACTGTTTGTGAAAGTTTGGTTCATTCCTGCATGTTTTACATGTTTTGTTAATTTCTAAGAAAAAAAAAAGTTAATTTAACATCTGAGTGGAGCAACCTTATGATAATGATAACCTTATAATCTTACAAGAGAGAAGCATGAAGGGTCATTAAGAAATGGAATTCCAGAGATGACATGAAAGAAACATCTAACGAAAAAAAAAAAAAAGATTATGCATTGATTATGCTCCATGACTAATTAGGCATGCAAACATAACCCCACATTACTGACCAGGACCTACAAGTAGACTTGGCTGGCACAGATAGACTGATGCAATGGCCAACTGTGCAGCATTCTTGAGCAAGAATGACTCGAGTGGGTCATTTGAAAGTAAACACTTATTATAGCCAACGTCTGAAATATGCATTTTTTAGTACCCATCAAAGGTATGTTTGCATAAAAAAGGTATTTTAATATAAAAGAATGCCTTGTTAACTTATCATGGGGTTGGGGTTGTGTGACAGCTAGAAATGTTGTGGGGATCAAGGGAGGACAGGATTTTACTAAATACTAATAAAACCTGGAGGCTAGCAAAGAAAATAAAGAAGTAAAATTGGTTGGATATTCCATTCAGATAATTATTCAAATGCAAAACTACTCAAAGAAACAAAAGATTCAAGTTTACAAGATTACATTTCTCCAAACTTGAATATTGTTGAATATATATCAAATCTTAAACATGCTGTGCTTGCAACAAGCTATAGACATTTCTGAACTTCAACACTGCAAGTACAAAAAAATCAATACATCATTGACAGAAAAACAGTTAGTTTGTTTAAAAAAAGCATTTGGTTGGTGTGATTTCAGCCAATGGGGTTCCTAGTATCATAAAGCAGCCATGAACATGAAATATAGGTTGTAAATAGTGGTGGGAAATGGGTATTTAGTTCATAAAATTGGAACATAATAAAGCATCCTTTCTATACTGTAGTGCCTGTAACTGACAAAAGGACACTACAGTTGTATGAACAACACCTCTGAATGAAAAAGATGTAAACATGATACATTTCTGCAATTTTAATGCACATACTTTCTCTGCTGAATTTAACATAAGAAAAAAAAACTACTAGATGTTTGTTTTTCGAGTTTATTTCATGTCACATTTATAGCCAAGAAGCAGCAGACCTCCATCATTAATCAGGCTCGCATTTCAAAATGATTTTTAAATCATTCAAGTAACATTTTCTATATAGTCTGTACTCAAGGACTCAAGGAGAAAATGTTAGCACAATTATTGACTAGTCTATAAAATACTCATTACATTTTCAAAATAAATGCACTCATGGTCATTTTTTTTTTTAAAAATATGAATAGTGATGTTCACTTACCCACATGATCCATTGTACTCAAACTTTCCTTGGTTCAGCTGCATAGCCAAATCTAAACAATATACAACAAAAGGAGGACATCAAACAAATCTAAAACACACTTACCCACTTACCATAATTTAGACACTGAACAGCCAAAACTTCACAACCTTCTCCTTAATATGCTATTGGTCCTCTGAAATCTAGAAGTCATCTATGTGTGCCCTGCGGCATCTGGCATCAAGATGTCAAGACAGAAGTTGTGAAAAGAAGCCACCAAGGATTGGACTTATTGTTCCAGCACATATTCCATATTCTTGCTCAGACTGCCCATTCCCAAACAATGTGTGCAGTGTGGCAGGAAAGAGGCCACGGTCATCTGGGAATATCACTGGCATGAAGGATCGTACTCGTCTGCAACAATGTTTAGGTAGGTGGCACGTGTCAATTTGACACACACATGTATGCCAGGACCTTGTGTTTGTCAGCATATTGCACGGAGCCCTCCACCAGCTCGTCATCTTCCCTCAATGCATCCCGGTGCTTGATTTCCCCAGGTAAATTAAGCACATGCACCCGGCCATCCACGTGATGTCAAAGAAAGGGATACTCTTCAGACCAGACAGTCTTCTTCCATTAGTCCATGGCACATTCTAGACCATTTTAACATGCATTCTGCATGGTTTCAGCAGAATGACATGTCTACTGGAACCACAACATTTGCCACAGTAGCTCTTCTCTGGTTCAGACCATACAGGACAGCACTTGTTGGCAATGCAACTTGACAAGCTTTGGTTACCCAACACACTGACACTGGTTTGTGGTATGTTCCTCCTCAGACTGCTACTGGTAGGTTCTCACCACTGCTGACTGGGACAAACCCATAAGCATTGCTGCTTTAGAGAGCAGAGACCCACGTTTGCCCCTCGTCAACGTCGTTCAAGTCCTTTCTTCTTTGTTTGCTTAATGTCAAACACTTCCCAAACCTTGACTTTCATAATGGTAAAGAGATAATCAATGATTATCTTGCCTCATCTATGAGTAATCATGTTTTGGATCATCAAGGTGTTTCACATTTTTTAGCACACTGGAGAACAAACGAGGACCTCATTGTTCAGCGCTATAATTGCAGGTTTTGGTTTGACCCTATACTAGTGACATTGCCACGATTCCCCTGCACCCAGCAGCTATTACTTTCTGACTCACAAATACTGTCTGGCACATTTTCTCTCAGAAGACAGCAGTAGTACAAACAGACTGCTGATTGCTCAGACACACTCATCTGCATTTCAGGTATGCACAGGCTATCAAAACAAGCACTGAAATACAGCTATTCCAGGTGTCTGGGAATGACACAAAGGGTTTTAGGTTTCTAGATTTACATTTACATTTACGGCATTTATCAGACGCTTTTTATCCAAAGCGACTTCCATTCTCTAACTGCAGAGGGCAGTCTCTCCCTGGAGCAACTTGGGGTTAAGGGTCTTGCTCAGGGACCCAGTGGTGGTGCTGAAGGTAGGATTCGAACCTGTGACCTCTTGGTCTGGAGGCAAATATCCTACCCACTGAGCTACCTCCACTCCACAACGTTCAAAATAAATAGCGTAGTCTGGTGGTTCAGCACCAGAAGCTCTCTTTAAAACACATGGATACATGTAATTATATAATTATATATTTATACTATACAATAACATTTACTTTTAATGCATTCTATATCAACACTGTATGAATCTGTATGAAAACAAGTTTCAATCAAATTCATTAAATTTCTTCATTTGTTTTCTTCCTCTGCATAAGAATACATGTGACATCAAACGAAAGGTTAAAATCCAGCAACATTTCAGCACTTGTTTGAATGCATGGTAAAAAATATTCAACTTAAAAATCACCATGCAAACATTTGTTCCATCAGTTTATGATAAAACAACCCACAGGGCATATGTCTTTTCTAACAGATGGTACCAGCTAAAGCATATTTACAACTACAAGTGCAATATCTCTAACAGTGCAGCTGTTCAGAACATTACTGCAGATGTTCTGGAATTGTTCTGAAGATGTAGACTTAAGGACTTTGCAGTGGATGCTCTATCCAAATTACTTGACATAAACTTGACATTTTTGTCTCACGTCTGTTAACGATGATTCAGATTCTCATTTTCTCTGACTCAACACGACACACTAATCTTTGAAACTTTTGCATCCAAAGATCTGAATTGTATTGATAAATGGGCTATTTTAAATACAGCCACTCTATGCTTATAACTCCCTCAACAAAACACAAATTTTGGTTCTGATATTTTCTCTTATGTGCAGTTTTCTTCTCGCACACACACCCACCCCCACACACACATGTTGCCCAGCATCAAAGCCAGGACTCCTGAAAGCATGCATTGGTACCAAGACAATAGCAGTTGTGAGATGGGGCATACCAAACAAGTTTCTCGTGAACATCATCCAGAAGCTAGATTGGACTGAGATCTGGGGAATTTGGAGGCAAAGTCAACACCTTGAACTCTGTCATGTTCTTCAAACCGCTCCTGAACCATTTTTGCAGTGTGTCAGGATGTATTATCGTGCTGAAAGAGATCAGTAGCATTGGGGAATGAAGGTGCTACCATGAAGGTGTGAACTTGCTCTGCTACAATGTTTAGGTAGGTGTTACATGTTAAAGTAACACGCACATGAATGCCAAGATCCAAGATTACACAGAGATTACCCATTGCCTCTACAGACCCATACAAAGGGCACTGTGTTATCTGACACCTCTCCATCACAGGCAGCATTCATTTTACAACAATGTATGCTACAGTAATGAACTAAATTGAGAATGCATGGTAACTTCCAAATCATGTCCTGGAATTGGAATTTGAACAGCATGCAGCAAAAGGCACTGAGCTGTAATGTCAGAAATTGGAGTTTTGTGGACTTACTTACTTTCAATTCAATTCAGTTTCCTAAGATAATTTGTCTTGATTTGCTGAACAGTATTAAATATTATGAATTGCATAAATGCAAAAAAGGTCATTTTTCCCATGACATGCATGTTCATTTCTCAAATCTCTCAACACAAGACCAACATTTTTCTCAATTTGATTAAAACAGCCAATCTAAGAGTTCAATGCAAGGAGAGGGTTCAAAACTTCTTAACATAAATAAAGGCCAATTAGGGCCCGTATGGAAGGAGTGAGACTGGAGATTTGATGTTAGATTTCTGACTGACTTTGAATTGCTTTTGTGAATGATCTTTGACTGTTTCAGGAATTCGATTTGTGTATGATCTTTGGACAGCAATACCAATAAGATTTGGAATTCTTATTATTCTTAAAAGACTGAGAGTTCTTTACATTTCTAGGAAGCCCTCTATAAGGGATCTTTCTGATGAACTGATTCTCACAACTTCAGACAACCACAGAGCAGCATGTAGGCATGCCTATTCATGGATCCAGCAGAGCAACCTGAAACTATCAGCATCTTCAGCTTTTTAACATCAAATTGAATTTCCCTTCCTGAAACTCATCAAGTTCCAACTGAGTTTCCTGTTGTTGTTCAGGTGCAATTCCATATTTCATTCAATTGTTTGAATTGGAATTGTTGAGTTCATTTCTGAACTGACCCCAAACCTGTTTCTCATGCTCATTAATGAGTACTGGGCTTCCATGACTGGTTCACTGATTCTTTGGATCACTTTTGGCATGTATTAAGCATTGCATACCAGAAACAGCCCTCAAGACCTGCTGTTTTCAAGATGTTCTGATTCAGACATTCTAGCCAGACCCCAGTGCTTGTCCATTTCTTCTTCTTCAAATACATCAACTTCAAGACCCAGCTGTTCACTTGCTGTCTGCTGTATTCCACCCCCTTAAGAGGTGCCATTGTAATCAGATAATCAATGTTATTGACTTCACCTGTAAGTGGTTTTAACATTTCGGTTCATTGGTGGTTTGTGTGTTCGCTACATATGCGCACACACATGCACACACGTGCACACCGCACACGCACATGCACGCATGCACAAACACACGCACGGTTTTATTACTGCGTAAATTATACTTCAAAGGACTTCCAACAGTGGTACTGACCAATTAGAAAAAACAAATTATATTACTAAATATGATTTCTCCTGAGTGAGAATGAAACTATCCCTCATGACTGACTCTCCATTCACACAAGTGTTCTACAGTGTACAATGGTTAAAGGTGATGCTGGCAGGATGGTGAGCTGTGGAGAATAACATAAGTGTTGGTGTGTCAGTGACTGCAGTGGGAGTACAGGAGGCTGTTGCAGTGTGCAGCAGCAGTGTCTGCATTACCTGGGGTTTGAAAGTTCAGAGAAACCATCTGGCAGCCAGCATTCCAAAAGATCTGAGGCATATAATTACTGGAGTCCACTCTACCTCCTTTGGGGTAGATCCGACTCATCTGCCGCTTGTTGTAGCTGCGCATCTCATTCAGGGGAAACATTACAGGTTTTTAGGGATTCAAGAGGAGCCTGTGGATTATTAATAGATCACAGAACACAGTAGAATCAGGTTTATCCTATGGGGCACATTCTGTGGGGGCTGTTGTTTTGCACACCATAAACACACTGAACTTTAAATTCATCTTTTTGTTCTGCTCTAGTGATGCTCCTCTGTTTGTTTTAGTGTAGTCTTTTACACCCGTTCCTAGATAGGTTGTGCCATTCCAGATATATTCAATGCCAAAATAAACAGATGTTGTTTGTATCTTTCCTTTTCTCTTTAAATAGGCTCAAGTTCAGGTAGAGTGCGGCTTTTAGGCTTGGTACTGTTTCAAGGGTGCCCCACGGCAGTACTACGATCAGTTGCAAGTCACAAGCAAAATTTGTCAACGGTTAGACAGAAGCTTAGATTTAAACCGAAGTACATTTTTACAAAGGAACCAAAGAAAATGCAAAAGAACAGAGATGGCATGGTATATATAAACACCATGAACACATCACTTCTTTGTGCAGATTTAGATGACGGTTCATTTTTTTTAAAACAACAGATCAATTCACTTAGGTTTTGTTTCTTATGGAAGTGGGAAGCGTTTTGCAATAAGTATCTGAGACACACTTGTCTGTGCTTTGGATATATGATAGCTTACCAACTATATAAGTGAAATGACTTTTGAACTGTAATTAAACCCTCTTACTGTAAATCGTCATAAGAAGTGTTCTGTGCAATGCTGCAACAATAAGGGGTTTCCATAGAAAAAATCCATCAGTGCAGACAGAAAGGCCATTAACCTACAAAGGAGTTGCATATCCCTTTAGCTGTGTGCCAACCAAATAACTTCCACAATCGAGAGTGAGAGGCACCGTTTCGACACAATACAGCCTCAAGCCTGTCTGGTGAAACAAACGAACAGTTGGATGCAATGTCAGTCAGTCTTAGAGGCTCTGCCTGCTTGAGTGCAGTGACAGATTACTCTTCCTACGGGGTCCACTGTGTGTTAGCGCTGGAGAATTCAACCTTGTCGTGCCACCTGCTTGGCTGATAGAGGCTAGCGGAGCGCTGGCAGCAAAAGCATGCAATGCCCACTGTAGTACAAAGTAAAACAGACTAGCCCTCCATGCCTCGCCAAATTTCGCCTTTTCAAATGCTCCTTATGGTGTGACCCATTCAAACATCCAATGATGTCCTTATAAAGTCTATATGATTAAGTCTATGTTAATGGAATGTTTGGAGAAGCTGGACTTTAACAACATGCAACGGCTAGGAAACAAAGCAGCAAATATGATCAAAGTGGACATGAATGCCAAACAAGACAGCAACAGTAAGCCAAGTCAATAAAAGGCAAAAAAGGTAATCAAGAGGTTTTTGTTCCCAACAGCATTTTCCAGAGCCATAAAACCAGAGCTAGTAAAATCTAGCCAAAAAACGAGGCACCCGTTTTGAATACAGACACCATCTCTTCCTTAGCTGAAAAAGTATATGTGCAAAAGGAGGCATCTAAAAAGTGCTTCCCTCCTAAAGTTATAATTAAGTTTTTAATTATTCAGGTGAAATGGCTATTTCCCCTCATCTGTTGCACAACCTTTTAGAGAACTAGCTGTAATAAACCCCTTAACATCTCTTTCTGTGCAAGCTCCATTCACAGGAAAAGGATACTTGACAAATTCAATGGCATTGGTCCTCAAATACCCAAGGCCTACAGACTCATTAAAGGAAGACATGTTGTGGTGAATGTTCTTTTCTGCAAAAGAAGAGGAAATGAGAAAATGCACAAATTAACTATTTATATTATGTTATATACTTAATACACATTTTGCAATGGAACAATTTCTTCCAAATCATAAGCAATACAAAGCAGACTTGCCTTCAGCTTCCTCAAAACCTGGGAACTTCACAGCCTGGGCATAGTTGATAATATTGGACAGATAGGGATGAATATTGGTGGTGGCTGCAACGTATGTGTATGACTGAATCAAAGCTTGCTCATCAGCCACACTTGGTTCACCAACCTGTATGAGAGAATGGAGATCAGTAACACCAGTTAAGCGGTAAACAGCATAGATGATGTTGCAGTAAGGAAACCAAATGTAAAATGCCATAAAAGAAGAGACTCCAGACCAGGGGTGGGCAAACCTGTCCAGAAAGGACCGCTGTGGGGGCAGGTTTTCTTTCCAACCAAGAAGAAGCCAGACCTGAGTAACTGAAACCCAAGACCAACTGATTACAGAGGTGGAA
>JBBPDH010000001.1:25457031-25469011 GCA_037974565.1 Clupeocharax schoutedeni
GTAGAGCAGAGCAGCTATTTCACAGTGTGTTCTCTGACATGAATAGTGAGAAAAACGTATGATACTGTTGCAAGAAAAAGAGACGATCTTCAAGTTTGTCGAGTTTTAGCCCTGTTTTACAGCTGTTTTACGTCAGCAAAGGAAGGAAGGAAGAAAAATAAGCTGATCTTGCTGCCTAAAGCCATTACGTGATAGAGCTGTGTCGGACACTGTGGACTGGGGACTTGTACTTTTCTTATTCTACAGTTTTGTGATGTCCAAGGCCTTACCTAAAAATGTTTCTGTAGTTTAGGCTAAATAACTTACCTTAATATACCACCATACAGTGCATTATATAAAAAAGAATATGATTGACACAGGATATAAAAAAGGAAGGTGTAAAACAGAATGGTTGATTCAGGCTAAAGCCTCTGTGAATCCAGTTCAAAGACATACACTGACAAATCTAAACATAAAAAAAATCCGGAGAAAAACATGCAATTACTGGAGTTCTGCACTGTCTCCTAGCGCCTTAGAAATAGTGACGCTTATGCCTTCAGACAACTGCAGCAAAACCTAACGCCATCCACAGCTGACAGCATCCTCATGGCATGGTCGAGGAGCAATGAACTATACCTGGGCAGGAATAAATTAAGATGGCATTTGCTGTTCAAATTCATTTGTCTAAAACTGAAAAATACTGGAAGTTAAATATGATGAGATTAATGAGGGTTTTCTCAGCCTGTACAGCTCTGTATGTCTTTAAATTGTATCTTCTTCGTTTGTTCCATTAAATTATTTATAAAGGAAAATAAGCTGAAGTTGTGTTCAGAGATAGGCCTTTTCATTCTTTAAAGGCCTATCTCTCATACACTTAACAATGATACTGACAATGACACTCGATAGTCTGGAATCTGGCAAGGACACAAAGTTTCAACATACGGTTTTCAGACTGAAAACAAAGGAAATTTCTCAGGGAACAGGGAAGTCTTCTGTAAACTCAGAATGTGGTTATACTTCAAATACAAGCTGCCGTGAAAATCCAAACAAACATGAAAAACAAGAATTCTCACACATCACGACCAGCTTGGAGTTCTCTATATCTCAGGGTAAACACTGATATGTAGCTTCTGACGTCACTTCTTCTCTCACTACTGCTAAAACAAAATTTATTCCCAGCATGACACCAGCAATCTGATTGGTCAAGGGTTGAAGGTTGAGTACATAGCCTTACAGAAGCAATAAGCTGTAACAGCTAACACATGTTGTGTGAGTGGGTTATGATCAGGATATTTATCTTTTTTTAAAACATTTCAGGTAATCTATGAGTTTTACCTTTTTATTTAGAGATTTAACGCATCTAGGCCTAACAGCATCCTATTTAATGACCATTTCTTTGAAATGCTGGGAAGGATGGTAGCTCACTCACAGCTGACCACAGTTACATTTAATGCTGAAAGTCATTCCATTTAGGGAAGGTCTTATAATGCCAGTGTGAAAAGACCAGATATGCACCATGATCCACAAAGTAGATATGTCTCATACATGATTGGTGGCCTTAAATAAAAATACAATTTCTTTTTGCAGAATTGGTTCAAACTAAAATGTCTACTGCGTCAATTATGCAATATTAATGATAAGGTAATCAATTATTTATCTGGCAGTTTGAATAATGGGCCTCCGTTTTACATGTTCTCACGCTCTTTCTCCATCTCCATCACCTGGATGAACAAGACAGCTATGAAAATTCAGACACAGCAGTAAGCGCTTGACTAGCGCCATGGCAACAGGGCAGGCAGGTTGTCTGTGAGGGGGACTTTGGGTTACAGCACTTTCAAGGCAGGAATGAGACACACACCCAGAAAAAAAGCTGTGGAAGGTACCGTCACAGACAACCGACGTGACCCAACAAGACCCTTAAAAAACATAGTCGTAGTGCTACACTGAGCAGTACAGTTTACTGACTTCCTAAGCAGAGCATAAGTCATTCAGCTGATAGAATGGCAGTAGCCCGGTGCTACCGGGGACTAAATGAGTGTCATGTTTTCTTTGCCTCTTACTGTTGACAAGCCAGCCTGCAGTGCTATAAAAATAGAAGCACAAGTATTGATCAAAAGACCCTTGGTTTGCATAACACTACAGCAAGCTATGATTTTACCCCCACTGGCAGACGTTTATGATTTCCTTGCACATTTGGCACAAAATCTGAACTGTAAGCTGTGAGCTCATTGTACGCTGTGGTTTGGTAAGTGGACTGCTGTGTTTCTCTCGGAACACAGATGTTCTGTACAGGAAAGTCACATGTAAAGTGTCTTAAAACTGCGTGTGTTCATGACATGTGAATAATGTTTCGCATGTAATCATATTTTTTTTACTACGTAAGTGAAATATAAAATATTTGTGATTAGTCACATGTATAATTCAGGACTGCATGTGATATGCTTGCCTCTACCTGTTTATTATATCCACAGAAGATAAATAACAGAAAAAAGAGCCAAGCCATTAAGGCATAGAAATATCGCTCCATGGATAAGCCTTGGTCTCTTCACTGTTTTATTTAACAGCATCTGGGACCTAAAAATTAGAAATAGTGAGAAGATGCACACCACTAGATTTCAGGAGTAACCACCCATTGTTTCTCCATTTCAATAGACCTGATCCTATGCTCAGTTTGTCTGATGTTCTGTTAGTCCCAGCCATGAAGGATGTATTTTGTCTAATGGACTGAACCGGAATTGATTTTTAAAGGGAGAGCAATAGTTATGTTTGTGTTAGCCTTTATATCAGGGTGGCCACAAAAAGCTGACCCTCACAGAACTAGACAGCCAGTAGAGAGTCACCAATTTCCAGATCTTTCTCTTTAGCTATATTACAGGACTCTCAACTGTAGTTGCTATGCCAGGAAAACACATTCAAGGTCAACAAACTGCATGCGTGGGTAGCCTTCCTACAACATGAAGAGCAAAAATGCTCCCTTTCTGAGAGAAGTACAGCCAGGTTTCCAGACATATCGTACATTAAGCCTAATTCTGGAAAGCTAAGTAAGGTCAGCGGAATTAACGTTGGAGAATATATATTTTTTTTTATTATTTAAACATGTGATGATCGAGACTTGAGCATGTCATAGAAGGACAATCTCATGCTAATCATCACTATGGCAAGAGGATTCAGATAAAATGTGTTAAAGCTGAAAGCAAAGACTGTCTTTAGCAATTAATGGCACCACCTCAACATGAAGTGTGAAGCTGAAATGGCTTCACACTATCACTGTCGTGAAGGTCATTTGAGTACAGGCAACAATACATTCCTTAACCAAATGCCTGAATCTTGGAATATTTAATGAGCACCAAAGGCACCATCTTTGTGAGAGTGTGAGACCTTATACTGCAGAATTCTCAATGTCATCCTAAGGAGAGAGAAGTGAAATTTAGCACTGGTTCAAATAAAATAACAGCGCCATCGGTTTCTATTCTAGCATCCACATCCACTGAAGCACAATACCACCTCATTTCATTATGTGCTTTCCTGCACTGCAAACTCACCCACTCATAAACCCATTTGAATCATTTTGAAAGCAATTACTATTGAGCACAAAGTATGAGAAGCTTTTCTAATCAGCAGTCATGCCATTTCAGAAAGATGTCTGCTTGCCGAATAGTCACAAATGAGCAAAACTATTCAAAACGTCTCCAAAACACTCAACAGCGTTCGATTTGAAAAGCATTTCCCACAGAGGTTTAGGCAACATATTTGTCTTTCCTACACTGAACCGTCCCATTAATGTAGCTCATACTGGAAGCACTTCTAAAGTAGTTAAATTGGCAGGCAGAGTTATTAGGCGTGGTCAACATATCAGCAGCTGAAATTCACTAATAAATGGAAATTTTTCATTTTAATCACAAGTATTTCTGGAATCACAGCCAAAAATTCCAACTGACCCATTTTCAGTCATGCATGCACTGACACACATACTGCTCCTTAAAGCTGCAGAGTGTAGAAGTCAATGTATTGTATTTAATATCAGTGATGTAATTCTACAATCAGTACTCCAGTATATGCCTCTACAGCATAAGAAATATGAGGCAGCTAGTAAACTTTAGACCTTGAGGCAAAGGTTCCACCCATAATTGATCCATTAAACAAGAGAAGACTGATTGTAAAGAATGAACCATACAACATCGAAAATAAATATTAAATATGACAGTAATCAACTGTCTGAAATGCTTAGACCTTCAATGGTTGACCTACAATAACAGTGATGCATTTTTTCAGGAATCCGTCACTATTCAAACCAAAGTTACCGCCACAAAAATGTTTGACTGAAAAATGTTCAAGTGTAGTACTTTGTATTTTGGTCTGAAAGACAAAAAGAAAAAATATCAGAACAAAACAAAAACGACCAAAAACAAAAGACTATTACTCATTGTTATTGATCTTTAAAAAAAAAAAAGGACAACAAATATTTTAAAATATAAACCAATGAGTCACATACTTGTTTGGGTGAATGTAATAAACTTAGTTTTATATTTCAATACTCATTTTTACATGTAAAGATCCAAGTCACTATGAAAATCAAAATTCTTTAAAATTTTTAGAACGGAGAAAAAATGCCTGTCTTGCAGAGTGTTATAATTTGTTTAAATATGAGAGAGACCATAAATAAAATGCCAACTGAATGAAATGTCAAAAAGACACGAATCAATACTAAAGTATCGAGTTCAATATCAATTAGCACTGATATCAATATTTAAATGTCTGTTTTGCATCTGCCGGTTCACCGAAATCGCTGGCAGACAACAATTTTCAACAGGCTTTGCAGGGGACAGCCCCTCCCCCGGCTACCCGGAGGACCCAATGTTTACAAAGCAGCTGACTTAGGACTCATTTAAAGGTGCGTCGTGCTACAAAGTTCTGAGCCGGCTAAAATGAAGCATTTTGCCCCGTGGCTCGGCCGGGGACAAACCTGCTGCTGTGACATTTTACAGGGACCCTCAGCTCCCAGCGACCAATCCAACAAGGCCAGTCACAAAGCTCTCCTCTGCATAGAACTGGCGTGCCAATCCCATGAACACACTTTAAATAATTTACTAAAAAGTTCCTGTTTTTGTTTTTTCTCCCCCTGTCGTATCAAAAATAGTATTGAGTATCAAGCACTATCCTTAGTATCAGTATCTGGTTTGAAATTTCAGTATCGAGACAAGCCTAACTCTATATATTTCATATATTTTTACACAATGAACCATCATCAGTACTTGTATTTTCAAAAGCTCTTCACATTTAGGCCAATTACTGAACTGCTTGCCAATTCATTCACATGAATAATCGATTATTGAAATTCAGGAGCCTAATTTGGATGTTAATGAAAATGGGAACTTTAACACAGCATTACACTGAAAATGTCATCCATGAGGAATTGCTTCGGTTTCTACAGGGAAGACAAAGCGATGTATAGTCAGTGTTCATTCAGCAAGAGGAGCAAGCATGCCCAAGGGCTTATTAATTACAGGTTTGATTCCACTTGAAACACAACATTCCTCTTGACATGCACAAGCAGGAAAGTCCCACAATGATGCCATACCACAGTTTTTTTAAAAGACATTAGTTCCAACAGTGTGAATTACATCCTAAAAAATGAAAGTAATTTCTTTGGGTGACGAAATTTGAATGACCAGTACATTGTGCCGCAATACAGGTGAGTGATATCAGCTGCATTCAAATAATTATACTACCTAATGCAATTGAATTTCATCAACACAAAGGTCACAACCCACACCAGTAAAATCAGTATCATCCATCACACAACCAACTTTAGGCCTAGTGCCTCCCAGCTCTTGTCTCATTAGCAGGCTGTGCAACATGGAGGTTATCAATTCATGTCTTACAGCAAACACCAAATTGTGAACCAAATACAGTGAATCAAATCATATTGTGAGCTGAGAGTATCATCACACCCTCACAATGCATGAAATACTGCAAAATGCATCTTTAAAGCATAATTTACAATATGCACCTGTCTCAAACATGAGCCCCCTCAGCATTCGAAAAGGTTCCAGATTTTTTTAAAAATATCTTCGTCCATCTAACTTATATTTTACACCCGTTTTCCTATCCCTGGTTTTATTTAAAGTGGGACATCTCCATAACCCATACTGCCAGGCAATCTGAACAGTTGGCAGTACGCCGTCCATCTGGAATAAGGACGTTCTCTCCAAAATATCTGCCTTCAGGCTAGATTTCAACTTCAGATCTGAATGTGACAGCATATTCCAGATAAATTTAGACTATATTGTTATAACGAAACATACCACATCCCCCAAGTGTGCTCCCACTAAAATAGCCAACTTAAAAGTGTGCTGCATCAAATCTGGCAGCTTTGCTTGGAATCAGCTGGCATGCTAGTGCACAGAATATGCATTACAGCTGCCGTGCACTAAACAAACATAAAAGTAAGAACAGTTTCTACTGATTAGATTTTTAAACAAGTACAGCAAACCTAAAAGCATAGGATGGCACCTAAAGTAATAAGTATCGTACAGTAATAATAATCTTACCTTATTCTGATCAGTCCAGTACAGAAAGTAGCCTTGTGGATCCACACGTAAGGTCACTGGGGTCACTGTGGAGGAATCCTTGAGAAGAGAGAAAAGCATGAGACAAAAAAACTCATTTGAAATACTATGTTTGGCATGTATATTTCTCAGCCACAGGTCCTTTTAATTTTGTTACATTTATCTGTAGACTGAGTGTTACAGCAGCATTTTAAAAATTAGGCCTAGGCACTCCGGCTAGTCCACCTTCATTTTTATGCTGATACAACAACACTGACAATAACAATAATAACAACAATAATAATTATTATTAATAATAATAATAATAATAATAATAATAATAATAATAATAATAATAATAATAATAATAATAATAATATAAAAATAGTCTGATCCACATGCATGTTTCTCCTGCATTCTTTGTTTCTTTGTAATCCTATTTAAAACTGGCACAGAATATCTTCTTTAAAATACATTACTTAATGCGCTGTGTGGCCTCTGAGTCTTGGGGTGGATCAAAATGTGAAGTTTGAGTCAGGCATTGCGTAAGTGTTCTACAGAAGCATGATTCATGTAGGATTTTTAATAATTTCCCCTAGTGGAAGTCACAAAATTCAGGCAACATGGACACAGTGCACCTCCTCCACATAGATTTGAGACTGTGGTCTTATTTTAAGATTACATGGACCTTCCCACTTAAGAGCAACATTGAAATGGTGTGGCAGTGAAGCAAATACGTCCTCTCTGGAAGGAAAGGGACAATTTCCTCCCTCAGCCCAGAGCTCTCTGTCAACCAGAGCGTTATGTACCCTTTGGAGCTCTCTAACTGTGTTATTTTAGATCTGTTGAGGATCTGCCCACATACACAAGCACATCTAAGTTGGGTGGCAGAGCGCATATTAGCTAATGTAAGGCAGGGAGGACGAAGGAGGATTAAAAGCATGGAAGTTGCCATAGCAACAGAACAATATTTTCAGTTTTATGTGTAGTCTGTAGAGCTTTAAACTGGCAACAATTTCAGCTAAAGCATGCAACAAACCTTTATTTGCTGTCTCCTTTTGGTAGCTTTCAAGATTTTGCCAGCGTAATTATACACAGATCTGAGCAGCATTTATTAGACCTGTGTGGTTCACCCCACCTGACCACTCTCCTTGACCACAATTAATCAGGTGGGACCACAGAGAACTGCCCCCGAGATGCACCGCAAAGCCATATGGGTTTACTTTACATAATGCTCTTTTGAATGACAACTGGAGATTTTTAATAGTTTTCACATTACACATACAGTGTCCTCATTAAGCAGACTACATGCTTTACTTCAAGGAAGTAAATGAGTAAAAAAATGCACAGCTTACATAGACGTATGAGGAATTCATTTATGATACGAGGTGAATGACTAGAGGCAGACTCTGATTAACAGCCAGAGACGCAAGAGCAGAATTTTGCAGAAATATTTCATATGTCAATTCTGCCATCAGTCCCTTTCACAGTGCATGCCTGAGAATCCCTCATAACCACTTTATTATTGTTTTTTTTTGCAGGCGATGGTATTAAGTAACATCTTTTCATTAATAATTAATAGCCTCTAGATCCCCTACTCTATTGTGTTAATTATTCAGGGTTCTGAATCAGTGCCACCAGACTGCGAATACAACACCTATCCTTAGAGGAAAAAAATGATAAAACAGAGTTTGTTTTTAGCTCAGGTTCAGTCCCAGCCGTGGCGAGTTTGCAGTGTCTTTGAACTCTCTGAACCAACAGGTGACACAGCAGCATCTTCCGCAGCACCGTTTCTCCTCCATCATTTACAGCTGAAGTACTGCATGACACACAGCACCCCATATAGAAGTCTTACCATTAAGGACCTTGATAGGATGTAGTTTGAATATTAAATAAGTGGCAATTAGATGTGCAGAAGTGGGTTCATTGTTTTAGTGTAGCATCTGTGCTTTCAGCAGCTGAAGTCAAGCACATCAGGATAGGAAAAGTAGACAGATATTCCATAAGAGCAGCAAAACATTATGGAGTAACATTAATCTGCAACGTTAAAGAACAAGTAGAGAAATTAGACTGTGTGGATGCATAAGGCTGCTGCTTAAGGACGTTTAGACAGTGGGGTCAAATTAGGGGCTGGGAGAGTAATGAATCTGGGCTCAGATATCCAATCTCAGATCCAGTTTTGAAGCATTTCTTACATGTATATTTGTTTGGACTGACAGGACAATAGACAAGCACTGGTTCAGCTGCATGCGCTCTTCTCTCAGCTTTTGGATGAACTTGGAATGGAGATCGCCAAGACTGCAGAGCCCCCCACACACACATTAAAACACATACACACACTTCCACAGCATGCACCGATGTCTTACCTCATCCCATTTCATAAACCTGCTGCCTTTCTTCAGACTCTCCGGGACCGAGACCGGCTTGAGCTGCAGCGCGTGAACCCCGGGCTGTGCTCCGGCCATTCAGGCTGCACATCTACCTCCAGAGTAGGCAAGAAGGAAAAAAGAGCAAAAAGACACCAAGGAGAGCTCCCCCGTTTTCTCCGAGAGCCCTGACGGAGGGCTGCCTGAGAGAGAAAATATGTCTGTTGAATGAGGTCTGTGCTCACACACACGCTCATTTGCTCGTGCAGCCTTGCTCTGGATGCTGCATGTTCTCTCTCATTTCTGTTGCATGGGATTCCGGTAAAGGATGAAGAGGGGGTAAAAAAAGAGCAGCAACGGGGGAGAAATGGTCACAAATGATGGAGAGTAATGGGGGCAGCTGCCAGCATGACTGGCCTCCGCACATTGACTCATGTGCAGCTCTGAGAGCTGGAGACGCTCGCGCGCTGGGATCCAGCGCCTCCTAGTGCGCGCGTGAAAAGCTACGGTGAGGGAGTTGGACAAGAGAGGAGGTGGAGGAGACCCCACAGTCAACTTCACACGGTTCTACTACATTATATGGACAAAAGCTATGGGGCCTGTTTTTCAAGGTTTGGGCTGGATCCTTTACTTCCAGTAAAGGCCAATCTTAATGTTTCAGCAAACCAAGGCATTTTGGACAACACCATGCTTCCAACTTTGTGGACACGACCTGATGAACAAACCTTTTCAATTCCAGCATGACTGTGCCCAAAGACATGGCTGGGTGGGTTCGATTTGGAAGAACTTGACTGGTCCGCACAGAGCCCTGACCTCAACTGAACGGGAACGGCGTTTGTGAGCCAGGCCTTCTTGTCCAACATCAGTGCCTGACCTCATAAATGCTCTACAGAATGAACAAATTCCCACAGAAACTCCAACATTTTGTGGAAAGTCTTCAATGAAGAGTGGAAGCAATTATAGCTGCAAAGGGGACCAACTCCATATTAAACCCCATATTAAATGCATTCAAATACAGTGTCATTAAAGTGCCTGTTGGTGTAATGGTCAGGTGTCCCAATAGTTCTGACCTTCCTTGCATCTTAATGTTTGGATCTTATCAGTTAATGCTTACACATGGGTTAGTGTATACTGTTGCTGTTGCTGGAGTTCTGGGAGTTTGTGTTGCACTTGTGGGTTTTTCTCAACCTGTGCCCTTGAGTGGTATAGAGTGCTTTTAAGCTAACTTCTTGTAACCTTTTGCCTCTAAGATTAACTTGCATTGATGGTGCTGCCTTCTAGTGCAAATTAGAAGGCAGCATATTTTTTTTCTCCAGCGAGAACCTTCATTAAACTTATTGCATTACTATGGTTCATGTGAGAAGTAAACTTACTTGTGTTTTTGGTGATGGTTTTGGGGATTGGCTCATGTTCAGATTTCAGCAGCCAACCAGGTGTAAACAGACCCAGAACACACTGTGATACATTCTGAGGTATTCATAGACAGATCTTGACTATATGGCTTGTGGATTTGTTCATGAACGGTGAAAAAATAAACAGATGTTAAATGGAAATGCCATGTGTTGGATCTCATCCAGGTACAATGGGGAAGCAGTTTAATTAAAAAGGCTAACTGAAATCTATAAATATATGAAATGATTCAATTCCAACATGAATCGTGGTTGTTGTAACTTTTCAACGAACAGAGTAAATCATGACTGCGGACTGTCTTGAATGACTAAGCACACAGATAGCCTTGCTCTTTACAGTCAATGGCATACCCATTATGTGCAGGAAAGTGTATGGATAGCAGTGGCTAGCTAAACACCAAAAGCTAAAATTAAGACTATACCTGTAGTTAGCCGCTGTAAAATCAAGGGAGTTGATAGTTGAAACATGTTGTCTAATCTAATGTGCTTTAAGGTGTTTTTTTTAATAAGGTGTTTGTGAAGGTAGCATAAACAAAAGTAAACATTACTTTGCTGTTACTATTCATTTAGCACTCAGAATATTGCTTCTTTAACTTTGGCTGGTTGCTTCTTTCCTGCTCAATATAAAAACTGCATTGTGTCACAAACTTGGATGTGTTTCGGGTTCAAGTCAGAGTGGGGATCCATTAGAGACTCACTAGCACAAACAAAATAAAAGTCCCTCATTCATTCAGTTACAGACATTGTGGGAAAACAAGCACTGCTGTTAGAGACTAAGTTTTTTCCTTTTGACTCTCCACCTTTCCTGTGTGTACCAAAAACGGATTTTGTAAAACCTACCTGCTGGAGAAATCAACTTGGAGGAACCCAACTATAATTCAAATTGTTTTTGTTTCTGTTTGTTTTTTTCTCTTTTCTGTGACTTGTGTTGTTCAGATATTGTTTGGCAGGTGCTGGTTAGATGTTAACTAGATGTTGTATGCGTGCGCCGAATTGGCAGTATTTCCATTAAACAGTGGACATGGATTTAAGCTTCTTTACAGGTTTAAGAAACAGTTGTGGACTACTTGAGCACAGATGTACGTCGCTCTGGATAAGAGCGTCAGCTAAATGCCGTAAATGTAAATATAGATTCTCCGTTTTGTGTAGCCTGTACATGATTGTAACAGAACATTTAAAACACGGAGAAGTCTACACAGCTGCATATAGTTGGCTACCAAGAGAAATAGGGGCGTGCTTTCAAGCTAACACTGTGATTGGTTAAGAGTATCAACGGTCTCCACGTTCCACCCTCTTCTCTCCTTCCCTTGATACCTCCAGATTCTTTCAGGTTCTGAATGCTACCCAAGTTAGATGCATGACTAAAAAACATCAAGTGACAGCAATGACTGTTCCATTTTTGTTTGGAAATTTAATAAGATGCTTCTTCTTTCCAAGAACACAAACCATTCTGGTGTTGAAAAATTAGCTACATCTGAAATGCAAGAGTGATTCATATTATTATGCAGGTGCAGAGCGAGCACTAGGTATTAACAAAGAAAGGTGTTCAGAAACTAGGGTATTTCAGTTTAAACTGATGTACCCTTCCAGTCCAACAGGCACACGCGTGTGTGTGTGTGTGTGTGTGTGTGTGTGTGTGTGTGTGTGTGTGTGTGTGTGTGTGTGTGTGTGTGTGTGT
>JBBPDH010000001.1:25474733-25485529 GCA_037974565.1 Clupeocharax schoutedeni
AGCGCGCGCGCAAAAGAGAGAGAGAAATATAGAGAGAGAGCGCGTGCACGCGCGAGAGAGAAATACAGAGAGAGAGAGAGAGAGAGAGAGAGAGAGGGTTGTATGGTCTTTCATGCCAACTGAATTTCTTTCCGTTTTCTTCACAGGCGCGGCTTTTAGTAACGCAAGGATATCGTGAGGGTCTCGCGAGACCAAACGCATCTCGCGAGACAGATCTGATCTCGCGAGATCTCAAGCCACCCCTATTATCTATGTAATAATACACTGGATTAGAATACAGTGGAGCATAGTTTCTTACATTTATTCCTTATTTGTATGAAATGAGTATAGTATAAAAGTGCAAAGGATTTTTATATATCCAGGATGGAACACAGATAAACCTTCAGATTCACTTAAAATACAGTAGTTAGTGTTGGTTAGGGGTTTGCATGTTCTCCCGGCGTCTGTGTGGGTTCAGCTGAGAGCGTTTGTTTTCCTCCTGCAGTCCAAGGATATGTACATCAGATGAATTGGAGATGCTGGATTGCCCCTAGGTGTTACTGTGACAGTGTGTGTGTGTGTGTGTGTGTGTCTTGCGATGGTCTGGTGGCCTTTCCAGAGTGTTTCTCTGCCTTTCTTAAGATCCAGAATAAGATCCTGTGACCCTGGTTAGGATAAGTGGCTCAGATAGTAAATGAATGAATGAATAAATAGCTTGTTTGTTCAATTTGCCTGGCTTCTTTAGTGGTTTCTTTTTTTAAAAAACTGCAGTGGCTCTTAAGAGATAATTTGATAAGCAGCCATGGCTTCACTAATGGTACAAATAAACTGCACTGTCAAAATAGAAAGCCTGGGTCAGCTGCTTAATAAAACCGATCTTTCAAAAGGACAGCACATAACCTTGATAAAGACTAACCTGGAGAAAGGAGTGCCAGGGGAGAAGGGGAAGGACAAACCAAGTTAAGGACGTTCGGTACACACATGCTTGCAGTGACAAGGGAAAAAAATGAATGCTTTCTTTTAGAAGAAGGAAATGCTACTTTTATCACAAGATACAGAAATTAGTCATCTTTGCAGCCATGGGGATTCTTTATTCGAGGGTACTGATCTTGTTCTTATTCTACTCAATATTATCTCCACATTACAGTGTGAGGAAGACATGGAAGCAGATGGATGGACCTAGTGTAAAGTCTGAAGCAAAAGGTGGACAAAATCCAAAATAATATATTGGGAAATGTTGCATGAGCAGGTATTTACAAACTTGTGTGCCAGATGTTTACACGTGTATGTGCCCAGTTCGTTATGCTAGTCATACAACAGTTCAAGCAGGGCACAACCCATCACACGGTTGCTGCATTTTTCATGGCCCTCATACGCACTGCTGCAAATCAATTTTTTGTTTGTAGTTACTTCAGCTTGTGAGGGGAAGACTCCACAAATAGCTGACTGTCTCCTCTAGCTCTGTCTCTTCAACACTGCCTGTGAAGGAGGGGGCTCTCTGTGGAGAGCTCAGCTGCTGGAGGAAATGAGCCCCTCACTGCAGCTCACTGTCATGAAGAAATGAAGCTACTTTACTCATATTACAGTTTCACTATTGAAGTGATGGAAAATTCCCACACCAGGGAGTTCTGCCTGTAGGACCCTCCATAGAGCCCTGTACCCTCTATCTCTGCTGTGCACATTTCTGCAGCAGCTCATTCTCTCCCTCTTCTCTCTCTCCCTCTCAGGCCTGAGTGGGCGGTTTCTGGTTACCACACTACCAACTATTTTTCAGTAAGTCCCTACGTCTGAAAATTCATCTTCGTCTCTTCATGCCTTTCAGACACCGGCATATACAGCAAAACTATCCAGGCAAATATCTCCTAAATTTTGTATACATTTTATATTTATCCTTACAAGATTATTCAACATATTTCTACTTTAACAGTTTTTATGAAGGAGTGTACACTATAGGGACAAAAGTTTTGGCCATCATCAGCACCCGAACCTCATAAATGTTGTTTAGAATGAATGGGTGTAAACTCCCATAGAAAAACTACAAAATGGATGCAAAGCTGCATATTAAAGTCTATGTATTTAAAAGAAATGTCATAAAAGTCCCTGTTGGTGTTAGGTGTCCCAATAATTTTGTCCATGTAGTGTATCAAGACATTAAGCCCATAATTCAGTTCAAAACACTGACGATTGATGATTTTATATTTTCACAATATTTTGAACTAAATTTCAATTAAGAAAAACAAGTGCTATCATGTTTCACCTCTTACTTTAGAGCTGGGATGCCAGAGAAGTGCTGAAGGGGTTGTCATTGGCCATTTGCAAACTTTGGTATTCAAAGTGTAATTAACTGAATGTCTATTCTCCACTATGTGCATCGTTAGCATTTTCTTGCTGTGAACGCGATATCACAATGCATTGACATCTTTAGTTTTCAACAGTTTATCCAGTGATCATTTCTTATTCTGTGATCATTTCTTACTTTGTGTATCATTTTTGCTTGTTTTAATCATTCCACCTGTAAGATGATCACCTTTCACTTGCCAAGATATGTTTCTTGCAGTGTTGCCCAGGTGAACCAAGCTATTAGGCAGTCCAAAACCTGTCAGTGAGCGCAGGGTCATAAAAAGTGTCATGTTCTCAATTTTCAGTAGCCTTTCTGCTGAATGTTATTATAGATTACCTAAACTTTAGTATCAGAGTTCTCACCTCTTTTCTACCGCAGTGCGAAAGACGGAAGTTTCCGAAGATACATGTCATCGCGGACCATTGAGGACATCCAAGCATACGTTGTACAAAAGAAGTGGGAAGCTGTGGAGCCTCTGCCAGGATGGAAGTCACCATCATCTGTTTTGTAAGCCACACTCGTATCTCTGTGTGCTGAGTTAGATATATTCAGTTCTTCAGTGTTCTTGCACAACAGTATTGAACCAAAACAGATCCTCATTCTTGTATTGCAGTGGGCTTTTTAACAGCTCAGTACCCTGATCAGACGTAACCTAAAAACCACCTGCCCAAAACTGGCATGGACTCCACAAGATGTCTGAATGTGGTACCTGGTACCAAGATGATAGCAGCAGTTCCTTTAGGTATTGTACATTTTGAGGTGGGACCTCTAGCACATCCCACAGATGCTTGAACAGATTTCGATTTGGTGAATTTGGAGGCCAAGTCAACATCTTGACCTCTTTGTCATGTTCCTCGGAACATTCCTAAACGATGTTTGCAGTGTGGAAGGGCACTGGGCTTTATTACTGTATTGAAATATGAGACTTCCATAAGGGAATACAGATATCAGGAGTGTACTTATTCTGTTTAGGTACACAAGATGTGTTAAATTAACTTCCACGTGAATGCAAGGGTCTCAAGTTTCTAAGCAGGGAATTGCCCTGAGCGTCACACTGCCTCCACTGGCTTGCCTTTTTCCCCACAGTGGGGTTTGAAGATGAACTGACCCAGTTCTCTAAGCATCACGATTTATTACCTGCCATGTACTAGCTCTTGTCCTTTTCCCTGTTTCCAAGAGATCAAGAACTGACTGTTTACTTGCTACCTAAAATATCCCATACCTAAACAGGTACCATTGTAACAAGACAATCAGTGGTTTTCACTATGCCGATCAGTGCTGATCTGTGTATGGTGTAAAGATTCCAGTTAATAATCTACTGTACAAGATACTAATCTATGCTATAATTGCTCGTTCTTTATTTAATACATTTTTCCTCCCGCAGAATGTCAGGAATGGCTGGGCTCTTCCGGCTCTCTGTTTGGATAAGGGTACGATCTGCTTTTGATTTCTTTTGTTGTTTTTGTATTTCATGCAGACTTCAAGCTCTAAAAACTGTAATAACCTGAAAAACTCTTTGCATAGTTAAAGGATATTTGATAGCTGTCGATTTAGCAGTGGTGTTGGTTTCAAAGGAGTTTAAAATGAATAGCCTTTCTAGAATTAGAAACATATTTGAGAGAAAATAACAAAAGATTTTGTGTCTCTTCTTATTGAATTTAGCAAATCCACACATACCTCACCGACACTCTTGGCATTCCCTCGTGGGGCTCTTACGTAATCTTTGCCATTGTCACACTGTTCATGGGACTAGTCCTTGGTCTGGTAAGTTAAGAACACCTCTACCAAATGTACTGAAACAAATTGTCATTCTGTTTGACATGATAGAGTGGGATGTCCTATCTTTTGTGTAAAAGGATTTCACGCATAATATTTCGAGCGCGCTGCACAGAGCGCAGCCCTAAAAGGGCTTTTGACTTCTCAGCATTAACGTCACAG
The DNA here is from genome assembly GCA_037974565.1 of Clupeocharax schoutedeni. Lineage (NCBI taxonomy): Eukaryota > Metazoa > Chordata > Actinopteri > Characiformes > Alestidae > Clupeocharax > Clupeocharax schoutedeni. The sequence continues at coordinate 25,478,992 of JBBPDH010000001.1, forward strand.
TCAGGGAAGCTATGCTTGACTTCTCCTTTTATAATATTCCGATATCTCTATTGAACATGCTGCAAAAAGAGATACATGATGAATTCCACCATTAGGAATTATGTAATGAATGAAGATGTTTGGTTACTGTATTATACAACTCTTGGTTGTGTAATCGTTGTCGATTCCACCTCTCTTTTGAGATGGAAGTGGGCGGTACAGGCACCTCACATTTCGTAAGAACTTTTGGAAGTGTACTTCAAGCGTTTTTTTTCTACCCTGTATTTCCAATAGATGTTGGTGTTGATCGCTGACTGCATTTGTCCATCCAGGCCAAAGCGAAATGAGGTTAAACCTGGTAAGATGAGTAAGAGAGACTATTTTTCTCACTATTACTCTTACTCATTACGCTTCACTTGTAAACAAACTATTTTCTACATAATATCCAAGTTACTTACTGTTACCTAAATCGGATTTTCTAAATATGCAGTATATTAAATCAAGTCTAAATATCAATGGAGATTTTATTGTCCATTTAAATTCTGAAAAACAAAACCATTTTTTTACACTTTATGGACAAAAATATTGGTATGCATGACCATCAGGAAATTAGATAATATTGTATTCAAATACATAGACTTTAATATGGAGTTAGCAATATTTCTCATAAATTCCAATGAAAAATATTGTTCTTTAAAGCAATTTTCAAGGAAAAATGACAAAACATCAAAATAAGAGAAATGATGTAGTAAATAATCTCTTAAACAAATAACACTCTTAAACAAAAGGGCAAAAATGACCTTTGCCGTACTTCTAGTAGTGCTTTCCACTACTGGTCCCATTGCAAGAGGAGAGTGTTCATTACAGCAGTGTTTTTATACATTTCCTCATTAAATAACATGTGATTCAGTATCTGATGTGATCAGTAATCAGTATCTCAGAAAGCAGAATGAAGTGCTTGTGTAGGAATTTAATAGATACTGGTATGGAATGATTATCATATTCAAAGATGCTGATACAAAAACAAAACTTTTATTAACACTAAATATCATCCTGCATTATGATGCCATGATACATTTGGAAAGTATCATGATATTAAATGTATATTTCCAACCCCTGTGCTGTGAATATCCAGATGAAGACACTAAATGAAATTTCATGAAGTCCAACTAAGGTTAATTATTTTGCACAAATAATACTGGCTGGCATTTAACCATGCTATCGATTCCCTAATGCTTTTTAATAATGCGTATCACATTTGTGCAATCGCAGTACTAGTACAGGAGGTCCTTGAGTTGCGCCGCAGATCCATTCCTTTGACAGTGCTGTGACCCAAATTTTGGTGCAAGTCGAAACATACCCTATCCTCAGTCACTTACGGATCCTAACACAGCTATAAAATCATAAAAACACAACTAAGCCACAGAGAAAGGAAAAGGAAATCTCCTTCACTCATACGCCACATTACTGCGTATTCTTCTGCTGTGCACAACCAAAATAGTTCACCCATGTAGTCCGTAAGTACGAGGTTAATGATGTAAGTCGAGTAGGAGTGGGAGTGAGTGTTTTAAACTGGAAATGTTGTATGTCGAGACTGTTGTAACTCGAGGACCCCCTGTATTTTGTGTATATCATGTGGCCCTGCTCTGTGTTCGTGATTTTAGATTTGATTGCAGCTTAGTTTAGGAGTTCATCCAGAAAGGGAATATAAGGTACACAGTATGGAATATCTGACAGTAGCCACTCTTCCCTATGTGATGGCATCACATTAATATCTCTCAAAGAACCAATACATTCCTATGTCTTTTCTTTATGCTTGTGTGACCCTGAACTTTATTATTGTGAGGTATAGAAATGCAGTTCCTCTGCTAACTCCATGGAAATGATCATATTTCTGCCTTTCCAGTTGTGTACGCAAAAGATGAAGCTTCCGAGGATGAGGCAGATGACACTGTGACTGAGGAGAAGCGCATGTCTGATGCGGACAACGAGAGCGAGCGGGTTTCTGGTGAGGAGTCCACAGAAGAAGAAGGAGGCCCAGTCACGGAGGTAGCAACTGGCAGCCCTGAGCAGCCTCTGCCAGAGGAGGCAGCAGAGGGCTCAGTGAGAAAGAGGAAACCACAGGGGCCTAACAGTCCAGAGGGGACATATGTCTCAACACACACTACAAATCTGAAATGAAGTTTGAACTAAAATAGGGAAATCCTGCATCTACAGGGTCGTGTTAAATGCTACACTGTAAGTGCACAATGCTTATTTTTGCTTCCATGCTCTTTGTCTAGCTACAGTATTGCTGATTTTTTTTTCTGCAGCTGTCCTGGTCCCTCCGGTCAAGCTCCACTGCTGGAAACTGCAGTATTGTTTTTGTCTTAGAAAAACAATAGAAACCTATTGAACCTAAAAAAGAGATTGGTTGCCAAGGATTTATTACCAAGTAGATAAATTAGTTGGCTTTTAAAAAATATATTTTTTTCACCAAAAATTTGACCATACATTGTATGTTGAATGTTTACAAATAAGTGGAATAGTCTTGTTTACACAGTTTTTAATTACAGTAATGTCTCCATTTTACATTTTATCTCTAATGCTTTTCGCATGCTGAATAACATTCCGTTGGCAGGGACCAGAATGTCATGTATTGCCACAATGGAACTCTTTTTGTACCGGTCAACTGCACATGGTAGCACGCCCTAGCAAAGCTCTGATGTGGTTAACTGAAGGCATCTAATGTACATGATGGTGAGTGCAATGTGAGGACAATCATCATAATGCACATGTCAGAGTGGTTCAACACGAAAGTCTCAGGATATGAAGTTGTGTGTGCCAGATGGGGCTTTGCCTGCAGAATACAAATATATTTTTCTGTTTAGAAATCTTGTATTGAAGGAATTCTCCGTTGCATTCAACAGTAATTTCCTAAGACTTCCTTTTAACTTTTTATAATGGAAGCCAATGGGCAATTGCTTTAGCATGAAGTGTTTGAAGTCATTGCTTCTGCAGTCCAGACAAACATGTAGATTAGGTTGGAAAACAATTCATTCATAGCTGAGGCAAGGTTCCAAAATGAACATTAACATCTGTTAAGAGCAGTTGGCTCTGTGTTGATCTAGAACACGAATAAAGCCAAGTGAACCAATGTGATGGTTCTAGGACAGTGTGAAATGGGGAGAATGTTTACTTTGTTTGTTGGAGAACATTCTATAGCAGGGGTGTCGAACTCCAGACCTACCGTGGTCCTGCATGTTTTGGTGATTTCTCTGCTCAGAAACACCACTAACAGTTAATTGTCAGGTTTAGTGAATGTGTTTGAGGAGGAGAACCATCAAACTGTGCTGGACAGCGGCCCTCCAGGAGTTTTACACCCCTGCTCTGTAGGGTGGAGGTAGCTCAGTGGGTAGGATATTTGCCTCTGGACCAGGAGGTCATGGGTTCGAATTCTACCTTCAGTACACCACCACTGGGTCCCTGAGCAAGACCCTTAACCCCAAGTTGCTCCAGGGAGAGACTGCCCCCTGTAGTTAGGGAATGGAATTCGCTTTGGATAAAAGTGTCTGATAAATTTCACAAATGTAAATGTAAAAATGTAGGTAAGCTCTGGGCTTAAGTGTGTTACACCTTCTTGAAGATTTTGTTTGTGCATTGTGGCTGAATTGCACATATATGAGATGATACTGTGCCATAGTATACTTCTCAACCCTGGTTCTGGAGGCTCCCTGCCCTGTGTGTGTATATATAGACACAGCAAACACTCTGACTGCTTCCAGGATCAGGGTCGAGAAACACTGGCATACAGTATCTGACAAAAGTATTGGGGCAATGATGTTAATACTGTTATTTTTACTGAATAATTCAAGCTATTGGCATAAAAAGGAACATAAGGCAAAAGTACAGCAAGTCATCTTTTTGCGTATTTATCAGCATCTGTGTTTTAATTTTATTCATTTTTTAGTATTATAGTTTTTGTGTGTGCCTTCCCCTCCAACTCACTCAAGAGAAGTATACGCATTAGTTAATTTATGAATATTTAGGTCAGGGGAAAAAAGGAGAGAATTTTAGCTAGCATACCGTCCTCATAAATACTGCATCCAATGCCCAGCATTTTCTGGAGGCCCACAGATTTTACTGAAATTATTTATGCAATATTAAATGAATATGCCTATCATATGATTATATGATAGATTTTATACGGTCGACGGTATAATTTGAAACAGAAAGTATGTTTGTTTGTTTTCATATACGATTGTGCGATACCAAAATTTGTATTGATCATTGTACTGTTCAGCTGTCTATGAAATAAATTAAGATCAATACAAGATGATGCTGGCTGAATGACTTTTTGAGACATCAATGCTTTGTTTTATCAAAGATTAATTGAATGCCTGTGATAAATCTGGTGTGTGGTGTTATGTTTGTGGGTCATTGGCCAAATAAATTTGATCTAGATTTTATTTGTACTTGGTTTCCTGTGGTGTGAAGTTTAGAAGGAAGTATGTACATCAATAGGCATGGTGTCCTCCCCTGAACCTATGTAGGATACAGAGATGAGATGAGGCCTGCAATACTGTTATATAAAGCTGCAGAGGAGGATATATAGAGGAGGATCCAATCGGCCAGGAATATTAACAGCCTACAGCCTACACAGCAGTGTGGTGCAGGATTTGTGCTCAGAGGGAAATCTCTGCGACTGTGAAAACTGTATGCCCATTATCCTAATGCCAAGTAACACTACAAGCTCATTTAATCTTGCATTCAATCAGACATGATCAGGTCCTTCTTCTCCTGTTAAAGATAATGTATATAGAGCAACCAAGCTGTAAGGGGGTTTTCCTATTCTTACAGACAACACAGAGCATTGATTTGTTTCTTTTTTCACTCAGTGTGGGCTGCTCAGCATATGTGTGAACCTTTTACAAGGAGAAAGCTCCTGTAGCTATTTCAGGAGCAACCAGGCCCTGGGTAGATAAACATATGTTGTAGAACTCTGAAAGTTAACTTTTGGAGTTAATAATTTATAGGCAGCCCACTGATCCCTGAGAAATGCTGGACAAGGGGAGAGAGGCAGATTAAGGGTTGTCTCTTAGGAAACATGTCCAACAGGCCTGTTTGTGTCCGTGATTTCGAGCACGGTGCTAAGAGAGTTTTGCCTAAAGCAGTTTTCGACTATTATTTCTCAGGAGCAGATGAGCAGGAATCTCTAGCTGATAATGTAGCTGCTTTCTCAAGGTAGGTACCTTCATGTGACCTTAAAAACAAAGAACATAGAAAGAAGAGCACAGAACCCTACAATTGTGAAGTGGAACTGCTAGTTCAACATGTTAAAAAAAAACATTTTCAGCCATGGTTCAACAGGAAGCATCTCCGGAGGTGAACCCGTGCCCCTTATTTGCATCGTCTATCTTTGTTGTCTCTGCATAATAGAGTCATCGCCCTGAATTTCTAAATATGTTCATATGAGCTCAGGAAAATTACTCACTTCCTATGTTTTCACACATTTGACCTGGTCTATTTCAGTTACCCCATTAAATAATACATGCCTATAACTCATCTTAGGACATTTCTGATGGTGCAAAGAAGCACGAAGAAGAACTGATGAAATATTGCTATTCCTACTATCAAATACTGCAGCATGTTTGCTTTTGTGTTCTTATGGGTTATATGTCTGCAAAAGTAGAACTATGGTCCCACTATGGATGCAATGTGAATACTGGTAATTGAACACTTCACATCTTATTTTAAAACACAAACTGTTCTCAAAGGGCTGCAGATTATTTTCCACATACATAGGGATTTTAAAACTGTCACTCTGAAACAAGTAACACAGACATTTTCTGTGGTGGAAATGAACCCAAAAGCGTACCTTTGAACGCTGAAATATCAAGCAGGTAATACAGGCCATCACAACAATGGTTTTGGGAAATTGCTTTTCAGACAGCAAGTTAATAGCATGAGTCATTCCATTACAGCACACGTCAGTCTGTGCCAATTCGCCGGCTAAAATGTGCCTTAACCATTTCAAAACCTTGCCTTTGGCCTATTTTTAAGAGGACTCAATTTAGATGCTTGGAGTCAGAGAGTTATCATTATGGACATTTATCAAAGCTTTGGCCACTCTGTTCGGCTGTGTGGGTGGTCAGACAGTGCATAGAGACTGACTGAGGTGAGGGAAGTGCCTTGAAGTGGTGTCAACAAAAGAACAGGCTATCATTATCCAGATAAACAATGCCACATTATTTATGGAATAATCAAGAGCCACCTATAAGTCCTGGTTCCAGACAGTCATTATGCAAATTAAAGACTGCGGTCAACCGGCCCAAGCTTAACCAGTCTGACTGCATTGGCCATTAACAGTGGCAGGCGACAATTAAGAGTCCAACAGATCTCACATTAATGTGTCTACTTCAAACAACAGCCCACTGAAATTAAGGCAACTCTTCAGAGCATACTATATATACATGCATATAATGTGTGTGTGTGTGTGTGTGTGTGTGTGTGTGTGTATATATATGTATATATTTTTATATATATGTATTGATAGATAGATATAGATTAGTGATGCACC
>JBBPDH010000001.1:25499809-25519056 GCA_037974565.1 Clupeocharax schoutedeni
GTGCCTAGCGGCCTTGGGGATCGAACCCGGACTTTCTGGTCACAGGGCGGATGCCTTAACCACTAGGCCATCCAATTGCCCCCATCGCACATCCAAGGGAGTGAGAGCACCTATAAAAATCCTTTAAGGATCAATACAAAATAAAAAGTCATCATTTATTGTCATTTACAGCAATCTAGCAAGAAATTCTTTCATTCTCATTTTTACAGCATCAGTGTAATGTGTTCGGATAAGCTGGAGAACATTTAATTATGCTGAGTGTTTAGTCTCCAGCAGAGGGCAATGTTTCACTTCCTAGACTCTTTTCTGGGACAGCTCACTCTTTGCTAAGGTGGACTCTGAAAATACCCATCCAGAAAGACAGTGGCAGTCACAAAGGTTTGGTAATATACATTTGTTTTTGGAAAAAGAGACCACAAATACAACCAGCATCTCATTTCTAAAGTTTTTTTTTAAATTTTTTTATTCTATGTGCCTATTTGTTGTTGTTATAACAGGAGCCACGTCGTCTTGTCTCTCTATGTACCTGTACAGTATATAGCAGAGATGACAATTAACTTGACTTTGACTTTGACATTCTCTTTAAAGAGAAGACGAGAGAGAGATGAGCAGAAAATCCAGCTTGAAGTGTGCTGAGCAAAGAGTGTGTGACTCAGTCAGCATCTACTGTAACAGATTGCCCTTTTATTAGCCTCACATGTGATGGTAAAACTGTCCACTGTCCACGGCAGGCGCGCGTGATGCAGTGCAAAGTAATGGGCTGGAAAACCATATCATTGTGCAACTAATTATGCCATCATACTTTCCTCAGTACTCTGCATCAGGCTATTAACGCTGCGTACACTCCAAGAACCCAACAGTGGTTCAAAAACAAACACTAAATTAAAACTAAATTTAAATTTAAAGGCCCAGACCATGTAAACAAAACATTTCCTCAATCATTGTTCAACAGTGTACGAACACTGTTCGTGTACCATAATTCCAAGTTCATATATGGAAACAGACAGTGAAATGTGTTGCGTTTGTGATGTCACAAAAACAAATGCATTTGCATATGTCTGCCTACAGCACCTATTTCACTCATGTTGATGTTATTCAGAGCATTCCAGTCTTCCAGCGACTTCCACAGGAGCCAAACACGTGTATCACTTTTTCAGCATGTTTATTTCTAAAGGATAAACAGACATGGTAGATGATTGCATAAAAATGAATTAGGGCCATTTTTAGCACATAAAACCACATTGAAAGAAGGTCACAGGGAAAAAACACAAAACACAAAACATGCAGGATATGGGCCCTTTAAAATATGTGTTATGCTTTGCTAAGCACTGCAGTGCCCAAGCTTTCCTTTTACACTTTCGACTCTTCTTACAAAATGTCGGCTCCTGCTCTTTGTTTTCCTTCGCTGCATGTAAGAATGTGCACGTTCTCAAAATGACTGTTTAAGTTGTACCAGGTGAAGAAATATGATTATAGGGAAACCAATTTTGATCCAGAGGAAAAACACTCAGTGTCTTTTTAGCACTCAATGACAATTGCCCTAAATTATCCATTTATTTTTGCGCAGGGCCGGTGACAGTATGTGTTTTCAGATATGGACCTCACAGCTGCAGTCAGTTAATAACATCTCCATGTGCAACATTGTAGCAGAAAGAAAAAAAGAGGGAGTTGGAGCTAATTTGGTTTTGGAGTAAGCTGAAAGGTGGGGAGAGAGAGAGAGAGAGAGAGAGAGAGAGAGAGAGAGAGAGAGAGAGAGAGAGAGAGACATCTGTTGACATCAAAAATTGTGGAACCTTGGAATTTTTTTCTTTCATTGTGGTATTTTACTACCACGTGTCCCAGTCCAACATCTGGGCCTGTTGTTTTATGAAACATTTCCCACAGATCGTTCTGTTTTGTTTGCCAATTCATGGACATTTAGAGCGAGATAAAAAAAAAAGAATCAATAAGACATGAAAGCGAACAGATTGTATGTGGCCTCTCCCTCTGACACGACTGGGTCTGTTCGATATCCATCTAAAATCAATATCTGCACAACATTGCAGCCAATGCTATTCCTTCTTCTTCTCGGGATGGGATGTGGCCTGTGGTCAGCAGATGTTCGGCTACAATTTGCATTCCTGTTTGCTTCCCATTTACCAACAGATGTGCAGATGTTCAAAAATATAAGTGTGTGTGTGTGTGTGTGTGTGTGTGTGTGTGTATGTGTGTGTGTGTCTGGGGGAGTTCATGTGTATGTGTTTTGCAATCTGTCTGCCATTAGCTTAGCATCTGTCCATAATACAGGTGGAATGCTTTAATGCAGATCAGGGTGCAGAGAAAAATAGCTGCATAACTGAATGTATTGCATGTCACTGTCAAACTATTATTGTCTATTTTATTGCCTGTTATTAATCAGAACTTTGGGAGGTGAAGCAGGAAAAACGAAAATGCTCTGAGAATGACAAGAAGTCACATACTTACACACACACACACACACACACACACACACATACACACACAACCCTTCCCTCTTTCTTTCTGTCATCCCGTTGTCTCCTTGTTTCTCTTTCTTCTCACCTCATTATTCTTTTCTTTCAACCACCTTCTCACTGTCTTTACCTCCACTCGAATAGACTTCTTCACTTTTTCTTCTCCCCTCTCTGCCTCTTTCTCTCTTTTTGTGAATTTACTTTCACTCTAGTAGCTCTTATTCTCTCACGCGCTTCTTTCTTTCATTTTGCTCCCTTTCCTTCCTCTCCCCCCCTTCTCTCTGGCCTCTCTCTCTGTGCGTTTCCCTTAACCCTATCAGCCCTTCTTCACTCACTATCTCTTCTCTACCACTCTCTTTGTTCTCTTAGCCCACACCCCCCCCCCCCCTCCACCCCACACACACACACACACAGCCACCCACCCACTCCCACACCTGTCAGTACAGTCAGACACATAATTGAGATGACAGCTCTTTTGGCTCTGCTGTTGTGGTAGCACCCACTAATATATAAGATGTATAAAATATCACTTAACAGGCTATTATCAAGTAATGTTACTAAATGAGGCTGTGGTTTGGATGAGTGTTGGTAGGAAGTGATGTAGAGGGAAGATAAAGTCAGTGTGTATGAGTCTGTCGGAATGGTTGACTGTGACCTACACACCAGCTCGGGGCCATGACGCATAAGACCATTACCTGAGTTATAGTTTGGCAGAGGTACAGTCGCTTCAAAGGAAAGAACACAACATGTAGCCGCAACAACAAACAACGCTGGGCGTGGGGCGTCTGCAGGGAAAAAGTGAGGCGCTAAAGTGTGTAGGCATTGGCTCTTGGGCAGTCCAGCATATAAACAAGGTAAGCCCAAAGGCACAGGCACCCTCAAATCTAACTGCATAAATAAACCTACAACACATAACACACAAAAAGGAAAGTATGTCGGTGAAATGGGATGTGGCTTTGTGGAGATTAAAACACTTTTTTAAACATGGGAAAAAAAGACAAAGCTATCCACAAGGGAAAGTAGCACTTTGAATCAATTTAATTTAAGGTCCAAATGAAATAGGATCTTTTTGCATGATATTTACAACAATTAAAATCTATTGTATTTGTTAAGAGTAATTTTTAAAGGATATACATAAGATTAGACCAGCTGTGTTAATTGTACACTCTCAGAAAATGTTTCTTCAAGGGTCTTTTATTAAGGGCAGTACAATACAGTTTCTTTGTATAGTTCTTCATGGGTTTAAATGGTTGTTATGTATGAAAGAAAATCTGTGGAATACCTTTCTTTACAGAACCATTTAAAAATAGCACTATACAGAAAAGTCATAGAACCTTTACTTTGGTACTAAACCGGATCCTTTTGCTGAGAATGCATCTTAACCTCTGTCTACTCTCTAGCACCCCATTATATAAGCAAAATATTTTGAAATCAGAATAATTACACAGATATTTTTAATCAATATTAATAAGTGCATTTTATTTGTCTTGCCCAAAATGCTGTACAAAGCAAATATATGCTTCAAATAATAATATTAATAAAATAATAAATGAAAGAGAAACCACAACAGAATAAAAAATATAAATACAATCAGCAACACTGGGTCACTCACGCTATATATCATAATATATATTAGACTCTGTTCATATTTATAGTACTCTGTGAAAATGAAAACAAACAGTGACTCACATATGAATAAGAGCTTCTCTCCCCTTCACAGTGACGCAGTGTGTGTGCGCATGCATGTGCGTGTGCATGTGCGTGTGTGTGTGTAAGTACAGAGGAAGACTCTTTATTTGAAAGCCATTAAGCTCTGTCAGAAACTACACTGCTCTTGCACCTGCAGGAGGACCTTCAAAGCAGGCCTCTGCCTTCTCCTTTAGCTCAGCTCCATGACTGACCCTGTCTTACGCAAAAGCCATGCATTTACAATGCAGGTGTACAAGTCTGACAAATTACACAGCCCTGAGACCACTGCCAAACAAACAAAAGCCACTGCCAACTTTACTGAGGAACAGCTCGCCCTGCTTGGCTAATGCTGGGCTGGGATCAAGCCTTTTCTTCAGTCAGGCCCTTTGCTTAAATGTACTTCTCCTGACAGTAATTGTAAAAGTGCTTATGAAAAAACTCAAACACAGCAGACTTCTCAACTAACAGCATTTGTCAATATCAACTTCTGTTTTTCACACATTGATGTGGATGCAAAGTGCAAAAAAAGACAGTGGCGGTCAAAACGCTCTATGTATTATTTCCAAGAGCTTCACAGACAGTTTTTAATGAATTTAGAAAAAATAACAGGCCAAGAAACAACTAATGACTAATACTCTGGGTTTGTCTCTCAGTATGCAAACTTAAATCAGCTTCAGCTTCATGTAATCAAAGTAAGAAGAGAAGGTTTTCTTTTCCAAACTATTATTAAAAGCACATATTGGTACTTTTTTGTCCCAAGGGCTCGAGTGCAGATGATTTCACAACAATGGGGTTAAACGGTGTCATTCCCAAGATGGAGCTTTTGTCAGTTGTTCCTTCAAGTTTGCAGTTTTTAATGAAGAAAAATAACCTTAACCTTTATTTAAAAAAACATTTTGAAAAGCTAGGTGTCCCAGGCATATTGAGAGTCATGTAAATGTTTGAATAGGACTCACAGGGCCCCGGAGGCCTGCTCGAGAAAGGACTGCGTTGTGCACCGTCAGCTTTGTATACAGCATAAAAACCACAATCAAAGCGGAAAAGTAAAGGGTACACCACAAATATTCGGCTTGGACAAAAGAGATGGTGAAGTTTAGGCCATGCACGTACAAAGACAAGCGTAAAAGAAAGGTACAGTAATGCACCCCACTGGATTAGCCTATTCAGCTGCTACTGGTTTTCATTTCCATTTAACAAATTCCTCAATAATGAATCCCATCTGCTCTAATAAAGGACTTATAGAATTGCTCTCTGTGTCTTGGCAGCTGGCTTTAATGGTATGCTCCGTGTGGTTTATTAACAGTTCATGCTCATTAAATAGAAGAAACATTTGACATTCATTACTGCGGAACTCATTTCTGTTTTATTGTGTTTTTGTGCTGCGTGGTAGCAAACCATGTCAAATGGTGTAGCAAAGCTGAGACCGGCAGCACACTGTGGCAGTGACTTGATGGTCAATTAGGCAAACCATCTACAATCTGTAATGACCTTTTTTATTTGCTAACGGGATAAATACGACACTTATTACCGGGCAAAACAGGCGGCAAGAAGTGAACTGCAACAATTACAGGGCGTAAATGTTTTTGTAGGACTTTGCTCTTGTGCACACAATAGACATTGTAAAACAAAATAGTAGTTACGGAATCTAAGAAATGATTTAAAGCTGTAAAAACTACCACACCGTGGACACTATTTACGCCCTCTGACAGGTTCACGGCTAAAACGCCATGTATGTAAAATAAAGTGATGCAAAATTCATACACCTCACTCAGGACTGCTAACATTTCAAAAAAATCAGGAGTAATGTGGGACAGAAAAAGCAATCCAGCAAGACTCTGTTGAATAATGGAGCCGGCGAGGGGCTTCATCTGAAGTGGGAGAAAAATCGGCATCTAAGCAGAGATTTTGACAGGTGCAGTTCTGACATACTCGTCAACCGACTTCCCGTTTAAAATGTGCAACATTGAGTCTGTAAACGTAATTGGGTACGACAGTCCAATCAGAGGATGTGGGTGTGACTTTTAGACAACTTCAGGCTTCCATACGAGATGCATTACAGCAGATTCAGTGGGAAGGTCAGGATAGGATTGGATCCGGCAACAAGTCAAAAGACATTAACAGCAAGGGGTTCCTCTTAAAGTGATTCATCGTTACTGGGGGCATTTGGAGAGAGTGCGTACCAAAGGAATTACACTTCAGCTTTTACGATACTCCATACCGGCTAACTTGATTACTTGGTTTGAGCAGTTTGGGATAGGACACTGCTGTTTGGAGGGTGCTCAGCCCATCTGTTTCATACGAAATCTCAATCAAAAAGGGTTCAGATAACTGTGTTATTCAGCTGTTTCAGTTAGCTAGAGATAAACTATGCTGCAGCCAGTGATGAGTGTCGCCACTCATTCTTGAAAATGTCTTCACTTTCTTCAAGTAAGCTTTGTTTGCTCCCAGCTGAGGATTCAGATAAAAAGGAAGATTATCAGGGAAGGTCTAGCTTTGGCATTTTTTTTTCCACACAAAGGAAGTTCTGTTGTCTAACAGTGCTTGTCCTGTTTCGTGGAGGTTTACACTGTTCCAAAGGCACATTTCATGGAACAGTTAACAAGGTCAAAGCATCGCATCAGCTAATGCGATACTACACAAAGCAGAGCCAGCCTGAGCACTGGCCTCACTGTTCACAGGCCCTGGAGACATTTAACAGCCCAACAGAACTTCATACTCACACATAACTGCACATATATATTTCTATACATATAAATGTGTGTGTGTGCAAGCGTATTTTTCTACAAAAACTGGTAATTACAAAAAAACACACACACACACACACACACACACACACACGCGCGCGCACACACATTCACCCACATTACAAATATTGCTCACCATTAAACCTAACCCTAAAGGAAATTCTCCTTTAAGTGACCCTGCAAAATGTGCCCACGTCAGAATCTGGACACACACACTTGCACACACATGTCAGTCACATACGCACCTCTTATGAGTATCCACCCCGTGGAGCATGTCGGCCTGTGTGGCTCCACAAAGTGCCATGCTTTGACTATTCATGATTGCAAAGTTATGAAACTGCTTCCATGTGTGCAAATACAAAGAGAAAGAGAAAGCCTTCATGATGACATGCTGTAAGTGAATCTGTGTTTTCCATATTTTCATACACCAAAGGCGAGCCATTAGAGAAACAAGAGGTTCTTGAGTCTCATGCAATTTGTTTGTTTAAGCTTGTAATACCTCTGCAGAGATGTGGTAGCCTTCCTTGAAAAACAAGCAGCTCTTTAATTGCAAGAGGATTTGAATGAGGCCGAAGAGACGAAATAATTGGGAAAAACCTGTAATTGCTTTAAAAAGCAGATCTAGTTTTTGGTTTTCAACTCTAGTTATGGTCCTAGTCATTTGCAACATGACAAGCTAGATGTGATGATGATCTGCATTTAAAATTTACATACCATAAGTTTCAGTGTTGACATGCACAGTGTGAAACTACGCCCTTAAATATAAAAGGTCATAAATGGTTCTTGGCTTGGATGTATGGTTCTGTGAAAGATGTTTAAATGGTAGAGAAAGTTAATATTATGTAGACTTTCTCTAAAATGTAAAAAATGTTCTGCACAATTCCAAAAATTCCTATTATATAACGGGTTTACAGTATATCACAGAAAATAATTTTTTTCCCACTGTTTGTACATGAAGTAGACTAGAATCTCTCATGACCCTAGTTAGTATTAATAGGTCAGATAATAGATGTATGAATTTTAAAATAGAAGAGTTTGCTATGGTTTATTAACACTGTTTCAAAATTTTATGTGACAAAAACAACACATTGTATATATATATCTATCTGTTTAACTTACAGCTGTTAAGATCTGCTCATTCAAGTTGGAAGTTCTGTGTTTCAGTCAGGACTGAATAAAACACAATATAGTGCAATAAAGAGAACAGAGTTTGTGTACATATATCTGTCTTAAAGACACAATAACAAAAAAGCTGTGTTCAATTCCAGGGATAAAGAGATTTGGTAAAATTGGGATGTAAAATGATTTGAGTGTTTTGGTATAAAAGGATAAATTACAGAAAAGCGTAGGATGATGTGGACTTTTAAAAGAAACATTGACTGAAAGGCTCTTTAGGGATCAAATGCGGTTCTTCTATGGCATCACTTAAAAAAGGCACCTTTATTTTTAAGAGTGTATGGTAGGTTCTGGGGGATTTTCCATCACTGTGGGTGCTTCTCCAACTGCTTCTTTTTCAGTTCACAGCCATTTCAGTCAGGCAGGCCAGGACAGCACCAAAAGCACAAAGGGGAGCAAAGAATGGGGACTGAGGGAGTGCGGTGCTAATGTGGAGAAGCTGAAGTGTGAAATGCCTGCACCTGGACCAAGAGCATAAAGAGTCACATTCACATCCCTAAGGCATTACCAATGCTGGGAACAAGGACAATGCCGTGGTTTCATTAACTCTCCTCGTGTATTTTATACTAACAGTTAACATTCAACCAGACAGTCTTATCTGTGAGTGAAAGTCTCTCCTCATGATGCTGATGTCTGATGATGCTGCAAGGACAGAGACCAAAGGCCTCAATAGTCCTGGACTCATTTAGTGGATCTCAGTCCACTCATCCAACCATCACCTCCACTAAGCTCACTCATTTTTACACACTTCTGTAGTGGCAAATTACATAAATAAAGTGAAATCAAACTGTTTCCAGTTAAAATGCTAATTTGATTAATACAGGGGAGTTTGCATTTATGGTAAATGCAACTTAATGATAGATTGGTAGATAGGTAAATTATTAAATGCGTGCAGTTTAGGTACAGATTTTTTTTGGTTGGCTGCTCACTCCTCCATTAACCAAAGTGGAAACTGAACAGTTTGTGCGAAGACAAATCACTAGGGCAGTAAATTTAAAGATACATCTTTAGTACGTTTAGTCAGGGAATATTGTGCCATTTTCTGTTGAAATTATTTTTCAGTACCTTTTTCTTTTTTGCTCTGGGTTTTCTCTTTCTTTGCAGTTTTATTGAAGCCCTCTTCTGTAAAAAAATCTGTACCTCCAGTCTACATGTTATTATTTTAAACAGAGCTTAGCTTCTTTCAAAGAAACTTTTATATAAAACATATCTTGAATATTTATGGAATATAAGCAGCAAATTCCCTGCTTTGTAATGTCAGGAATCAGCATATTTACATGTGTCTGCTTATTCAACCCTGATTGGTTAAGCCTGGCCTCTTTACACTGATGTTGTAAAGATTGTTCCAGCCCAGATTCTGTTATAAATGAGGCAAAATATAGGACAACCGTCAAAACAGAGATCATTTACAAATATCTGTTTTAAAGGCTAGTAGCAAAAACATCTACCACCATTAGTATATTACAGTAAGTGTCTCCTTTTTATTTTCACAGTAAAACATAAGTGTAACATATTTAATATATCAACCTTTAGTCTATAGTTCTATAATTATTGGCACACTG
Organism: Clupeocharax schoutedeni; assembly: GCA_037974565.1. Lineage (NCBI taxonomy): Eukaryota > Metazoa > Chordata > Actinopteri > Characiformes > Alestidae > Clupeocharax > Clupeocharax schoutedeni. The sequence continues at coordinate 25,509,452 of JBBPDH010000001.1, forward strand.
GGTTGATGATGGTTAAAAAAAATCTGAGAAAGGAAAGAAATAACATATTTTAAGCTCTATTTATCCCCTGCATTTAATACCTTATGCAAACCTTCTTTTGTCAATTTAACAGCAACATGTCTGCCAATATGTTTGCTTGTTGAGAAGGAGAACACAAGTAAGAATTCAAGATCACTCATCCAAGTCTGGGTCCACTCTTTTGGACTCTTTCATTCTCACCACAGTTTTTCAATAGAATTATGGTCAGGTGACTGGAATGGCTATGTCAAAGGTTTGATTGTGGTTATTTTCTGCATAACTGTCCTGTGTGCAGTCAGAAAGCTCTGACATTGTAAAGGATAGAGTTGGTAAAGGCACTGACTGTACCACACAATGGCTCATAATAAATTGGCAAAATCCCTAAAAAAATAAGGTTAGACAAGTTTGTCACATTGCAGTGTTTTATATCCATTGTCCTGACCTCTCATGACACACGTGAAGCATTAAGCTTCTTTGTGACAAGTCCTGTAGGCTTCTGGAGTGAAGAGTGAGCAACATGGCTTGATGTTGGTTTAGAGCAGAGCTTTCTTGTAAATCAAAGAGCTTTTTCCCTTTGATGGTGAGAGCTCACTAATTAGTGTGTCTCAGGAGCTCAGGATTAACCACTTCCAAAGCCCTTTAAGATTTATTACTCATTGGGTCTCTCAGTTTTGAGGTTACTTGTTAAATCAGTGTTCTTTCAGCCCTCCTCTCGGTTTTTGGCCATCATATCAAATTAAATTGTGACACATCTTACAGAGGAGTGAATTAAGACACTTTGTATGGAGAACAGAGTGGAGGAATTTAGCATTATTCTGACTGGAATAAGCAATGAGGTGGGCTTTACGTGATTCACTGGAAATTGTAATTGTCAAAGGAAAAAATAATTTCTTCTAAAACAGTTTAGGTGTTGAATTAGAATCCGTTTATTTCATCGGGTATGTTTCACATTTGAACTTATTTTATACAGTGTTCCGACGCTGGCTCATTCCTCTTGGCAAGCTATCTTTAAGTCCCTAAATTGAACTTGCAATTTCCAAATCCTCCATAATTTTTCAATGGGATTCAAGTGAAGAGACTGGCTAGGACATGCAAGAAATTAGACTTGACTTTAGTCTTTCATACAGATTCAGTTTACTGTTTGCAGATAAAAACCCTATGTAATGCTGCTCCTCCTTTAAACTGTTGTTTCTGCTGCTTTCAGGTCTTCACATACCTTTTTCATGTGACTGCATGGCACACCTAATTAGTTGTATCTTTCCACTGGCATAGTTTTAAACCACTTGTACTGGATGTATGAGGTCCATGTTTGAGATGTTTAAGTGTTGTTTAGCAGTAACTTCAAATTCATCCCCAAATTCATCTTCCCCATCAGAAATGTTTGAACACATGTTTCCTCCTCACTATCACTGTCACTGTCTTCACTTGTAGTAAATGCTTCATTAAAGTACATCAGATGAGTGGATGAGTGCTATGGATGGATTTAAACAAATCCATGCAATGTTTGGGGCAGAGCTGGTGCATCCATATAGGTGAATTAGTCAGTTACCAACCCCTCATGCCAGCTACAGAGGACTATAACTGTGGCAAATTTCTATTTTAACTTAATAGACAGCTTCATATTTTTTTGCCATACTTTCCAAATTTTATCTGCTTTCCATGCATTCTTCACCCATAATCCAGCCTGGATTTTCCTTCTATTTCCCAACATAGACCCAGAATCTCAATGGGGTTTTAATGAAACCTGACACACCTCAAAACATCTGCTAAACAAAAGTATGTGATATGTTTATTTTTGACTCTCAGAATTGTTTAATATAACTTATATTAATATGTACAATATATAGTTCCCTAATTATTGTAACCTGGCTTGAAGTTGGTGAAATAAGCCATGAAAAACATTTCTAAGAAAGAAATGTATTTAATACTTTATGCAAAACTTGCAAAACAGCAACAAGCCTTTATCAATATCTTTGTTTGTTTAGACTAGAAGTAAGAAATCCAAGATCACTCAGAATACAGAATCTTCCCGGTCCTTTTGGACACTACTCCTTCATTCTCACCACAGTTTTTCAATAGAGTTTGTCAAAAGCTTGGTTGTGGATATTGAACCGTTTAGGTGTTATTATGAATGTTTATTTTGCACATTGCAATTCCCATTTTTGACAGATTTTAATTTCAAATCTATGATGCCGTGTATCTTAACAAGGTTCCTGGGGCCTTTTGTAGGAAACCAGGCCTGGTCATCACAGATCCTCCACTATACATAATACTGGGAAAAAGGTTCTTTCTGCATACATTTTCAGGAGGGTTCACTACAGCTCCAGTTGCTTTAAACTTGTTCGTTGTTGACCTGACTGGTTTTAGCCATGGAGCTGTTTTCAAAAAGCCATTATGAAGTTTATTTCATTCAGTGTATGAAAGCAATATCATAACAATATGAAGAAAATCTGTGCGGTAAATCATTCAGGATGGCACTGGGTCTTTTGTTCTTCATTTTATTTAAAAATCAAGTAGCAGGCAAACTCTGAGTCGGACAAACATGCCCTGTCATTCCGCACTCTTCTCAGTAAGGGTTCAGCAGTCGCTGCCAAAGTCCAAATGAGCTCCACCACACACCTGCAGCTAGGAACATCTAGCAATTACAGCAACATCTCACATGAAATCCAGAGGAAAAAAACACTCACCATGCCCTTTAGAACCCTTTAACCTTTACCAGTGAACATAAACTAATTACATTCCTGATGCAGCGGAAGCCTTGGGACAGCCGTGAATGGGAATCACCATTGACGACTTAATTAGCGTTTGCCGATCTGGAACATGTAATTCCACTAGAGCTGTTCTTCTGAATGCCTTCTCATTATCTCAGTTCTATGGTGAAGTGCCCTGCTGAAAATGGCACTTGCTCAGATGGAGGTGGGGGCCCACGACGGAGGGGGCTGACATTCATATTACTCAAAATGTCAGCTCAGAGCCTGTGAGAGCCCCCCTCCCGGCTGCCCCTTTCCCTCCCATCGCACAATGGAGTCCATTCTTCTGTGTCACTTAGTGATAATTTCGGCCCGTCAAAACAGCTTGTGTTTTAGCAGCGATGTGTTAATGGGCCCGCGGCTGGGTGTGAGAGTGTTCCAAGCCACACACATCAGACGGAGGTCAGAGGTTAATGTGGACCCTCTGATTCGGGCGGCTGGGATTTTTGCAACCTTTCCACCGAGACGGAAAACAGGGAGGCAGAAAGGACGGGCTTGATAATGTGATATAATTAGTCAGACAGTTTCTGGGTCAGAATCTCGCCGGCTGACTGTGAGACATGCCGCAAGTGAATGGGAGCAGATGGGCCACCTGGGCCTCAGCAGGGGCCAGAAATAGGCCCGGTCATCTAGGCCCAGCAGGTGGGCTCTGAGGCTGCCTCAAAGGAACGGCAGTGTGAGCCACCCTGCCAAGCACTTCATTAGGATACTGGACTAGATGGTTTGTTCATTCTGGAGCTTTCAAACCAAGTAGGAGTTTACAACAAGTGTAACTGAGCGCATAAACTGACTTTCTGATGTCTCTTTTGTTTTTTTAATTTAGGGGAACATGTAAATGCTGAGTTCTTCTGAATCAATCAGTATCAGCAGATGTGTACGTCTTTCTGACAGTCAGTGTGTATAGTTACCTACTGAACTTGTGCATGGAAACTCAATGTGATCAAATGGGATCAGTGGCTTGGTTTGGTCCTTTTTAGGACATAATTTTTGTTTGATATCTCATGCATGATTTCTTTGGTCAAAAATAAAACTGCATTATTATTGGCAAATTACAATCAGCTCATTAATGTGAAAAAAAATCATAATTTCTAAAAAATCATATATTATTCCTCATTCTTATGTTTAAATACAACAAATATACTTAGATTTTTTATACTTTATTTTTGCATTTAACCCATTCAACAGGTGAAGCAGTGGGCAGCCAGGAACACAGTGTGCAGGGACCTTGCTTAGGGTATCTTGCTTAGGGTATCTCAGAGAGCTTTGTGGTCTTGGGAATCGAACCCACAACTTCCTGATCGAAAGGTAAACATTCTAACCACTAGGCCACCAAGTGCCCCTAAGGGCTAGCTAGGTTTAAAAAGACAATCATAAGATAATCATCTTTCTGTAAGTGGGCAGAACCTCCTTTTGCGCTTTATAAGTACTAAACTCATACCATTGCACTGCTCTTACCATGCACTTTTTGAGCAGCACACAGACTTAGCTTAGCATAATAAAAAGTTTGCACCAGAACTGCTATCTAGGTCTTCCTGAAAAGAAAAAAAGGAAAAGAACCCTCAAGCACTATTTTCCTTCATTAACTTCTTGGTATTGTTCAGGTCCATCTGGCTGCTGGGGAATGAACCAAGAGCTGACCGTAAAGAACAATGCATGAATATTTAAGTAGTGTGTATTAACTCCACCGCACCAAGCACAATGCTCAGCTGGAAAAACCATGGCCAAGGACAAAAATATATATAATCCTTCCTAAAGCCTATTGCCATTGTCCCTGGCAGCAGCAAATTACTGCTGAATATGATGTGAACAATGGTGTCATAGCTATAGTCGGAGGTGGCGGGGTCAGGAGGGTCCGGTTTCAGTCTGCCCTTTGCGGCGGGAAAGGGGATACATCATACACCTGATGGCACACAAAAATACAGCCCATATTGCCAGCTCTCATCAGTCAGTAGCGTTTCTTGAAGCCTTATTTCAGTGCCTATCCAATAAGCATCTTAATCATCTTGCTTAAACATTGTGTTATGTTGTAATACAGACACAGTCATAGGCAAAACACGCTGTGAAATCATAATTTGTTTATCTTCTGAGTAAAAATAGGGTAAAACATCCTCTGTATAGGGACTGAACTTAAATATGACATTTTCTGCAAATTCAAGACCCCAATTTATATTCATTTGTTTCTGAAATAAGAGAGCATGACACAATTTTCGCACAGGCTATTTCTTAGTTTTTGTCCAATATTTTAAATTCAGCAAATAAACAGTGAGTTTAAATGGGTGGAAATGTGTTCTCTAGAGTTTGCATAAAACTGTTTGAGGAAATTGCCTTTGAAAATGTTTTTATTTTGTTACAGTATATTAGTAAAGCGGTTCAGAGTGTAAGTGATTAGTCTACAACAGTGCAGCAACAGAGCAGTTTCCCCAAGCGAACCCACAAATAGAAGCACGTTGTTTCCATCCTCCACCGCCGTGTGTTTCTCTTTCAAAATGGTGCGTTCATACAGACTCCAGAGATGGAAGCAATCTGCCATATTCAGATTGAACAGATAAAATAGGTTCTCATAATCAAAGACTACACAACATCATTAACTGTTTGAGACAAGATTTAAACAGCAGATTTCACCATGTCATTGGACACGGAAGTTCAGATATCATCAGCTTAGGAGTTTGCCAAAACTATTGCAAATGAAGCAGATGCAAATGATGAACTGCATCCCTTGACATGTTGCCAAGAAAGTTTCAGCAGGAATTTAAGGAGGCAAAAAAATGCGAACTTGATTTTCAGAGAGATGCATAATGCATAATGAGGGTTGATGCAATACAGATCTAACATGCTTTTGCTGTGACTAATGGGCAGTTTTTCCAGCAACTTTTCCCCTTTTTTTAATGGAAAAATGGGATGTGCTTCTGAACATCAACCACTGTTGCTCTTAATAAACGACAGGCAATATTGTAGTGCGGAAAGGTCCGTGAATTCTTTCTCCCCCAGAGCAAATGTGTCTTACATAAACAGTTTACATCAAGGAAATTATTCTTTTGGGTCATTTTGTGCAGTGGCTCATCAAACAGGAAGGGCTGAGGCACAGCCAATAATTACCATCTAAAAGTACTTCCTCGGAAAAGACATCAGTTGCGTTTGATATTTCCTTTTACAGGCAGCCGGGGGTGAGCTGTGTTCCTCCCTCTCCAGCCCGCTCGCCCAGCGCCGAGAGCAGCTACACTGGGGCTACACAAGCTGATCTTATCGGCACCGACTCTCAGCCTTTGATCAGGACATTGTTGGTGCTGTAGAACACATTTATATTGAGCGACCGCTTTACAAACAGCATTTTAATGCCCCATACAACTATATAAGGTCAGGGGAGCTCCTAGTATGGAAGGTCATATCCATGCTACATCATGCTAACTTACAGAACCCATAAAAGACTATAACCTGGAAAGGAGAAAAGAAATAGAAATAGACTCTTTAGTGTGTGTAGAATGTTGTATCTAAAGTAAATCCCAGTCTATTAGGATATACACTCCTCCTCAAGAGAAGCAGGTTCTTTAATAAATTGTTCTATAAATGAAACAATTGTTATACATGTGTAGAGCATGTGCACCATATGCATAACGTCACTTTAAGTTGCTTAAAACCACACTGATATTTGTTCGTTCATTTGTCCTTCTCTATTGATGTTAGAAGGTCTGTGTAGGCCTCATTATGTATACCATTTATGAAGGTCAGAAAAGATGGCAGAAATGGTACTTTGGAGCGATGCCACAGAAGAACTACTTTTAGTTCAATAAAAAAACATCTCAGAACATTTCTGCGAATGAGATGGGTGAAATGTGAAGACCCTTTTTAAAGGACACAATATGTAAATGTCCTATAATGATTAAAGACGCTTTTCTAGAACCGTATTACCAACTCAAAAAACTATTGAGGATTTACTTATTAAACGTTTGGGAGTGACCGTGGAGTAGCAAAAAAAAATCCAGGTAGTGAAACTGCCAGCATTTGTAGGTGATGTAGTGTTTTGTGCAGTGTGTCCTGGTGATGTTTTGTCACACATATGCAATCAGGCACTACAATTACATTCTTAAAAAGTTCCAGGAAGACTTCTTACCATATAAAAAACTTTCAAATTGTGTTTTTGTAGGGTTAAGGATATTTTTTTTTATGGAAAAAAACTACACATGGAATGCAAATGTTCTAAGAAGAACATTAAGGTAAAGGATCTGTGTATTATGTGGAGGTCCTGTTATTTAGGAAACCACAAATGGATCTTCTGTGGCATCACTCTTGTGGCCTTCTTTTTAAAAGAATGCAGGAAAGAATTAAAAAGACTCTTTTTCATTCTTTCCCGCATTAATTCACTCATTCATTCGTTTAGAAATTGTTCAAAAAAGCTTTTGATGAAATATTCATGGAGACCATAGTGGTACAGTTTCTACAGGCAAGTTCCTTTCCTCCAACTATGCAACATGGTGTCTTATAATCCGTTTTAACACATGGAGAGCAGTAAATTAAAGTGAGGGGTCAATGTGTGGGATGGGAGTCGCTCTCTTTCTCTCATTCTGCCTTTCTTTCTATCACTTTCACTTTTCCTCTCCCTGTGTCTTTTATTTCCCTTGTTCCGAATCTTTCTTCTGTTGATGAGTTGAATGGCAGGTGTGATAAAGTCGGAGGACCTGGTCCGTGCGAGGCTGAGAGAATAACGTTCGGGGGCGACGGGGAAGCAGGCGGCTGTCAGTTCCACAATGGCGGGCAGCCCAGAGGAAACCAGGCCCGCGCTGAGCTCAGACAATAGCAACCCAAACCTCTCCCTTCGGTCGCTGACAAGATAGCGTAATGGGAAGGTAATCATCGAAGAAAAGCACCATCAAATATTCAAAAGGCGCCCTGGCATGGGGTTGATTAAATATCGACTCCTCTGTTCCGCTGTCATGCTCCGCTTTGACTCCTCACACAATCCCCACGGCCGCGGCCTGTTGTCATGCTGGAAGGCATGCGAGTCTCCGCCGCCTCCCTGTTAGGCCCCTTGAAACTGTACTCGCCCGCAGTTTTACTGCCCTTTTAACGGGTCTTTGAATCCAACACCTCCTGCACATCTCCAGGGATGTGACTGTGAGCTGCTGCCTGTGCACTAACTGTCAATATTGTTTATTTGAAATAAAAAATTGAACAAATTACAGCATATAAGGTGCTCTAACTGTTCCCTATTTTCAAGAATGTAACAGTAGATCTAGCATAAGGCAGATTTTATTATAAATATGTATAGAAAAGTCTGCTTAAATATGTTGCTGTTATCCAGATCAATGGTGAAAAAGTCCAAGGCATGTAAAGACACCCTAACCTTGGTTGGTCTCAAGAACAATTTAAGCCTCCATCACTTTCAGGACAGGACTGTAGACTCCTACTATGCTACCACTTCTCAGTACATCTAGCCTATCCAAGTACAGATGAAGTATGTAAGACACTATTCTTCACTTTCTGGGGTCCTGTTGAATGGAAACAAGTTGACGTGAGCAGAATCAAGGTGTTGTCAATTGAACATAAACTCAGTTCTAGAGTGAGGTGGCACTGAGTTGGAAAAAGGTAAATGAATTTCCTCACTAATATAGTTAAGTATACAACAAAAATGTTACCATAAAAAACTGTGTCACTACAAAATACATCATTTATGGAGGCAAATGTAAGCAAGTAAATATAACAGCGAATTATTCTGAAAAGGGCATCCACTCAAACCATACTGACATTTATGTTACTGCTTCAGCTTATGAATCAATATAGAGAACAGAAGGGAGAAGATCTGGTGGGCGCTCGATTTGCAGATGTGTCAGCAACCGAAACATCAAAAGAACTTCATGTGTCAAATGTGAGATAGTGTCCAAAATGATGAAAGCACACTTCAGAAGGGAAAAGTGCCCCAGGGCACGAGCAACAGTGGCTGAGATTGAAGCCCACCAACTTAAACAGGGCAGTTACTTCAAAAGGGGATCATTACAACTGGTAACTAAATACAGTGAAACCTGCTGTTATAAATGTACCCACCATTAGAGCAATGCAATAATGCACTACAGTCTACTGAGACATTTTTGCTTTTTTTTTTTATATAAATGTGGAATTTTTTTCCCTTCTGCGAAAGCCAAAAAAAAGAAAAATCCAAAATCACATTACCTGCTCAACATGAGACTGAGTCTGTTCATGCTGCAAAGCGTCTCCAGTTTCTAAAAGCAGTTGCTCAAAATGTGTATAACAGCGTTCAAAGCAGGGCTGAAGCTGCTCTGAAGACCAAAGGCAGCTCAGCCTCTTATTCCTGATGTATTACCTAGTGCTTCCATTATTTTGTATATGCTAGGAAAGATTGCAGATATTATTCTTTCATTTGAAACCATTTCAAAGGGCTAGTGTAGGGGCTATGATTAAATTTGAAGTGAATGTGTTCTGGATCAAATCCAGCACATGGAGGTTCTTTAGGCATGGGAGCTTCCAGACAAATTATGCCTGCATGATAGTGGATGGGATAGTGCCAAGGTTCTTTGCCTTTGCCTTTCATAGAAGAAACACTTTTGGTTCACCAAAGAACCTGGTTATTAATAGTTAAGCAGAACAGCTGGTTCTGTTGAACATGTTCTTTTTTCTACTCCAAAGAGGCCATTTTAGCCAAATGTATACACTTCCGGTCAAAAGTTTTAGAACACCAATGTTTCAAACTTAATTTAATCGAAATTCAAACAGTTCAAGTCCAATGAATAGCATGAAATGGTACGAAGGAGAGAGGTTTAAAACTTGTAAGGATACCCAGAAGCAGGAAATAATTCTGTAGCTCCATGCAGTTCCTCTGGTCTGTGC
>JBBPDH010000001.1:25533499-25559242 GCA_037974565.1 Clupeocharax schoutedeni
TGTTTGAACTTGAAGCTTCTTTGTGTGTGTGTGTGTGTGTGTGTGTGTGTGTGTGTGTGTGTGTGTGTGTGTGTGTGATCCTTAGTTCTCCAAATATAACTGTGACAAAACCGTTCTAGTGCTATATAATTTATGTTGGTTCCCAGGACTGCTCAGTGACATCAGCTGCTTGCACTGAAAAAAAAAATACATGGGGAACCTGACAACTTAAAGTGAAATTACATCCAGCCTTTGACATCTCCACAGTATTAAATAACCAATGTGTAAATGGTCATTCAGAAAGGTCTGATGTGAAACACTGTTTCCCAGTTAGATTTTCTAAGCAGTGGAGATATGACTTATCCTAAGAGCTACCTCACAGAAGGGTATTGTATGAAGTGCTTCCAGATATACTACCTGATGACTGACACTCTTTCATGATAGTTTTGATAAGATGTGACCTAAAGCATATGTTTAAATCCTTTTGAGGTGGAGAGATAACCTATGTGCAGTGCAGGGTAATGTAAGGCAAAATCGGTGCCCTAATTGTTTTTGGGGTTTTTTTTTCTTTTCAAATTTGCCACCATTTTCCACTCTAGACATAAAAAATTTGACATTTCACTAGTTTTGGATTGTAAATTGAGTGCCCGTGTCTGCATTTTAGACACAGCCATGACTCCTGACTCCTATCACCACTAATACAAGGAACCCAAAGGGGTTAATTTCTCAGCAGTGAATCATTTTACATCAAACCACTTGAAATGAATTAGTTCACCTCTTAATCACTGTATAATTTGGAACATTTTGATGGAATTCACTGATGGAATTCACCTTCAAGACTGAATAGGGAAAACAAGGTATCCCCTTCGAGCACATTACAGATTGTTGTATTCAAATGTGATCCATTAGATGAAACTGGAAGCCTCAAAGCAATGACAGAACAGGATGGAAAGGACAGGACACATCAAAGGACATGTGCATGCAGCAATGAATCATTGCGTCGGCTTCCTCGACCCTGCAGCGAAAACAAAAGACAACTACATCCGCATATACCCTCCAAAAATATCCAGATGCCCTTTCTAATGAATGCATTCAGATACTTAAGGTACCAATTCTGAATGGCTGAGGGGCAGTAGACGTGCATTCTCTGGAATAATGGTGCTCCATCCAGTAATTTGTAGATGAGAGTGTTGTAGTGTGGTTTGTGATACAGAACTAATCATCCAACATCTGTACCTGAGCTCTCTAATGTTATGAATGTAATTGAACCCTCACGGCAATGCTCCAACATTTTTCGCAGAGAGTAGGGGAGGTTACTATAAAGAAGAAGAAATTTGGATGACCAGATGCAGGGACGTCACTAGGACAGAAAGACGAAGGGGGCTTAGCCCCCAGGGTTGTAGGACGGAATTAGCGTGTATAGAGGGCTGAAAACCTTTCCTTTAAGCAATGAACAGTTATTGTCACCTACTCATAGCATTGAACTGAGTACAAACGGCGCTTCCAGAGAAATATTACTAAACGGGCTCCGGTTGCTACTCGCTAACAAGCAGCTCCGTGTAGCTTTGCCTGGGTCCTAATGCCTGCTACCTACAGCAGCTTCAACAGCCACTACATCATTTTAATTAAATAATTATAGCTACACTTATTATATTTCATTTCAATTCATAGTCTTGTTTCTATTTGTAAAGTGTGTATCTGCGCTCAGTGATATCTTGTATGAAATGTTTGGATATATAATTTTAAAATAGTATATACTATATATTTAGTGTGGCTTGGGATCATTTTGGGGGGGCTTCAGACGCCGATGACCAGGTGTCTACTAACATGTACTGTAGTGTCTCTCTGGGGACTCAATGTTTTCTTTTTTTCTTGCAACAGGGAAGCCCTAAACTAACACCTAACACCAGGACATCATTTCCAGTAAGGCCCTGCAGCAGCTTCAACAGTAAGCATAATGACAAGCAGTCATAAAACACATCTTTAAACCTGTGACAGATGACCCACTTAAATGAAGCAAAGGCTCTAAAATCTAGGTGGCATTCTTCGTTTTCTTTTTTTTTTTTGTACACGTTCAATTTTCATTTTTTGCTCCATTCCATTAGGGAACACTATCATTACTCAACTGCTTCTGCAGAAACACTGCTCTGAGTAGCCCAAGTTCAAGGGTGTGTTCAGCGAGCAAACACGCATCTTCACAAGAGGCTTTGACTCATGTGAAGGATGGTAATTGAGGGCTTATGTGGGAGAATAGGTAAATGACACAGTAAGAGCTCATCATAGAGGTACTGTCACTGTGGTTAGGGAATTTCCTCTGTAATTACCTCTGCAATCTCTCTGCACCTGGAGACGATGCTTAGCAAACCGGCTACCTTACTGCAACCACTGGAATGTAAACAGGGCACCATTGAAAGGTTCCTCTAAGAAACAGTACAAAATGGTTGAATACTCCAAGCAGAAATAAATCTCCTCCAGCTCATTCTGCAGCACAGAGGTGCATTCAACAGCTGGCTTCGGATGTTAAATCCTGGGGTCCACCACAAGGCCTCACTGCAAAGCGGGTGTATTCTCAGCACTCACTGTAATTGCACATTCAGGGAAAAGAAGGTCTACATTTGTCAGTGACAGGACCATTTACAGAATAATGTAATGGAACTACAGAGCTAAGTGCTAATAACTAAGTTCTGCAAGGTCAATGGACCTGAAGCAGCTGAAGCAATCGCCGCTATACAGTACTCAAAGCACAGCTGTGCATAAGCTTCTGCTTTGCCCGAGTGAAGTAAGGCAAGCACTTTTGCAAGAGGGCCCTGTAATGTAGGATGAGAGAGGAGTTTCCACACTCACTGGCTCATGCAAAGTTTATACACTTAAGCAATGAAAACAAACAATTAAACTAGCAAGGGTCTAATACCCTCACCGGCAAGAAGCCATTTTCTGCTGTTGGCTTTGTGTGCCTTGTTCCAAGTTTAACGTTTGCATGCGTATAAATTAACTTGTTGCCTCCTGAAGTAAATAAAAATACCAACATTTGGCCACTGCCTCTGCAGCGCAGCAATTTTGGGCCTATGATTTCCTTGCACTGTGGTCAGGCCCCTATGGTGCAAATGCAGTCCAGATGAGATTCTGGTTCATGGTTATGAGCTAAATGAGAGGCTTCAGGACAAATTCCCTCCATCAAACTCCTGCGCCCAAAATCAAGCCCTGCTGGAGCTCCAGCAAGGCCAGTGGTCTCTGCACATGTGCAGCCCTGGGTCACATGACAGATGGAGAAAGAGGAAAAGGTGGAGGTGGGGGGAGGAGGAAAGGGAGACGATGCTATACACTTTAAAATAAACATGCAAGAAAGCGGTTCACTACCGTGATGCCAAAGATGAACCATTTTATGTTCCCTAAAGAACCTAGTGATGCATGATTTTATAAGAACTAGTTTTGTAAATTCCATGTGTAAGTGTCAAAAGTCTAAAGAATCTCCACAAACAGAACCACTATTTTCAAAGGGGGAAGATTACAAAAGTTGCATACCTTCAGTCAAACATAGAAGAACCCCTTTAGCTCTTTATAAATGTATGGGTTCCTCCAATATCCTTTACATTATGTGGAGTTGCTGTGAATTTCAATGAGTTGTTCATACTCACATCATGTTTACATAAATGGTCTTGTGGAGATCTTTAGGGTTCATAATCTATCTTTTAGACTATCATGCAAAAAACCTTATGCTTATACAACTTATAAGGTTGTATAGAGGCTGATCTAACCCTTTACAATTGTTAAATGAAGAATGGCTTGAGTCAATCTATAAGTCAAGTCATAGATCATTAAAACATTTTTTTCTGAATCAGGTCAAAGCAAAAACGTCGCATGAGAAGCAAACGGCTCCCACTGAACTTGGCTTGGGCCCAAATAAAAGCAGATGATTATCTGTTGTGCCATCAGACCAGAGGAGTGCTCTTTGAGCAGCAGCTGGGAAGTTCCTGTGCCTTTATCGCAACCATTAACAGAGTCTCAACACTAATTATGAAACATAAAGATGGCCATCTTCACCACCTTATCTCTGGAATGTCACAGGCACAACAGTTTTATGCATTTTTTAGGATTGGAATCAAACTCTTTACAGCACATACTGAGCGATCACCTCCACAGCACCTCTAGTAGCTCCAAAGTGGACCAATGAACACATCACTTCTTCAACAAGCACTATGGGTTCTCCAGCAAGCACCTTGATAGATAGGGTGTGTCAGTTCCTCAACATCTGTAAACCATATACGCTGATTTGAAAGCAGGAGTGTCCATATGCTGCACAAAAAAAAACAGAGCTATCAGAAACCATCCTGTAACTGACCTCCTCATGAACCGCAAACATCTTTCCTCAAACACTCGTATGTCAAGACGTTTTTACCAGGCAAGAGGAGCATGTTCCATTTTAACGAAAGCCGTAAATGTGATAAAAAAAGAAGACTTCCCACAGACTCCGTTTTATGGCGCACGGAGAACTGGAGCTATAATTCCCCCGACGTTTAAGCTTATGAAGGTTTTCTTCTGTTACCTTTCACATTATTATTTTAGTGTCAAATGGAAGAGTTGTTCCATACACTGGCTCAGCCATTTACAGTACCTGGTTAACCATGAGGAAAACAGGAGTCAGCGGAGTAAACAGCGTCACTAAACCCATCTATCTTTAGTGTACTATCTGCAGAAATAAAAACATTCCAGCACATATATTTGTCAACGCTCGCTGCCGGTGCACACCAATAAATCTTGTTAAAGACTCCTAGAGAAGAGCTGTTTATTATTTTTTCATACATCTTTGACATTTGTGTTCAAGTAAATGAGCATTGGAAGGTTTAGCCAGCCTTCTTGGATACGTCAACCTCCAAATGACGGGGAAAATAACAAACAAAACCAAACAAAAAAAACAAAAAACGAAACAGATGTTCCAGATGGTTAAATGCTATAGTATTCGTCTAGCAGCATGGGCATTGCATTATGTACTCTTTTAGACAAGTAAGTGACAAGGAACCTCACTTCTTCAACAGTGTCTTGACAGCGTCAAGGCTTTACAATAGCGCTTATGCCAGTTTGTGAACAACACAAATTTGGTCAGGGAGACTCAATGAGGCACCCCTCATTGTAAAGATGATGAAGCAACCATTAAGAAACCAAAGCACCAAAGCAAAGGATGAAAAGAACATATAGTCACTGCTTGTAAGGCTTTGGGTAGATTTCATAGGCTCATACGGTGGATCTCACGCACACCAACAAAGTTCCTGAGCATTCAGTGTCAACTACCTGTCACATTGCTTCTAGATAAGTGCATTCACATTCACCACTGCTTCTTACTGCAAGAAAGGCCCAGGGATGTTACATGCTTTTGGACTGCTCCACCGAATGGATTCAGTGCTCCAGGTAACACTACAGTTAGTGCAGAGGGGACTGAAAATTCATGAAATTCATAGCCGCTAACATTTAGGGCCTCAACAACTCTGCACACAGAGAAGACTGAGGTTTGCTTTCCACTCTTGCAATTGAAGGAGACGCATCAACCCATCTATGGTGTTTTCTGATGTTTTATAAATCTATATATTTCTTTCTTTTGAATACACATAAATAGGCAGAAACTATGTACTAAAAGTGGTTATGATAGAAATAAATACAAAATCTGAGCAGTATACTTCATGTGCGGAATTGTACTAATTGAAATGTACATCAGAAAAATACATTAGTTGAACTCCAATTAAAATATTTATTTTTTTCCCATTAGTGGACATAAATATAGCTTTATATACTTTTCCAAAATATGTGTTTTACTTTAGCATAAATAAAAGTGTAGTACTGGGACGTAAAGTGTCTTTGCAAGAGTCCACGCTCAGGTCCATCAGCGGCACCCACAGCCTTCCACCACCATATCCTGGTAGTTTTTTAGGATCACCCGCTCATACTCATCCAGGTAGAGCAAGGACACGGGACTTAGGTCTGTGGGCACACAGCAGGCCTTGGGAATGTAGCTGTTCACTGAGTTGACCAGTGTCTGTACTATAGCGTGGTTGGTTGAGTTGAGGTGGTCTGCCAGAGGGAAAGGGCATTCTCCTTGGCAGTAAAAGGCATGATAACCAGGAGGGGCCACTATCCAGTCATTCCAGCCCACGTCACTGAAGTCCACATAAAGATTGTGCCTCCTACAGTTCGCTTTGTGCTTCTTCTTCGGCTTGCTGACCCGGGCTTGCCGTTTCTGCCGAGTGTGGAGCACATGTCCTTTGCCGTCGTGGCTGAACGTCACCAGCAGAGGCCTCATCTGTGGCCAAGAGTCCTCGCTGTCATGCAGCGATCTGCTGACTCGGACGTGTTTCTTGTAGTCCCCATCTGACGTGCCGGAGTGAACCACCTCAACCACAAAACCGTGGTTGGCGTGGCCCTCCGCGGTCCACCGCAAGATGGCCGGGCTTACGTCAAAGCTCTCCCATTTGCTCAGGCTGTGCTGAACCAACCTGGTGTCGAGGAGTCTTGTGATGGGCTCTTTTAAAGGAAGCCCAGGCTTCATGATCTCATGGATGTTAATGCGATGGTAGCCTATGCTGCCGTTGGTGGCCGTCATGACCTGCTCCCTGTAAATCCTCAGCTCAGCTGATGTGACAAATTCCTCTCTGGGGATGGAGCTCAGATTAAAGAGGAACCTTTGAGTCGTCTTTCCGTCCTGACTTGACAACTCCTCTGTAGATTCTGAAAGAGATGACAGCACAGTCAGAGTACGCCTTGATATCCTAAGAAAGGTGATACATATACATCTTCACAGTAGGGCTGAGTAAATGTGGCAAATTACGTAAGCATTTCTAAACATAATTTACATAATTATTTTATGGATAATTTCTTTTTGCCTGCTTCAACTTATCAGATGTCAGAATACCTATTGCCTATCATGTACTTTTGCCTTCCACTGCCAGTTCATAGTGGTAAATAGTAGTAGAGTTTTGTCCTCTGCTATATATGTTTGCTTCATATAAACAGGCTGTTCGAGTAATAAATCACTGAACCACAGGGTTTTTATGCCCTCACCAGTTCATCCACTTCTCTCCAAACTGTTGGTGCTGATGACATTCCTCATTAATCCCCAAACCTAAAAACCAAATTCAGCTTGGCCTCTAGGATCGGAGCCGAATAATTAAAAGTTTATTTTTATCCGAGACCATTCATTCCAATGTAAAGCAAATATAGTATTGATACTGCTTAAAAACGAGAGGCCAGATAAATGTTCACTGGGTTTTCAGATGAGTGGCATAACATTTCTTGCGGCTGGATACAGGAATTTGCTATTCCTGATACTTCTCCTGCGGTGCTGGGGCTGGTGGCTACACCTGTTGCTCATTTCCAAAAGCATACTGACTTTTCAGCACGTTCACCACACACACATCTTCAGAAACACCTCAGGAAAAGCCTGCGTAACGGCAGGACCCCTGTACTCCCTACATCACCCACTTCTCTACTAAAAAGGGAGAGACCTGTTGTTTCTGAACTCCTGTTAGTCGCAGCAGATCTCTTACCGTCATGGTGGAAGCTCCTGATGGTGTTAGCTCGGCTGGCAGACTTGTCCGACTCTCTCCCGAGCGCGCGCTTCGCTGCGCCGTGTTTTGGTTCCGCGTTGGCCGAGTACGCCGCGAACAGGTCCAGCATGTATCGCGGCACCACGGCGGCCCTGCTCGGGCTGGGTCTTTGCTTAAGCCCAAACAGGCTGAGGAGTCGCGCCTCGAAGGTGCTGAGGGTGTCCTGGGACAGGGGCGCCGCGTACTTTCTTCGGCCCTGCTCTGGGACGAGCCCTGCGGAGGCGCCAAGGCGCACGTGAGCAAGCAGGAGGAGAAAGAGGGGCAGCGCGCGCAGCACGGCGGAGCGCATGGTCACCCACCCGAGCGTCCACCTGGACAAGACCCGGGCCGATCCTCTATCACACGGCCACGGGCCAGCACGCGTGTACACGCCTCCTGTTCCACTCAGCCATGTTTTGTCACTCTGTCTGCCTCCACCCCTCCAGGTACCCCTGTTTCGCGTCTACAGATGGAACCTTCTCCTCTCAATCATCTCTGGCGCTTGCTCCTGCTGATGCAGACCGGAGGAACACGAAGCACCAGCTTTGTCATAGTCTCTGATGCAGTGTGTGAAGGCAAAACATAAAGCACGTCCAAATGCAGAGAGCGTGTCAAACTCCTCCAGAAAAAAGAAAAAATATCTCAGAGAATTATCTGGGCACCTTCTCTTCCATGAAGTAAAGGGGGAAAAGCCTCCACAGAAACATCCATCAGTGCGAAGGAATTACGCATCCGCGAGAAGTCTGGAGGAGAAGTTCGAGCTCCTCGCTGCCTTCAGAGGACTGTCCGGCTGGGTGCAGTGCGTGTGCGCGCAAGGAGAAAGTCCAGGGACTCCACACGCATCCCTCCTTCTCTCCCAGCCCACAGCACTGAGCTTCCGCACGCCCTTTAAGAGCTCTGTGTTCTTCTCTTCCAAACAACTTCACTTAAGAGTTTCACCTTAAACCGTTTCTAAAGAAGCGTTGCGCGCGTGGATTTGCGAAACGCGCTTAAATCAAGCGTTTGACGTAACGAATGCGCAGACAGGTCGAAAGGTCTGGTTTCGCTCCTGTGAAGAGCTCGTTGGAGTTTGCCGTGTTTTGACGGACTCTCTCTGCTCAAGTGGCTTTTAGTGGCTCAGTGATGTCACGAGTGAACACATCAACGGCAAAAGGAGGGGGCGTGGGGGCTCACTGTCAGATGAGGATTATTAACAGTGTGGTTTTGGAGATCGAGGGGGCAGAACATCGTACAGGTCCAACAAAACTGGACGGGACACAATTCTCTTCTCTTTCTGTACACTCCTCCCAAAACAATGTTGCATTGGAGATAGTGTGTCGACCATCGTCCACATTAAATGGCATAAACTTTTTTTGGCGAAATAATTCCGTGGAGTTCATCTGTGATGTGCCAAAGTTGGACACAGAGCGCCAACCAGTGGAGGGAATTGAGTATTACAATAGACCATTCCCCCAGTCAATGTAGAGCTACTTAAATTACTGAATGACACACGTGTATATGCAAAGCCCCCTTATAGTAACGCAAGATCATACCACAGCGCACACAACCAATTCGTTAAACCCATTCACCAAGTGAAGCAGTAAGCAGCCAGCAAGGAGGCACACGCAGTGTGTTGGGATGGTACCTTGCCCAAGGGTACCTCGGTTGTGCTACAGGCAGCCCTGAGATTCAAACCCACTTCTGACCCCTAAAAGCATAGGGATTATGGTCCCAGCATGCCTCCACTGCACCACACTGTTGAAGTATGAATATATAAAAACCAGACACTAATGAACTATTTTAAAAAAATGTTTATTTTATTAATATCTCAGGAAAGGAAAAAAGGTTTATCTGCAGCCACATTCATCCACCACCATATCCTCATAATGCCTGAGGACCACATTGTCATTATTGTCATAGTAAAGCATTGAAATTGGAGACAGTTTGACTGGGACACAGCAGGGCTGAGGGGTCCCTTTAGGGTCAAATGAGTGGACCAAGGTCTGCAGAATGGCATGGTTGGTCCCGTTCAGACTCTCACTTAGAGGGAAAGGACACTCTCCATGGCAGTAATTGGCCACATAGCCCTGGGGAGCGATGATCCAGTCTTGCCAGCCGACGTCTCGGAAGTCGATGTAGAGGCGCCTTGGCTTGCACACGTTGCTGGGGCTCACCGGAACGTAGTAGGCACTTCGCTTCTTCCTTGAGCGACACTGGTAAGGGTTTAAAGACACAACCACCAGTGAAGTAACAAGTTCAGGAAGAAGTTCTGTGAGACCTGGGTCATAGTCCAATGGGTCCAGCTTGTTGCTTATCTGTGTGGACTGGAGAACAAGCACCAGCCCATAGTTCTTGCCAGGCTTCCTCCACCATTCAGCCAGGTCAGTCAGATTGAAGTGGACAGTGGTGCTGTGCATGTGCTGAACAGACTGGGAGAGAAGCAATCTGCGGCTGGATTCATGGTTCATGCCCTTCAGTGGGGTCCTTGAGACTTTGTAGAGGTGCATGCTAAAGGCATGTTGACCTGCATGATGAGACAGGTGGGAAAGGCCTGGTTTAAACTTAATCTCCAGCTGGGCAAAAGAGAGCTGCTCAACGTGCTCCAGCACAGACATGTTGAAAAACAGATGCTTCTCCACACAATGGCTGCTTTGAGCTGAAATTATTCCACCTATTGGGAAAAGTCATAGAGATCATGTTTAGAGGATAATCATTTACATCCAACAACCACCATGAATGTATGGAGAAATAGCACTGACTTGTGATAAAATTGTGTAAAACTACACCTTGGGAAACAACAAAGATGACTTATTGGGGCAAAACACTGACCTAAAGATAAAACACCCATTCTGGCCATGTGCTTGCTCAGAGAACATGCAGGCTAAATGTGCACTACATGGACATAAGTATTGGAACACTTGACTATTACACCAACATGGAATTTGCCATTGCAATCATGTACTTTAATATCAAGTCAATCCCTCTTTACAGCCATAACAGCTTCCATTCTGTGTTTCTGTGGGAATTTGTGCCCATTCATTCTGTAGGACAGACACTGATGTTAGACAAGAAGGTCTGGCTCTCACTTTGTTCCAGCTCATCCCAAAGATGTTGGGTGGGGTTGAGGATAGGGCTCTGTGTGGGCCAGTTAAGTTCTTCCACACCAAACTTATTCCTCCAGGTCCTTACAGAAAATGGCCTTCCCCAAAGTTGGAAGCATGGTGTTGTCCAAATCGTCTTGCTATGCTGAAGCATCAAGATTAAGCCCTTCACTGGAAGTAGGGGCGAGGTGTCTCAAAACTTTTGTCCATATAGTGCCATTTCAAATGTACGTACATCAAATGGTTAAAGACACAGAACGCTTCTAGTAAGGCCTAAGGAAGGACAATGGCCTTGGTGCTCACCTTGATCCAGGACGTATCTCACGATATTTCCCCTCACTCCGTACTCCGGCACGGTACACGGGTCCGGGTCAGTCTCCACGCGTTTCTGGTCTGTCTTCTTAAAGATCCTCCACAGCAGGGACGGCACGGGCCCCCGGTGTGATGGCCTGGGTCGACTCGACAGTCCCAGCGAAGTTAAGAACAGTCTCTCCTGAACCTGCACGTCTTCCGGTCTGACGAGACCGAACGTGTAGAAAAACGAGAGAAATAAAAACCTAAAAACCGCCATGCTGAACGGTGATGAGCGAAACACTGTGAACCCTCATCACCAGAATCTCATTTAAAAGATTGACCCAGTGTGGGGGACTGACATCTGATTGGTCGAGAGGACGAAAGCGCAACAAATAGATGAACGGAACTTCTAATTGTTATGCAAATGAACCCCCTCTGAAGTTCGAGGTGTGAGTGTGAACGTAGGGTGTGTCCCAATTACGCGCTACACACTATCACTGTGTATAAACTACGTGCTTACACACACACACACACACACACACACACACACACACACACACACACACACATTATGTACATCTTTATATCATGTATATTAGCAGTGTTTGTTTTGCAGGTAAAGACTATAAAATATTAACATACTAGTATGTTGATATTTTAGCGTATGAACCTGCAAAACAAACATAATAACATACATCATAAAAAACTAGGATCGAAAGGTTACTTTAGAGGAACTGAAAGGTGTTTTAAAGCTTTCCATACCACATGTCAACAACTGCTTTTCATATTATCCATCAGTACCATATTTAAATATCAACCAGTTTAAAGTCAGCATTGTGGACACTTACAACTAACAACAATGTATTAAGTGTGCTATTAGGACAGAACCACAGATTTAAAAAAAACAAGTAGGTGACCATTTTACCATTGCAGGTGGGCTACCTGTTTCTAGGGAACATACCAACAATAGGTTAACTCGGTTTGAACATAGTTGTGTTTGTACTGAAGCAGTTGAGAGTTAGGATTGGAAAAGGAGTTTATGCTAGTCCACTGTTGCAGTGTTTGTGTGGGCTTCGTGTTGTGCTGTAAATAATTTCATATTGAGCATGAAGCGGTTGTGTATCTCACAATGTCATACTTTTTCTCATGTCCACTTACTGCATCCTTCTGGCTCTTGGAGAGCTAATGTTTTTCACCAGACACATTCCAAGAGGCTATGCTAAAAGCACTGACAAGACACAACAGATTGATCCATTAGTGTGCGCCTGATAATAGTTTCTTGGCTGAACTCTGTGCCCACATTCCACTTTCTGAACACCACTGAGTGAAAAATGGAGACCAGTGAGTTGTGAACAGGCCTTGAAGAGTGGGTGAAACCTAAAACACTGTAGTTTGACTCATTTTTAGAACCCATTGAATAGAGTCATGTGAACGTGTTGGGTGTCCAATGCCTTTCATACGTTTCAAAATGCAATTTCCACCATTTATTCACATATCCCTTAATATTACCCATATCAATGTACAAATCTGAAAAGATACACCCAAGAGGATGCTTGTGTCTGTAGCTCCCCCAGTATGGTAAAGAGATGACTTGCGAGATGCTAACATTCTGTTGTGTGGCGTCTTTCTGCATGGATATCATTATAACAAGGAACACAATGGCCTCTGCCGACAAGACAGGGGTGAAATATGGACAATTTTAAACAAGATATTGTACTCATGTCTTCATTTGTCACAATCCCACTTTGTGCTCCGAGTTTACTCATCTGCTCCTATTAGATAGGGTTTCAAACACAGAGGCCACAAAAAAAGCTGTGGTCCACATTCAGGGATACAATGAATAATGCTTGTAAAAAAAAGGGGGGGGGGTGTGAGTGGGCCTTAGTCACAACCAAGTCACAGTCATGATACTTTCCAAGCCTCATGTTTCACTTGATAGGATAATTTATACTGTGCTATGACGGCCTTGTCCATATCATGCTACAAAAAGCCCCCTCTTTTTTAATGTTTACTAAATGACTGTTCTGAGAACACTGTGAAATTATACTGGAGCAGAAGTGCAATGTTATTGAACGACTAAGGCCTTTATCATGTACACAACCAAACTTCAGGTCAAATAATGTCAGCAAATGTGAATTTTTTTCCTTTTTTTTTCTTTAGCTGTATTTATGGGTCTATTACAAAATTTGTAAAATTATAATTTTTTATATATTATACAAATACTGGATGAAGGTTCCTTAATAGCAGTTGGATGTTCTTGGGATTCTAGTTGATACACAGATTTACTAGACTTTAATTGTCAGCCCAGACATACAAATGAAAGATGCTGTGACATTTGATAGTGCAAGCCAAGACATAAAATGCAGATGAGAAATGAAGTGCAACATCATTTTACAGCACAAGTAAATAGTACAACAAAAAAGGAATAAAGAAGGACATAGACAATGAGTGAGCAGTGAAAAATGCTAAACTTAGAAGGGAATGTAAAAAAACATGGTGTGCATGGTGTTCTTCTTTGTGGTTTATGTGCTTTTTAATGGAGCAGAAAAGCAGGGTAGGGTAGATATTTTCCAGATCTCCCTGCTTTCTTCCAAATAATGGGCATAACTTTTTTGAGCAAAGCTGCCCATGAGCACCGGGATGCAGAACAACTCTCCCACAAAACCTATTAGTTGTTGAGTTGAATCAAGTGGCCTAGAGTAGGAAAATTATCAGGCTCTTCATCAACTTTACTGAACGAGAATTTATTTTGTACATATCACTGTAAGTCTATGCTTTATAAATGAAATCATTTTAGAAGAAAGGATCCTTCTAGCAATATCAAGTAAGGATGAGCAGACCTGGAGATCTTAATGGCAATGGAACTTGATTCCTTAAGATAATTGGCATACAGATCTTGGTCATTCACATGCGAAAGAAGTCTAATGCTTGCCTTTTATCTGCACACACACACACACACACACACACACACACACACACACACACACACACACACACACACACACTGAAACTCTGAAAAAGCTCCAATCAAGCTTGCTATCACATGATAAAGAAATATGCATCCTGTGCTCTCAGCGTCTGTCGCCCTCACTAGTACTTCAGTCAATTACAGAGTAGAGGCATGCTAGACATTACATCAATGGCACAAACAATCATCTAGTGTCTGCTCCCTTAAAGCAGGGTCAGCCGTGGAGGTGGATTAGGAAGATAGCAATCTTGATCACCACTGAGACACACCAGCAGGTTAGAATAGTGCAGAATTCAGCCTAACCAGATTTAACATTGGTACAAATGTGGTGGCACGGTTGCAAAACACTCTAGAGGTGGGTATCATTGGGAGTGTGCTGACGTCCACTCGGTGATGGACAAAGAGCATCACATGATAAGAAAGCAGTCTTTATATAGTGAAGTGAGGAAAGGACAGTGCAAAAAGAGGAATCCTCATTTGGAGAGCCCCTAAGATGCCATTCACGGATCCGTTCATGGGTTCTTATGTTCATGGGTTGTATTTCCATGCAAACAATGACACAATGTTTTTAAAGTGTTTAAAGGGGGTTTTCAACAGGTCTCATAAATATCCAGACAAGCGGATACACAAGACGATCATGTTATGATTTATGTGTTAACCCTATTGCATTATGTAAAGTACTTTGTCACTTGATATGTTGAATACACAACCTGAACAGACAGTGATACTTCAATGGCTCATGGGGGAGGGAAAGTATGTTTCAGGTACAATTCAGTCTTGTACTCCTAGGCAATTAAAGTTTTGTAGACGGATGGCGGGGTGAGATTTAATGCCTTCCTCCTTTATATGTATTGCATGCAGTCAGTGACTCCTGCGTGACTCATTTGCACAGTGAGATTGTACTGAAGCCATTGCAAAACTCATCATTCTGGAACTGGCGATGATTAAGGCCATTGCTTATTTTTAATAGCTTTTTCAGCTGTTTTTCTTTTGTGTTGGCTCATCTAAAAAAGTTTCATTCAACTTTGCTGTGACTTAAAAAAACCTGTATCCAATGTTTTCTAGTCCTTTAAACACAGCAGCAATCCTTTATACTGTGGGAAACTTGAATAATTAATGAACCAATAGAAATGCTCCAATGTTAATTATTAAAATGTTAATTATTAAAACTCTTTAAACTGACTTGTTTTAAAGGGAAAAAAACTGTTTTCCTTCTCCAGTGATGATACATGTATCTTTGTTTTTTTAAAACAAGTATGGAACATATGGATGCGTTTTTCCTAATAGGGCTATATTTGCGGCAAGTCTTTAAATGTTTCAGGTGACAGTGTTTGCCCATGGAAAACCCTGAAATTCATGTTTATGAGAGGAGACAATTATCACTTAGATCTACATGCTGTCTAGCAATCTGCTTAATGCCACTGGTTACTGAAGGCCAAAGACCGAATGAAACTGCTGTCCTTTTTAACAATGTTATTGCTGAACATAAATCATATGTAGTGACTGCAAGATGGCTTTTCATTTAAATGAATTATTTATCATTCTGTTTTTAGAAGCTTGGAACAGACATGTTCAACCAATGATACGCTGAATACAGTCTTAGACTCAGGCCTGCTCTTCTGAAGAGGACTGCCTCCTACAAACAGGTATAATACAACAAGGACTCATCAAATGGGACAGTTTTCTGAAATATCTCCTTGAATATTTACTAAATATCCAGCTGAATTAATACAGTTTAGCAGAAGCAGAAGAAACCAAACTCTAAACATAAAAAGAAAGAAACATTCTGTTTTCACTGCCTTCTTGTCCTGGTCTTTGTTGTAGTCAGGAATTTTACCTGATCATGGGTTTGAGCCAGCCAAGACTGATGCAAGACAGAGTATAAAACGTACTTCAGAAGTTGCAGCATCTCTGTTCTTCAGGACTGGAACTCTTGCATTGGCACGGCATGAAGGGAGGAAGGGAGGCTTAAACTGAAAGAGAGATGGCTGGACAAGTAATCTATTTCACCACGTTGGCTTAGCCACTGGACCTAAGCTGCAACTGTCAATGCGTCTGTCATCGATCTCTGCAGCTTGTGCTCGGACATACCAGCGGAATTTAGAGGATCGTTCCCAGATACTCATCAAGGATTTAGCAAAGATGTTTAACAAGAAAACAGCCACTGATGTTGCAGTCTGTTCATCTCTATCTTTGGTAAACGTTTAAATATTTTCTGCTGAGAGTAGACTGTGTTAGAAACAGAATAGAGAGTTGAGTATGAGTCACGTCATTTGGTGAGCAGTTCCTCATGCTGAAGCGTTTAAAGTCTCTAAAAGCTACATGATGGGTGCATGTTTTTAATCCACTCATGGTGGAAGGGTATGTGCTAGGGGCTGTGCGACAAAATAAGAGAATGAGAAAAAGAAAACATATTTTCAGCTTTACCACTCATGTCATTATCAGCATTAAAACATAGAAGCTCAGATGGAGACACATGGAGATGGTCAATTTAGGTGGTAAATAAAGTGGCTATATTTGTGTATTTGTGTTGTAAACCAGTGGCTTCCAACCTTGGCCCTGGAGGACCTCTGCTCTTCACATTTTCCTAGCTCTGACAAACCCTCGTCAATCAAAGAAACATTTTAGAGTAAGTTGATTTGTTGGATCAGGTGTGCTGGAAGCAGGGAAAACACAAAAAGTGGGGCTCCAGGGACAGGAATGAGAAGCGATGTTGCAGCGACTGAGGCCCCTGATTCCTATCACCACCACTTTAAGTCAGTAAGTATATCTACAATGGAGTGTTTCGCATCAAACCACCATCAATAACTGTTAACATCTGAACAATTGAAAGAAGCTAACATACACTATATGGATAAAATAACTGTTTTTAAGGGTTTGGGGCAGGGCTCTTACATCCAGTGAAGGGCAATCTTAATGCTTCAGCACACCAAGGCATTTTGAACAATGCCATGCTTCTGCTTTTGTGGATACAGTTTGGAAAAGGCCTTTTTCTGTTCCAGCAAGACCTCAACCTCACCCAACACCTTTGAGATCAACTGGAACAGAGATTGCGAGCCAGACCGTCTCATCCAATATCAGTGCCTGACCTCATAAATGCTCTACAGAATGAATGGGCACAGTTTCCACTCCAAAATATTGTAGAAAGCCTTCAGAGATGAGTGGGAGCTGTTATAGCTACAAAGACAGACCAACTCCATATTAAAGTCTATGTATTTGAATGCATAGGTTGTCAGTGGGTAGGATACTTGCCTCTGGACCAAGAGGTCATGGGTTTGAATCCTACCTTCAGCACCACCACTGGATCCCTGAGCAAGACCCTTAACCCTAAATTGCTTCAGGGAGACTGCCCCCTGTAGGTAGGCAATGGAAGTTGCTTTGGATAAAAGCGTTTGCTAAATGCCATAAATGTAAATGAATGCCGTGTCCCTGTTGTTGTCATGGTCAGGTGTTCAAATACCTTTGTCCAGATAGTGTGCTAATGGCTCTAAGCTTGCTGCTCTGAATGATAAATAACGTTTTAAAATGACAAAGTGTCAGAATATGTTTTTCAGTCTGCTCAAGTTGGAAATTGTGGAAAACCAAGGGAAGACTACACAAATATTCAGTGATTTACTAAACAGCTTTCAACAAGAAAAGAGTTGTTTTCTTTGTTTCTAGAATGTTTGTGTGTAGGTGGGAACTAGACATTTTGTTCCCATTAAATTGTGGCCAGAACTTCTCCTGTGGTTATACTTGGAAAGGATATTCTCTCATTCCATTACTGCTAGAACCAAGCACATAACACCAGGTTTTTATTTGGCTTATATTTGCATCTGCTGGGCTTTTCAGTGCGTTCCTTTCTCTAAAGGCCTGAGTAAACTACTCTTTATTTTAGTGAAGCAAAATGTGTAAATGGGTAATTGGAATGTGCTTTGGAAGCTTGTGTGTGGTATTGCCTCCTGATCCCTTTAAAAAAAAAAGGCAATACTTTGAAAGAGACATGCTAATGAGCACAGCATTCGCAGCAGCCATTCAACCTGGTTTTCCTGCTCGATTCTAATGATCATCTGCGCAGGAGCTTCAAAGCCAGAGAGGGGGAATAAGTGTGAGGATGCTCTCATGTGGATCATCCTGCAACAGGCTAAACACACACTGTGTTATAAGGACAGTCTTTCCTTCAGCTGGCTTTACCACAACGCACAGAAGCTACAGAGAGCATTGCACACATTCCACTCTAATTGTACACTTGTTGCCTTCAAAGGAAAGAAGCTGTAGTCTAGATTCAAGGAATCTGGGATACAACAATAAGCCACACATCCGTCCAGCCCAATCCCGCAGGCTATTTAAAGATACAGTAGGCTGTACTTTTTTTGCCACTAAATGAAGCACCCACCCTTCCGCTACGCTACATATTGGAAACAGATGCTGTTGGTTGTGATGCTCAGCGAAATTTGCTGGATTCAGATTTTCTTTTCCCTTTTGTGTGAACCAGCGGGCTGATTTCTAAATCCATGCTGAACAAAAAAACTAACATGAGACTCAAGGATTGGAGCCTGTGTTTCATCTTGACCAATCACTGACTTGAATATTGACATATTACACTCAGCAACATGCTTTGAAGGAATTTTTTGAAGTTAGTCACTTAGCATTTGAAGCCAGATCGAGAGGTGATATCACCTACAGGAAAGCTTAAAGGGAAAACCCATTTTTTCAAAATGCATATAAGGCTGTCCGAGTGTAACACCTCTAAAAGTTACTTCACAGAAAGATGTTACATGATATTAATACACTGGCAGCTGCCTGGGACACTTTTACAGTAGTTTTGAAATAAGGTTTTAGCCTAAAAAGTACATTTATACAAGCAGAGGATTGTTAGACATTTCACTTTTTCCTTCAGTTTTACCATAATAAAACCCAGAAGACATGTATGCTCACTGGTCATTCTGGATAATAAATAAAATAGTCAAATTTGCATCATAGACATTGTGTTCCTGTTCAGTAAGTTCTCTACATTGAATAGTCAGCTACTCTGAATGCTAATCAGTATTTGCTAATGAGGGATTTGACCTATTCCAAAAATTTTAAATATGGTATCTGGATACAAGAAACATATTAAAAAGTATATAAATAAGTATTGAAAATTATTTATGCATATACAGGTTTTATACAAATATGAATAAACATAAACTATCACATTGCCCTCAGCTCATATCATCCAAGCGTCCAGATAAAAGGTCATGACCTGACAATCTGCATCAGGAACTGGAAACTGCTATACAACCTAACATTAGTTCCGATTTTCTCTCTCTCGTTCACGATGACAGTCAAAGATAAATTAATTCCCTTTCTGTGGCCTCAGCGTGTTTGATGTGCTCAGCTGTGTTGTGGGACTACTGTTCAGCCCGCCTCTGTAACTGAAGTAATTACTGCATCTGTTCTCCATTAAAAGACCTCCAACTTGATGTTTTGACAAGTTCATGGCCATTGAAACACAAGGATCTAAAAAGTTCATGGCAACATGTTTTGGCCAGTGAACAGCAATGGCAAATTAGAGGGCAACAGACAATTTGCTTATGCATAGGTTAACTCCAATTTAATTTGAAGCTTTGAAACAAAAATGGGCGGCAGGCATTTCTGGTGTCTTGCTCAGCAACTTTGTGGCAAAAAAGCTAAAATAATCCTTATGAACCTCATTAAACTTGAAATTTTTTCAATCATGTTTTCATCACCTTGCTTCCCAAAAACATACACACACACACACAATCAAACCAAAGTTCCAGAGTTTTTCAACAGGTAGCAGGCTGGCTATAGACCAGCACATTCCGCAACACAGTTTCACATTTAGCCCAGTTTGGTCCTGTAGCAAGAGGATGAAAGGGAAGAATTGAATGGTAGGCAAGGATATAATCACTGCTGGCAGAGCAGCGAGTGATGCAACACGTTTTCAGTATTTACAGGCTGGCATGTGGAGACACGTTTGATGCTAAAGTCTAGAAATAGATATTTTGTATTCTATATTCCATATGAGAGCATATTGTATCTGGCCTGTATTTAGCAACTAGCTCTCTGCCTGTGCAGTATATATGATCTTGTGTACAATGTATTAACACTGTACTTGAGTCAAGGCACTATAATAAATTATTGTTGTTGAAACAAAACCTTGTATCTCTAAAAAAGTCACTTTACAAGAGAAAGAAAAAAACATCCTCAGCCTTCAGACCGTTAGGTCCCCTTTAATATCCAAAGAGTAATGAATTGTTCCTCGAAATAATTTACTTTCTACACATCTGAACAAAAACTTTCAAAAGTGTATTGTGACTGGTTTTCATTATAAAATATATTTAAATATACAATTTTTATATACAAATTGATGTCAATGAAGTTAAGATAAAGAAGTCAGTTACTGCACTGTTGTCTTAATTCATTAACATACATTTTTGTATAAAAATTGTGAATTTCCTTAGCATTGTTGACCCTGTGTATCACTGTGTCTATTTTATACAATATTATATAGAGTATAGGACTGTTTTTCTGAGCTAAAACATGGTGGTATAGGTTTTAGTGGCCATTAGAGAAATACTTAAGCAGACACTGCAATGTCTGGTCAGCAGACACAGGAGCTCAAACCAGACTAAATGGTGCTGGTGAGAGGGGGCATGGTAGTTCAGCATGTTTGTTTAAATACAATTATAGTAATTATAATTGTATAGTAATTTAATTACATTTAATTACATTTACTTATGGTAAAGTCGTGTTAAAAGTAGGAATGTTTAACATACCAATTTAAATAGCTGTTCAGTGGCACATTTTGAATGTAACAGATCACTAATCTAAAACACTCATCATATGATGGGCTGGGGTGGGCAGTGATCCCCCAACAAACTGAGATGAAGCCTAGGTTAATGTTTTGACATTTTATTCTAAGAACTTTTATTGGGCCATTTGACATGGCAAACTTGAAACAAATGGCCACACGTATGTTTTAAATGAAAATAAAAAGTAAATAAGTAAATAAAAGCATAATCTACCATTAACCATTGCTATTTTACTATTCTTAACATTTTATATAAAATCTCAAAAGGCACATTCACAAGTAAGTTTGGACAGTCCATGAAGTGGCTATACTGTATTTGTATTGTAGAAATCACGACCTGTGGTTCCTCTCACCTGCGCTGTGAGGAAAGTCCTGCGGTAAGTTTATTACCAGTTCACATGTCACACGAAACCGCTCTGGTTGGTTTGAATGACAAAGAAACGCTGATAGATCTATTGATCTTTGAGTAAATGTTTCTGTCTGATGAGACAATAGTGTCTACAGCGACGTCAAACACTTCTTGAGATTCAAAAGAATCCAAGGTCTTTTGAAGATGCTCAAGGCTGCACAGATCCAGAACACTCGGATTGAAAAACAGGTTTACGGTGTCTTTTTACCACTTCGCATCGTTACAGGACGCCCTTCGTGAATACAGTATTAAATAGGCACAGGGGAAAGTACAGCTTCTTCAATGGGTTCGGAACATGCAGCAGCTTGATCCATGCAAAAACCACTGTATACAATGTGACAGCCCATCTGCAGCACCCCCTTCTTCTTTTTTCTCCAGTTTCTACTGTAAGAGAGGCAGGTGCTTGTGCCCTTAGGGATTTGGGATGGCTGCCAGATTATTTTGTTTAGAAAGACAATAGGCCTGGTGAGGTTTCAGATTACTGAGGATGCAAAATAAAACACCAAGGAGTCTGTGCTGCGGAGGCTGGGACTTCTACCCACTGTGTCCATAAAGAAAAACTGTTAACCAGACAATACTGTGATTATGGGAGGTGTGCATGTTCCCAGCGCGTTGGTCACAGGTGGTAACATGAATAAAACGTCCTACTCTGTTGATGCATGTCCCACAGTCCTCCGCTCAGCGAAGAGACAAACCCCCAGAGCTTCCACTGAGGTTCATAACCTCGTTCAGCCCTCTCTTCTTAAAGGGCCCACATCCTTCCAAATAAAACCTATTTCATAAACATTTTAAGGCTTCAAAATGATTTTTGAATAGTGCACAATAAGGGTTGCCAATTGGAATTGAGATCATTTACATATCAATCAAAAAGGCCCAGGAACAAAAACAGCCTGTTTAAATCCAGTGACTGAGGAGAGGTTAGAAGAGGTCATGTTTTAAAACACACACACACACACACACACACACACACACACACACACACACAAACCTCAGAGCTAAAAATAAAACACAAGAAGAAATATAGTATATGGGCTCTTTAACCCCCCCAACAACCTGCACAGTGCTGGGTTTGAAAGGTTTCTTGAAAAATTCAGTATCGAGTCAATGCAGTATCAAACCTGCGATTGCGATTAAGGACATAAGAGGATTAACCTTGTGCACCAACTGAGGCTCGATTGTTTAATTAAGGCCTTCTGGTTTTAACCTCTGTCACTTCAAAACCTGTTTTCGTGTTACAGTTTTTTTTCTTTGTGGGCAGTGAAACTGTTGCAAGTTGCGACAGTATTAGTAAGTTACTTTACACTGACTCACAGACTCTACCGTGGCCTCTGGAAAACCTTTAAAGGATGTTCTGCGGAACGCCAGATAAAATAGGCTGGCTTGATAAAGCATGCCCTATTCTGTGGTCATGATTAAGCATGTCCAATTGGTGCTAATAATAAAGACGGGTAGTCATTTCCTTTTTCTTTGGTACATCCATTACGGTAGGGGCTGTGGGGGTAACATCATACACTTTAAACACACAGTGTCAGGGGCATCAGTCCAGAAGACAGCAACTTTCATTTTCACATCTAGAATTCTGAAAGACTTTTGAGAGTTGATAAGCAGACAAAAAACACAGTATTCAAATAATTTAATTCATCATGGGCAGCATTTTATTGTACATGGTTGAGAGTCATTGGCTGTTGAGATGGCTTTTAGGTGCTGAACAATGCTGAACTCTGCTGAGTTTCCACGTTCTTCTGTACAAAAGCAGGTTGATGGAAGAGGGCCTATTCCACACCACATTTATTGTCCAATATCTGCATTTTTTGGGATGTATGGTATCTCTAACATGAGCATAGACGGTTGTTTTGATGTATACAATGAGACAGAAACATTTGAGTGATTTCAGTAATCTCACGAAGATCATTAAATGTGAAACCAATGTCTTAGAATGCGTGCAAAATGAAAGCTGTCAGCATAATACATCCGTTTAAGTGGAAGAGCCACACAAGCTCTTATTATTGTTGATTATTGTAGGTTCACCTGAGTCTAGCCCCTCCTGTTGTCCTTTGGGCAGGTTCTTTAAGCTGTGCATTTGTGCGATGATTAGGAAAGGCAGAAAGAATTTCAATGTCGTGCCTTATGCTCATAAAGACATCAGAGAAACTAAGAGCCTCAGTTGAGTCACACAGGAATTCTCCATTAAGCGCTCTATCATTAGATTACTCAGGTAGCGGCGAGGTCACGCATTACCGATAACTTATATACAGATCTGGCTGCACAATGAGGAGCGACCATGTGACAAGCTGGTTTTGACTTCGCAGCATCAGAGGGTTTTAGAATACAATGCTGTTTAACATCGCTAACACACCCTGTGATAGCAAATTTAGTTTATACAATTCATAATTCAGGCTTTAATGTTTAAATTCTAAGAAAGACAAATTCAACAAAATTTACTTAACATTAAGAATGACACGATGACTATGCATACGACTAATCACAATAACAAGCCTTTATACCGTCTAAGAAACTCTTGCACACACACTATATGCACATAGATGGATCATCCACTTTAGTTTCGGTATTTTATATAACTATGATCCTTCCATTATGTTGTGTCTTGCGAAAGTGTCATAATGCATCCGTAGATAATTGTGTATTATATATTTAAAAGAAAAGCAAAAATAAATTGCCAATAAGACACTTTGAGATAAAATTACTTAAAACAAGTTTCAAAATCTAGATATAAGACCGAACTGTGAAATATTAATTACATTGACCAGATTATGGCTTGTGCCAAAAATAAAATGCTTGCAGTTTTGCTATTGCCTCAAACATGGCTTAGGCAATCATATCAGTTTCCTGAACATTTTATGGAAACAAATACAGCCGGTATTGTCACCAAGTAGAATGTAATACTCTCTTGCTGAAGTGTTTCCATTTGTGAAGACATATTGTATTGTAGAAATCTCTTATAGCTGCAGGCTAACAGTTAGAAATGTAGGAGTACTAGGCTGGGTGAACAACCGAGAACACTTACAGACTGATTCATCAGCTCTAATGAACAGTTCTGCCATCTACACACCCCGTCCTATACTCACCATGCGCACCATGACACACACCAACAGTGAGATGCAAATCTAAACCACTCACACACACTAATCATAGTATATTATACCTGTCTAGTCAGACTGGACACAGCAGAAATAGATCATCACTCTCGCAGAAGGTGTGGAAATGTTCTTTAGAGAGCCTTTAGAGAGCTTCTGAAAAACTGATAAATAAAAACAGTGATCTTTGGTTGTTTACAGGACATATTAAACAGTTTCTGACAGTACGTCTGTGTGAATGTGGCTCATTCTCTCAAAAGCAGAATTATCAAAGCCACTGGCCAGATTTCCAGGAACCTTCTTCCCCTCCTCAGTATAAAAAAGGACACTGATTTTCCACCAATTTACGCTTCGCAAACCAGCTTTACCCAAATCAGTCTTTCACACTTCCTTTTGTAAGCAATACAAAAAAAACTGTGACTGTATATATATATATATAATTTTTTTTTCTGTGCATGTTTGTCTGTTTTCTGGATACCTCCAGATTGTCAATAAGCTTATGTTAGACTCAAACCAGAAAGCCTGATAGTGTTGTGATTTCATGGCAGGCCAGCAAATCTATAAGCAGTGGAAAATCTTTCAGTCCTGCAAATGTTTACAGCACCATCTCGTGGACAGAGAATGTAATCACCATTTCCAATACTGTGAGAAACTGCACAGTGAGGAACTAGAGAAACACTAACGGCAGGCAGTGGAGTAACACTCAAAACTTTCAAAATGTGATGGCAACACATGCATTCACATTAGAATAGTGTCACCAGAGCTGCAGTAACTGGCTCCACAATGATAACCTTAAAAAAGGTGTTTTTCTACCAATGCACAAATCCACAGCTGCAGTCAAAGATGAAGCAAAAAGCAAAGAATCAGAAACGACAAACTGTGAAAAACTGATAAATCATCAGAAATTAAAATGAAAATTCCTGTCGTATGTCTAAAAGTTCAATATATGGACACTAGTATTGGATGGGATTGACATCAGGGCACCGTGAAGTCAGTCAAGTTCTTCCACAACGAATTCATCCAACCATGTCAATACATTTACGGCATTAATCAGGCACTTTTATCCAAAGCGACTTCCAATTCCTAATTACAGGGGACAGTCTCCCTGGAGCAACCTGGGGTTAAGGGTCTTGCTCAGGAACCCATTAGAGGTGTGCTGGGGGTAGGATTCGATCCCATGACCTCTTGGTCTAGAGGCAAGTATCCTACCCACTGCGCCACCCCCACTTGCTTTGTGCACTGTGGCACAGTCATGCTGGCAGGGTTGGACTGGGACATAAAAACAGCCCTGGACATCATCCACACCAGCCCACCACGTTCACACACACACACACACACACACATACACACACAGTATGTATTTATATGTATTAATTCAGTGTCTATTATCCTCAATTTACATGTAAAATGGCTGATTAGAATATAAATACAATTTATTTACTATTAAAATGAATTAAATAATAAATAAGAAAATGCCAATTGTTTTATTGTAAATAATGAAAGGTCTTAATTGATATATGGTTGTTATTCTAATGAAACATATTGATGCTT
>JBBPDH010000001.1:25566082-25586175 GCA_037974565.1 Clupeocharax schoutedeni
CCGTTATTCCCATCACTGTTAATCTACAATGTAGAAAACAATAAAACCAAAGAAAAAACACTGAATGAGGTGTGTCCAGGCGTTTGACGAAGTGTATCTGCATATGTATAATTTATCACACCATCATTACTTACTGGAGGAGGAACAGTCTTGTAGCGGACATAGAAAACTGCAGCAATCAGAGCCACATCCCTGCAGATCACCAGAACTGTGAGAGGAACTGCAGAAGAGACATATCAGTATTCTATACATAACACAATCAAAAGTTCATGACTGTTTTATTGTTTTTATTAAGCTTAGGCTCTACTCATAATTTGAAGAAAGTGCACTAAACTGAATAAAGGCTTAAGAAGGAGACTAATGGTTCCTTTTATAAATATAGTTTAAGTATTTATTAATGCACAGATTGGCACAATGTCAGTAATGTGCTGTATTTAGCATTAATACCGTGCATGACCGCATGTTCCAGACCAGTATTTTAACATGCCACCAAATGCACCAATGAGATTTCAGTTGTTAGTCATTCTACTGATTATTTTAACACATCAGATGTCAAAATTAGTATTTAATAACCACAGCTCAAGAACTTAGAAGATGTGGTTGAAAGGAGGAACTGTCCAAATTTAATTTTCATCATGAACATGCTGATCATCCACTCCAAAATGTTTTGGTCGAACAAAGAAGCACTTTTAGCCCTAGTCTCACTGGCATAAAGTGCTTCACTGAACACCACACTGAACGCCTGTCACTCACACACAAAATAATCTGTACAACAACCCGCTGTGACCCTTATTGTGTGCAATAATTTATCATGTGCAATATCACTACTTATGCCACTATTGCATATTTATCTACAGTATTTATATCCACCTCTCGGCCTGACCACAGCATTTGGTGCAAATGGCAGTGTATTTAGTACAGAGTGCTTTCTGGAGTTTTATTTTGACTTTATATTTAATATTCTTTTATGTCTTTGTGTCTCTGTGTTATTGAAGGGATTTCTGCTGGGACCAAGAAAGCTTTTCTCATTCTGATTGTGACTTGTTTACATTTTTGCCAAAAAAAAAAAAAAAGAACATTGCTGAGTACTTATATTGATGTGGATAATATAGTGTACACTCATACAAGCAGTTTGTAAAAAAGGAACAAATGAAAATGTGTTAAGATTAGGTCCGGGAAGGTGGTAGTTATGAAGCAAAATGAAGGTTTTAAATGGTTTGAAAGTAGCACTGCAGCAGTGGAGCTCTCATGCTACACTCCACCACCCACGGTAGCACAGGTGCAATCATTCCCAGCTACCAAAATAGCCACTGGGTGACAAAAATGTGTTGCACAAAAATACTACTAAAATAGCCCAATCCCAGCATTGTATCATGAAACTCCTAATATGTGAGCACAATAGGGTCCTATGTTTTTTGTTGTAAAAATGTGAGTCTGGATGCAGTATAAACCCTTTACGACGTAAATCTACAAGTGGACAAATCTGCACGCATTTTATACTTCTGACTCTACCAAGTTATTCAGTATATATATTTTTCAAGACAATATGCTGTGTTCCTGGACAACACATTGTTCTTAACAGGTTAAGATTACTTTTTTACTGTTGCTTTAAAATTTGTGAATCTTTCACAATTTTCTATACTCATGGATAATTCTATCCTAAAACATTAGATTTTCACTCAAGTCCAACAAGTAGACAAAGTGAGCAAATGGGAAACATATTTTCATTCCAAAACTTTCTTCTTCTTTATCCATTCCTTAGGATAACCATAGGATCGCTGTCTTGCTGCAAGTTTAACTTTCGCTTGAGATTCAATTCACTGACAGAAGCCCTGATCTTTTCCCTTAGATTTCCCTGTTATAAATAATTCATTGTTTTATCAATGATGGCAGGTTGTTCTGGCCCAGATGCAGCAAAACTGGCCCGAATCATGATACTTCCACCACCATGTTTCACCGAAGATTTTTCCTTTCTTCAAACAAACTAAAAAGTCCTATATCAGTCATCTGTTCACAAAAAATCCAATAGCATTTAACCATACTATGTGATTTTCAGCAAACTGTAGACAGACAAACATTCTTTTTGAAGAGTAGCGGATTTCTCTTTGCAAGGAACACGGCTGCCATTGTGTTCTAATGATAGGTGACTCATGAACATAACCATAAGCCACTGTGGAGGCCTTTAGTTGCTTAGAAATTACCTTGGTTTCATTTTTGACTGCAGACTATTACATGCCTTGCACTTGGAGTGATATTTGGTGTCGACCATACATAGAGAGGGTAACTATTGTCTTGAATTTCCTCCATTTAAACAGTCTCTGTCTGTCCAAATCACTATTTATTGGGGTTATTTAGCAGTAAATAAATGACCCAGTGTAATATATTGGTTCATTTGTTTAAGTGTGTTTTCTTCATCTACTTTTTAATCTGACAATATTTTGGATCACAATACTGAAATTCTGAAATTCACAAACTTTCCAGACCCTCCAGTAAGGCAGAATTAGGGTTTCATCCTAACCTGGAATGAGCTGTGCATAGGTCAGGCTGACGTATAACACACTAATAAGAATTTTATCTGCCAGTGGATCCAGAGCGCTTCCCAGAGCAGACTTCTGGTTCGGCCAGTTTCGGGCAATGTAACCATCCATCTGTGTTTAATGAAAGATCTGGATGTTAGGAATGTCATAAAACATGAGCTCTATATGGTTAAAAGTGATTTGTATGAAATACACAATCATCTCAGGGTCTGTTGCACTCACCACGTCAGTGGCTCCTGCCAAAATGAAAAGACCCAGAGAAAGATTGAAGTACTGTTCCATGATCAGGTAACCCAGGAAGGGAGAGAGCACGATCCTGGCCATGCAGAGGAAATTGGGGATTGTCCATGGATTTTCATACTGTAAAGAGCAAATGGAGACAAATTCATGAAGACAATTGCTTAATGGACACCAAGGTCAAGGAAACTCCTACGGGAGAGAAAGTGGGAAAATTTTGTTTACCAGCTCTTTAAACTTCCCCTCCTTTGAAGGGGTGGAGGCACGTTGGGTGTCTTGTTTCTCCTCATGTCCTGTGTGCTGATCTGCAGATTTCTCCACTTGCTTTGCACGTGTAGTGCAGTACCCTTTTGACCCAGAGCAGACTGTATCGACCCTTCCACGTAAAATCCTGATCAGAGGGTGCAGCTGGAGGTTGTGGGTGCAGTTAAATCGCTTTGGTCTGTTTAA
This sequence comes from Clupeocharax schoutedeni, assembly GCA_037974565.1. Lineage (NCBI taxonomy): Eukaryota > Metazoa > Chordata > Actinopteri > Characiformes > Alestidae > Clupeocharax > Clupeocharax schoutedeni. The sequence goes on from JBBPDH010000001.1 coordinate 25,569,307, forward strand.
AACAGTGCGCTTCCCTATTTTAATACATTCTAGCTGCACAGTTAGGCTTGAACTGGACCTGTGGGGTGAATTAAGTGCCGAAGTTGGGTCTCTGAGGGGGTCCACACACATGGGCCGAGGTCCTGTGGAACAGAACTTGGTGTCTGATCTTTGAGGAGATTTGATCTCTGTTCTAGGACGTATCCACTGTGTTGTAAGACTCCAAACGCCAGAGGATCGCCTACATTCTGTGATATGCAGGTGCCTACTGGTGGCACTGAGCCGGACTACGTGCCCTCTGGCACAACTTAACGGGTTACTGATGCAAACGGAGAGCAACATCTCTAAAACCACTTAAACTGAGTTTTCATACCGATTACTCCCTCCAGGCCCTACCTGGCTCCACTCCGCATTTCGCAGACACACGTCTAACCTTTCTGTGCTTGCATGTCTCCCATAACACAGCACACATTTCACTCAGAGCTTCAACGTGCTCTTTCACCTTCCCCTGTACCAGGAACCTAATCCAGCGGGCAGAACCTCGTGGACCGAAAACACGGCGTATTCCAAAGCAAAGACACTCTTTTACACTAAAAAAAACAAATCCCTTGACGCGTGGAGCCACAGCCGACACTGCTAAAGGTTTTCGAAACTTGTAGCACTTTATTTCTTTTTCATTCTCTTATAATAACACGAGATTCCGCGCATGCGCACACGCGTCACAGGCTTTAAGTCAGCAAGCACCAGGGTGACGCATTTAAAGGCACAGGACTCACAATGTACTTAACCCTTTCCAGCCTGAATCGAGAACAACCTGGATTCTCGTGAATGATACGGCGAATACGTCATCTATTTATCACTGTAACCACGTGTATCAGTTGTGTAGTGATGCCAAAATTAGTATGTGTAATTATATATAAAAATAAAGTGTTTCTAAGTCTAAAACTGTGTAAAACCTTGTAACGCATACGCACATACATGCAATTTCTTGTAATCAGAAATAAGTGAAATAAGCAAAATAAAGTGCAACAAGTTTTGGAAAGATGTTGCAGTGACGTTTCGCGACGCTATATCTTTATAATTCAAATATCATTTCATTCTTTAAACCACATAACTGTGTAAAATATTCAGTAGGCAAAATGAAACCAAAAGAAAAAAGACAAGAAATGTATGAATGTACCCTCAATTACTCAATTTATAGAGTATGATTGATGAATTGTATAATGTTTGTGTAATACCTAGTTTATTTGACTTTTTCTCAATATCCTAATAAGCTACACACCCATAAAACTGTGCTTAGAACTTTGAGATGGCAGGAAAGGGTTAAAGGGCACACTTTAAGGAAAGTAGTGCTTAAAAACTGTTAAAGCTTCCAGTATATTCCACAAAAGCCTCTGTGTGTGTGAACTGCACAGCCAGTTTTTGTGATCTCAAGAAAATCTTTGCAGATTCAACTACAGTTTAGATCAACATATTAACAATGAATTTATGATCCAGACAATTTGGTTATAACCTGGACAGCCAGATAGAAGAGAAACAATGAATGTAACAAAAGTAAAAGTAAAAATGGCTAAGCTAAATGAAGTAAAACACAATAAAATGTAGGAAAAAAATATTTTAATTTAAAACAGCAGGCATATGTCACATCTGTTCATTTTTTAACTTTACTTAACTTTAACAAGAAAGTTTAGAAGTAATGTGTATAGAAAATACATATAGATTGCCACAAAAGATTCAAGACTGTACAATAAATAATTTCCATATTCCTAATCTCATTAGCTAAAGAACATTCATATTTGTGATATAAAATCACAAAAACAAAAGCTACACAGAACAACAGTGGACAACAAAAAACAAAATTGAAAGTTTCAGATGGTTTGGAGCTGAAATGTTTTGTGTCCTTTTTTTAGAAGGTAACCTTGTTCGTTGAGTGAGCTGATGAAGCCCTCAAAATCTACCACCTGTAAGACATTGTGTGATTAAAGAGTAAGGAATACAGTCACTTATTAAAAGAGATGAACGATGCACAATGTGAAAGTCTCATCACCTGAATTTGGAGCTCCTTGGCCAGTTGTCGCAGCTCTGAAACATCAAACAATGTTTTGTGTGTGCGCTCAGCGATTTGGTTCAATGCCACAACAAACTTCTTGACTTTTGATCTGTTGCTCATCCCAGATCCGAGCTGAGATCGGTCAAAATCCAACCGGCCAAATTCATCGGAGTATGTATCTGTCAGACTTGTCAAAATAACACAGTACATTTAAATCAACATAAAGTCAACATTAGTACTGAACATAAAAGCATTCAACTCTAGACATGTAGAAAGAAATGGCTGTTCTTGCAGAAAAGTCAAGCTTAAAATCAGACATCTCCGTTATTGACAAATGTGTGTTTACTGTGAGGGTACCAGTCGTACAAATCACTTATTAAATTAGTTTGTAAAAAGACAGGATGCTAAGGTAGAATAATGTTTTTGGTGTGAGTTGTACTGTACAGTACATGAATAAAAATGTGCCACTGTTTATACATTGGTTGCATCTTTTGTGTTCATCATGTGAAAAGGTTTTTGAGGGGAAGAACCACAAGCAACATAACTTAATTGGAAATATTGTTTTCATTTATTGCACCAATGTGTTAGACCATGTTGTATAGTGTGTGTTTTTAAGGCCTTGTGTGTGATGTCTGTGGGCAAAGTTTGTTTTTTCAGCAAGAGTGAATAGTTTTGAGTGTAGAGCTTCATGTTTGGGAAATTGGGTGAGACGTTATGGATTTGTGTTTACTGTTTTGAGAATATAAGGCATAGTTTCAGGAAATGTGTTTATGCAATCGAAAAAAACTGTAATTCTATGTATATGGTGGGGAATGAATGTATTACCTGTGTTTCATTATCTCCACCACATCCTCTGCATCACTTTGAGTAGCCTTCTCTCGCAGCTCAAGACGTGCTCTTGCCTTAAAAACAGAAAAAAGAAACATTGAATTGGACTGAGGTTTCACCAGTTATCAGGGTAGGCACAGAAGAAAGTCAGCAACATTATGGATGAATGCTCGGACAGGCTATTACCTCAGTGAGGCGGATGAGGGACTCCAGCTGGCGTGTAGTGATAGGAGTGCTGTCAGCCGATTGGTTCTGTTTGCGCAGTTCAAGATAGAAGTCCTGAAGGACCTGTGCAGCTTCGGATGAAAGACTGGGATGCACATAGTGTCGGGCATAACCCACATACTTACGCAAGAGCTGGTGGGGAATTGGATCAAAATTCTCCCTAGGCAATGTCTAAGACAAATGAAATTCACATTTATTTTTTTTTAAAACCAGAACACTAACAGACGCCAGGGTAGAGTTTATAGTTTGGACTTGACGGTAGATGTGATTTCTGTATAACCTTGAGTCTGTCTACTAGAGGCTTGTCTGATGGCATCTCCAGAATAGATATATTAGTCTCTTGGGTGCTGTTCCTGGCCACTGTCACGCTGCTCACCGCACCTTTTTTACCTGCACGCATAGCCATGACGTGCTCCGACAGCATGTGATCATGATCCTCGTTTGGAGTGTCCAGAAGGATAAAGACTAGATCAAATCTGGATAGAAGGGCACTGCCCATCCTACAGAGGGAGATGAAACACATTCAATTGAAATTTTATGAGATTATCCTATAGAATAAAGATGTTCACATTCTCAACTGCAGGTAAAAAAAACCTCAATCAAGCCCATAAAATTTGTTATCACTACTTACTTAAGGTTCTCTGATACTGTCTTAGCTTTATTGTAATGTCCTCCCACTGGATTGGCTGCTGCAATGATGGATGTGCGTGCCGGAAGGGTGCAGACAATGCCAGCTTTAGCCAAGCTTATGCTCTGCTGCTCCATAGCCTCCAACAAAGCCTGATGCTGATTTCCCATCTTATCAAATTCATCAATGCAACAGATACCTAGAAGGATAAACCCATGGATTATATGTGCAACATTTCACACAAGTATCTCAGAAATGTTTGTGTGAAACATACCCTGATCTCCTAGCACTAAAGCTCCAGCCTCTAGTGCATAGTCTCCAGAGCCACTGTCCCGTGACAGAGAAACTGTCAGTCCTGAGGAGGTGGTGGTGTTTCCACACACATAGATTCCACGTGGGGAAACATTACATACTGCCTGTAAATACATGCGAGATCATTACACTGTTTCAGTAAATTATGATAAATCCCTTGAAAACCTTGAAAATAAACCATTTTATTTAAAAGAAAACTGTGCAAACCAAGCAGGGTGCACAGAAAATGTATACCTGTAACATTTGACTTTTTCCAAGGCCAGGATCTCCTACAACAAGTACATGTGGGTCTCCTCTGATGGGGATTCGGTTCTTATCGTCCACATACTTCTGACAGCCCCCAAACAAAGCTAAAGCTAATCCTGCCTTAACCAACTGCATTCATTGACAAAAATAGTAATGAATAAGTACAGCACAGCTTTTGTACACACAGATACAAGCATGACTATGTGGAAACTTACCAAATGCCCATAGATTGCTGGACACAGAGAACTGCAAGAAATATTTTTACATATCATTAGAGGTTTTAGTGTTGAAATGAAACAAACGAGTGAATGAATGCAATGTTAATTGCCATGAAAAGTTAATCAGAATTTTCCTCACTTGACAATTAACTTGAAAAGGTCCTCTTGTGCTTGAATCTCCTGGATGCCATACAGGTCTTTCAGTGAAAACTCTACAGATGCTCCTTGACTTTCTGGTTCAGAGGCTGACTTGCTTTTTTGGCCTTTTGAGTTACTGACAGAATTTGCATCAATGTACAACAGGAACATGCACTTATCCTTTTTATTTCTTCCACTCCCTATGAAAAGCCGATAAGAAACAAGAGATCTTTAAAAACAACATATGACTTTTTAACAATTATTCATCAATCAAAATATTTTAGCTATTTTTTAGGAACATCAGTCACTTTCAAACTAACAACAGCTGACACAGGATTATATCATACTCACATTTGTCAATGAGATACGGTTAAATGTTATTATGGAATTTGCTTATTCAAAATCAAAGTAAGGATAAAATGTATAACCCTTAAGGGAGTAAGGCACCTTCCTCATTGGATACTTTAATTACTCCTGTGATCGTGACCATGTCTCCTGGTACACAGCTGTCCACTAGGTCCTGAGTGAGTTCACACTCAATAGTACGGGGAATCCGTCCTGATTCACGCTGATCATCTGCTATTAACTCCTGAACCCTGATGAATGCATATAGAGAGAAAAAAAAGAAAAGAAACTATACTGTATAAAACAGCTATTATAGATGGGTTAATTTTAAAATCATAACACTGCAATCTTTTTTATTAACATCTGCAATGTTTAGGTGAAACTATTACTGCTGGACAGAACTGGCAAATTACAAAGTGCATTCCTAATACTAAGCTACTGTCAAGGCCTGTTACTCCATTGTGAATCTGTGTGTGTGTATAGTGTTCTCATTTCTAGTTATACATACACTCTGTATATACTTAAGCATATATTCACTATATACATGCATACAACTTGCCCAAGCCTACATCTTGTCTTACTTTTAAATGTGCAATTTATTCTTACTTACAGTTTACACACATATATGTATACATTTACTTTACAGATGTGCATATTTATACTCCTAGATTTTATACTGTACTGTACATTTGTATTTTTTTAGACTGTATGTTTGAATATTTTATTGTATACAGTGCTGTGACAGTATTTTATTTTATTCTATAGTTTTTCTTAATTTTGCTGCTTTTAACTTTGTACTGTCCATTGTCTGCCATGACCAAACAAATGTCCCACTTGTGGGACTAATAAAGGTTTATCTTATCTTAAAATATTAGAACTAGAATTCCATGCACTGGAGTTTCTAAAAGAAATTTTGCAAATAGCAGTTGCAAAAAAACTGAAAATGAATCTTTGCTGACTTACTTAAGCAAATAAATTTGGAAACGGCCTCATTTGTAAATATCAATATCTTACTTTATAGTCTGCCAGTCAACAGTGAGTGTTAGGGGTGAACTTCTGTTAGCGGTGAAGGTTCGACCACGGCATTCTTTTTGCAGACACTGAAGAAAAAAAAAGTAAACATGAAACAACTGCATCACTTGTTTGTAGCTTGTTTTTACTATGTAATACAGAACAGAAAATGTTAAATGGCTAAAAACAGAAAGACATCTCAGGTTAACCCCTGTCTATTCCCAGCAGTATGTTGTGAAAAAGAAAACTGTCCACATAAAAGAAGGTGGGAAAAAATCTTTCAAAAAAGCATTAAAACCTGGAGAAATATTTCATGTCTAATGAAAGTTTTTTTATAAACAACATGGTACATTTTCCTATTTCTGTGTCTATATTTTATCATTTTTAAATCATAAAAATGTTTTTTCTCATAATGATTCATGCATCACATGTTTATTTATGATCAAAAGCCAGACTAATTTAAATATACCAAGTTCAGGTCTCACGCCTAGGTGGCAACATCATTTACAGCATAATGTTTCTACAGGTAGAATCAAGGGCAGAAATTCCCAAATATATTTTACCTTAGTGGGTGTAGTATATTTCCCATCAGGCAGAGCCAGACTCTGAGTGTCTCCACAGCTGTTACAGATAAAAGCTATTTTGCTGCAAAGAGGTTTGATGTTGCTCACTCTCACCACAGTCCCTCTAATGGCCACAAATTTTCCATATAAATTGGCCCTGAGCATCTTCAGTGTGGTCAATGGCTCATAGTTATAAATCCTAAATGAAAAAAAAAAAAAGATGATTGCCACAAAGCTATTTGCTTCAGTCTTCAAAAATGTATATTATGTTATCACCAAACCCTTCATAATGCTTTCATTTAGGTATACACTTAATGCATCAAAACCAAGGATCTCTACCCACAAAAGAAGTCAAGAAAACATAAAAAGGTGCAACGTTACAAATACCACATCATTTACTAGATATTTCACTGTAACAATAACTATTTTGACAATATCATATACACTACAATAATATCCTACCTAGCACTTATATGTGGTATGTTGATAATAGGAGTAGCGTCAGTAGGCAGCCCCTCCTGGACTTGTAGCTCATCAGCATGCCTTTCCAGATCCTTTGTCAGCACCTGTAACGAAAAACAAAGGAGGATTATGAATAACTAATTGATTGACCTTTTTGGAAGACATTCTAATGGCTTCGAAAAAGGTCAGTAGAGATGTCTCCTGCATGTTTACTAATTACTGATAGGAGTCATTGATAATGGCCAAACAACCACCTGATGAATGGCTAAGCCCAAGCAGTCAAGCATCTTTTCAGGCATGTCTCTGAGCTCTCGAGCAAGATCAGGAAGAGCTGCAGAAATGTGTTTGTTCAAGAGAAGGTCTTTGTATTCCACCAAAATGCTCCCTTTTCTTTCAATTTCATCCTGAAGTAGAAAGAAAATGTTTATCTATGACATCTTTATTCATGTTGAAGAAATAAAGACTACATTTAGTATGTACCTTATCATACAGATCAATTTGTGATGTAAAGTATTGCTCAAATGCCTTTATCTTCTCAACATAAGTTGCAGATTCCACAAAACCTTTAAAAATAACAAAAACGATGTAAAACTGATGCATGATACAAAACAAAAAACAACACTTTGCCACAGACAGAGTGAAACGCAAATTACTGTCAAATAACATGAAAATATGTCTTTTAAACAACAATTATGTTTGATCCAGGAAACTAGACCAAAACATAATGCAGAACATACAAACCTTCAGAAAAATAGAGCCTCCATCCTTTGTACGGACATGCAATATCAAGTGTTGTTTGAGTTACATGGGGAACTGGTGAAGCAAACTCTGCACCTGTACACAGAATACAGGGACTAATATGTGAAACAATGCCTGCCACAAAGCTACAAACCCCAAGCCCATGTGAGCCTATGTGAGTATTAACATAGCTTATTCAAATCCAAAGTGTCACCATGCTGTGTGTTGTTAGATGAATGGCTGCTGCCTCCTCTACGCCAAGGACGACCCCTCCATCCTCTTCCCCTTCCTCCATTCCAGCCTCCTCCTCGCCAAGCAGCTCTTCCACCATGCTCGGAGGCTTTTCCACCTCTCCATGACCCAGAACCACCTCCACCTCTCCATGACCCAGAACCACCACCTCCCCTCCAGGAACCAGAACCACCTCCGCCCCTCCAGGAACCTTTTGAGGCTCCCTGTCCATTCATGTCATATGTCACAATTCTTTTTCAACTGTTGGGCAGAAAGGAACAAAAAATCTCAGTCTATTTATTAATAGATGTACAGTTCAGTATGCATAGGCTTTGAGGTAATGTTTGGTAATGACGTGATTTGGTTCTATTGGTTTCAAAAGCATCTTCACCTTCTGCTTGTAAGATAACTATCAAACATTTCAAAATATATTGGGATTAGGAAACTTGAATGGCAAATATGTTTATTTTCCATTACAGATTGGACACATATATATTCTTAGCAATCACCCCATCATAAACACATTAAGTCCTTTTTAGAGGGACACGAGTAGAGAAGATACATGGGACAGAGAGCAGATTACAGTCTTGTAAATTGACATTTCATACTTCACAGTAAATACACTATGGAGAAAAGTATTGGGATACCTGACCATTACACCAGTAGAGACTTTAATGACTTTCCTTTCAAATACATCGAATTTAAGATGGAGCTGGCTCGACCCATTTGAAGCTATACCAGTTTCCAATTTTTGTCCCTCACTGGAAGTAAGGGGTCAAGCACAAACTCTGAAAAACAGGTCTCCCAATGCTTCTGTCCATATAAAAACATTCTTTCAAAAAAAGCAAAATCGGGGAAATCAGAAAAGACAACAGACAACGGTACTAGGTATTAACAGGTTGTTATTACAGTGAGGGACACTAAATCAGCACCGGGCTCAGAAAACATGCTAGTGTTTAGTTAGCGACTTAACAATTTAAAATAAGCAAAATAGATACTTTAGCAGCCTTTGCTTAAAGGCTGCCTGGCCACATACCACCTTAATCAACGTCTTCAAGTAAAACAGACACGGATATTAAAATATGCGTGGCTGGATTCCTCTCTCTTATTTGTCAAAAAACTCTTCTTAGAAGCTTCAGTCAAAACTGCCGCCTTTACTTCAACACGCACGCGCGGTGTACACATGACAACTCTCGCGATAATCTCCTGCACAGCGGAACGTTCTCTGAACTTTTTGTCCATAGGAGAGGACAAAAGTGGACAAGAATTTGGGGGACAACTCCATATTAAAATGTATTTGAACGCAATATCATTAAAGTCCCAGTTGGTTTAAAAGTGTGTCATACCAATATTTGCCCATATAGTGTGCTTTTAGACGTAAGATGTCAGATAACTTCTGATTTTATCCCATGTTTGAAATGAAATACTCTTGAAAATCTGTGGACAAATGTATTGGGACACACATTCTAATTTCAGTGAAGGGCAATAATCTTAATGCTTACCAAGACATTTCGGGCGTGCTTCCAACCTTGTGGACACAGTTTGAAGAAGAACCTTTTCTATTCCAGCACGACTGTGCCCCAGTGCACAAACCAAACTCCATAAAGATATGGCTAGATGAGTCTGGTGTGGAAGAACTTGACTCGCCACCACATCGCTATGCCCTCAACGCTAGCCAACACCTTCATATATATATATGTGTGTGTGTGTGTGTATTCAATGTTAGGCCCTGTGCATGTAATAAAGGAATTATTGGTTTTAAAAATTCTAAATGGAGGCCTGTCAGAGGGTGGCGCACGTCGGCCTGCAGGGCCTTTTTTTACCTACCCGTATTCATACAAACCCAGCCCCTCGCACGCTAACAATATCGAACTACTGCTGACGAGCACGACCTAACAGCCAATCACAGCTCGTGACGTGGAGCATGCTGACCAAACACATCAAAACGGAGGCGGGATTTGACCGATAACGGGTGTGGAAAAATACGCAGGAAGCTTTCCTCAGCACCACAGCAGAGGGACCACGGACATCATCATCTAGATATCATTTTAGGTCAGGTCCAGCCTGCCTGCTGTTTTGCACACTAACCAGGAACCTGCATAGAGAAAAACAAGCATGGATAATTCCGGCAAGGAGAAGGAGGCCATGCAGTTAATGGCTGAAGCAGACAAAAAAGTCAAGTCGTCAGGGTCGTTTCTCGGAGGGATGTTTGGGTAAGCTTGATGTCGCGACCTAGCCATGGTGCTAAAATTGATGCTTCGATGATGGTGATTCGACATCCATTTAATCATGGACATCGCATCGCATCTATCTTTAGTTCCCTTTCCAGAAACAGCACCACGTCTGTGATGAAATGTCATTGTCTGTGCTGTCTTAAAAACAACACAATGTTCTGGTGCAGCATCTGTCAATGTCATATGGCCATATCTGCCATACAAGAGTATGATACCTATAAGCAATGTGGACTACATATCTAGTGCTTGGCCCTGTATGTTTTAGAACATGGAATACACATAATAGCAATAATGTCTCCCAATTTGTGAAATCCAGACTCCCTTTTCTTGCAGGGGCAACCACAAGGTGGAGGATGCATGTGAGATGTATGCAAGGGCTGCCAACATGTTCAAAATGGCCAAGAACTGGAGTGGTATGCATAACACCGAAGCCTCCTATGCATATGTAATTTCACTGTTGTCATACACTGTTATCCTGATGGTTTTTATCATCTAGCCGCAGGGAATGCTTTCTGCCAGGCCGCAAGACTTCATATGCAAATGCAGAACAAGCTGGACGCTGCCACCAGCTTTGTTGATGCTGGCAATGCTTACAAGAAGGCAGATCCTCAAGGTGAGGAAATCAGATTTATTCTTCTATGTACCTTGCTAATGGGGGGGGAAGCTACATACGTTATATTGAAGAAAATTTTTTTCCAGTTAATGTGATTTCAGGCAGTAATTTCTGGAAAGCTATAGTACTCACTCCTTATCTGTATAGTAGTTCTTAACCCATCCGTGAGATTATATTTCAGCACCAAAAGGCATGAAACTGAGGCCTACTGTGGATATATCTTTTTTTATATATATATTGCACTCTATTTTAAGTTGCATGGTGATCAGCAAAACACTGTGTTGAATTGTTGCTGTACGTTGTCTCCCAGTGTTTAAATGCAATTTCTCAGTTTTACAGTCACTAACAATTTGATCTATTCTTTCTTAATGCATCAAATAGAGGCTATCAACTGTTTAAATGCAGCCATCGACATATATACAGACATGGTAAGACAAAAGCAGGTGTAAGTGGTTAGGACACTCTTTTCTTGTCCAGAAATCACACAGAAATGTGTGCTTTTTGTAAGCGTCACTCTTTTCGTTCACAGGGACGGTTCACAATTGCTGCCAAACACCACATGACTATTGCAGAAGTGTACGAGTCCGAGCTGGTGGATATTGAAAAGGTGGGATGTGCTTACAGTTTATTTTACTAATTTTGCAAGTAACTCTTAGACAAAGAACTGTATTATACAGTACCAGAACACTTGGGTATAATAAAGGCTATTTAAATGAATAGCCTTTAGCTAGAGACTTTTATAAAGGAGACCATGGTTTGACCTAAACACTTTGGGGTAATATAATGGCTATTTAAATGAAAACATGAGCCTTATAAGATCTCTATATGCCCTGCCTTCCTTACGAGTAAGGACCCACAAACATCCTGTTAACTAAATTGTAAGTAGATGTGCAGTGACTTTGGAATATCATGTCACATTGTTTTTGAGAATGTGGTGAATTTTAGCTGGATATCATTTCCATTCTTTAGATCCAAGTTTTACAGACATAAATGAACTGCTCTGATGAAAGCAGAACTGCAGTGACATTTTCTAGTACATAATATAGTTCAGTATTGCTATTGTATTGTATGCACAACTTCGTATTTTTGTAGCTTCGCTGAAGGTGTTGTCAGGGGTCACTGAAGCTCAATGACAATTCAGCAGTGAAGAACCAGCTTTATATGATGGTTGGCAACAAACTTCTAATAACAAGAGATGAATAAAGTCTGTATCAAACTTTCATCTATCATGAAAAGATAAGATAACCCATTATTAGTGAAAGTGACCATTCAGTAAACGCACCACAGCCTATACAGCACAAACTTTGTCCTCTGTATTTAACCCATTCAGTGAGAGAGCATGCAGCCAGGAACACGGCGCCTGGGTAGCAGTGTGTGAGGACGGTACACTGCTCAGGGTACCTCAGAGGTGCTTAGCAGTATTAGGAATCGACAATTTCCTGATCGCGGGGCGAACATCCTAACCATTAGGCTATTAGTCCCAGGGGTGGGAAATTTGCATTTTATCATGAGATTCATAGGTTCCTAATTGATCATCAGATTTGTAACAGAACAGTACAGCTCTCACTGTCAGCCAATTAAAAAATTGCCTACTGACTTTTCCTAATCTTTGGTTTTAGGCGATTGCCCATTACGAACAGGCAGCTGACTATTACAAAGGAGAGGAATCTAACAGGTATTTCTTTACAGCTTAAATTTTATTACAGCTTAATATATTTGTGATCAAGCTTTGTTGTTTAGTGTTTTAAATTTGGTGCATTTCTTTATATTACCATCTCTGTGCTGGTTGCGTGAACATGTGTCACTGTTCAGTTCTCATCATCATTTAAACATTCTACACCAAATGTCATGTATTAATTGTTTTTGTTTTTTTTTTAAATATGTAATATTTAATTATTTGTATCTAATTTGACAAATACTGGTTATAACCAGTAGAATATATTTCACATACATTTCTTCTTCTAAATCAAATCATTACAAAGTAATAATAAAACAGGGATCACTGTTTTCTTTCAGCCATTGCATGTTAGGCATTTAATCTGAGGCCCTAAATAACATTTCAGATTCAAAATCCTGAATTTGTCAGACATATGCATGCTTGCATGTGCCTAGTAAAACATGAAGATTTGTCTTGTTTCAGCTCTGCCAACAAATGTCTCCTCAAAGTTGGGTTTTACTGTGCTCAGCTTGAACAGTACCCAAAAGCTATTGAAATCTTTGAACAGGTTTGTATGCCAGCTTCGCACATATCATAGCCCTTAGCAGGAAAATCAGTTAGATTCATTATAATCAAACATTTCTTCCCTCATAGGTTGCAACAAGTACAATGGATAACCCCCTCCTGAAATACAATGCAAAAGAGTATTTCTGGAAAGCTTCACTGTGCCACTTCATCGTGGATGAATTAAATGCAAAGGTCAGTGCCTTTTCAAGCCAGCGCAGCTCACCGCCCTGATCTATATTCATTTTTAGTGCATCAATGATATTTAAAGCCTCTGGGAGTTATTTCATCATGTGATATATGACAAATCATATCCCTCACTTCATAAATGATTGTTTAAATGTGTTAAAAGAGTCAGGTTTTTGTTTGCTGTGATGAACGTATTGGATTTCTGTCTCTAAAACTGAAACCATTCACTTTTTACAGCTGGCCATAGAGAAGTATGAAGGTATGTTTCCAGCATTTTCGGACTCTAGAGAATGTAAACTTTTGAAGGTAAGTAAAATGATGCGCTTTTTATTTTTACGATGGATGCACAACTGAGATTGCCCTAAATTAAAATGCGCAGACCTAAACATGAACATGATCAGAGAATTAATTATTGTCATCTTGGCTGATCTCATTTCAATTATTTTACAATAAATGTTAAACAGTAAGTTGCTCTTTACTTTCAGTGGAGCACTTAATTTGATTCATTTTTAATATGCATCTCTTATTTAAGAAATTAAAATGCCAGTTTGGCCTGTTACAATAATACTAATCAAAAGTATTAAAATGTGCTGGTGTGCTTCATGTGTTATAGTTGTGGACATAGTGTGAATGCAGTCGTCCAGAAATTGGAATACATTCATGATTGGTGCATCCCTGTATTTGTGCAATGCTTTTTAATTATATTTTACTAGGGCGTGCTGTGCTTAATTTTTAAATTCACATTTCTTTGTGTAGAAATTACTGGAAGCACATGAGGAGCAAAACAGTGAAGCATTCACTGAGGCTGTGAGTGTGACTTTTAAATCTGGATGTCTATGACCGTCTCTTCTCCTGTTTGTAATATGAATGAATGTTTTCTGCCCATGTTGAGTTGTTTGCCTTTTCCCACTAACTCAGGTAAAGGAATTTGACTCAATCTCTCGCCTGGACCAATGGCAGACCACGATGCTGCTGCGTATCAAGAAAACTATCCAGGGAGATGGTGGTGATCTGAAGTGAGATGGCAGTAACACTGGCACACATCCCCCTATCATTCTTATAGTTTCTGTGTGACAATCTGGTCGAACACTTCTAGTAATGATAGCTCCAACATGTGCCCCAATGCCAGCCTTTTAGATATCTGCCAGTTCATGGGCAGATAGTTCAGTAATAAGACTGGCATTCAGGATGCTAGAGTTACATACTATGTCAATATTGTCAATATTACAGAGGTTATCCTATTTAATGGCTAGTGTTTTCCTCTATCCCTTTAACCCAGCACATAATGCATCTTAACCACCTTCTCTGTTCAGACTTTTCACTTGGTGTGTGGCATGAAAACTCCAGCAGAGCTTCAAATCTGCCAGATGTTCACCTTGATGTTGTCACTGTCATTGTCCTGCATGATAATGGTTAAGTGTGTCAAAGTGTGGCCTCATGGTTGTGCAATTAATTTTAGAAATCAGAGAGATTTCATAAATTTTCAGCTTCCATTGAAAATTTATACTGCCTTTACTTTTCTTATATCATTATAGTGCCATTTTGTCTCATCTGTTGCCTATAAACATGGTCTGCCAGTGTCTAAAGTATTTTCTGTAGATTATGTGTTACATCACTGGAACAGTGTCTCTGCCTCATGAATGAACAACATGGTTAAGTGTATTGGTATTGCTGAAAAGAGTTCCTTGATCAAAACAAGTCATCACACTACTATTCGGATTGACATTTAAATATATTTTGATGGTTTGTTTGTTTACTATATTATTTTATCTATGTCTAAACTGTACTTCACTTTCTTTAATGAAGAATGATATTGTCAGGCCTGTTATTTTGGTCATCCACGTTATTTATTATGATTTTATTTCTGTGGATATATCTTGGACACAGTGTTAAGTTAAGAGGTGTGCAGACAGTACCTTCAGTCTCATTGTGGAACGTCACACCTGAAGCATGTTGTGTCCAGTGTGTTTCAAAACCTTTAAAAATATGTCAGGGAACAGGTACATGGGGAGAACACGTGGTGGTTTCTTAATGAGGCCCTGTATCGGATGATAAACGTGTTATATTGTGTCCTACTCAATAAATATTAATGGAAAATGAACCCTATTGGTCTAGATGCTTTATTTACATGTACACTATATGGCCAAAAGTATTGGGACGCACCTGTTTTTCAGGATTTGGTCCAGTCCCCTTACTTCCAGTAAAGGGCCACCTTGATGCTTCAGCAAACCAAGACGTTTTGGACGACGCCATGCTTCCAATTTTGTGCACACTTTCTGGAAGGCCCATTCCAGCATGACAGCGCCCCAGTGCTAAAAGCGAACTCCGTAAAGACGAGGTTGGATGAGTTCAGTGTGTAAGAACATGACTGGTCCACACAGAGCCCTGACCTCAAACCCATCCAACATTTGGGATGATCTTGGACGGAGACTGGGAGGCAGATCTTCTCATCCAACATCAGTGCCTGAACTAAAAAAATGCTTAAATGCTCTACAGAATGAATGGGCTAAAAATTCCCACAGAAGCTCCCAAATCCTGTGGAAGCTTCCAAGAAGAGTGGAGGAAGCTGTAATAGCTGCAAAAGCGGACCAACTCCAACATTAAAGTCCATTTCAATGAATGTCATTAAAGGTCCTGTTGGTCAGGCGTCCCAATACTTTGGACGTGTAGTGTACATTTAAACTATTCGGCCTTTTTTTTTTTACAGAAGCGCATACTGTCCTCCCCCCACCACCAAAAAACCGTTGTTTTTAGAAAATAGCATATTTTATGTTTACGTTTGACTGAGTGAAGCTAACGGCTAGTTACACACTGCATATAGCCATCTAAATCGGTTCTAACCCTGTAATACTAAATGTTTGGAGAGCAGCACTCTCGTCCATTTACAGATTTGCAAGGTTGTTCGAATGGCATCCAAGTTGGAAACAATGTGTTATTGGAGCTTTTATGGGGAAACTCGTTTAGAGCAGCTAATGTGCACAGTGGCCAGCAGCTCGTCTGTAAGGTAAGATAGAGGGGAGAGACGCAAATAGAAGAACAGAGTAAATTTACATACACCCCCACACACACACACGCACACACATATATATCCTCTTGAGACCCGATAATGCATTTTTGTGTACTGTAGTACACATTGTGTTTTTGATTATATCTCTCATCCTGTACATGCCACTTTGCTAAGACCTGTTGTGTCGTGGAGAGGACAACTGTAGCTATAAGATGATGTCACATGTGTGGGGGTCTGACGTTGCCAACCCCCACTTCCTGTCTTTTCAAGATGGCTGCCATCAGCACAAGCACATTTTATGGAAGAAAGAAAGTTAAGCATGATAATTATATTTAAAAATGTATTTGAATTATATATTTGGATAGATTTCCTAAAATTAACATCTAATAAGTTATTTGAGTAAGTTTTCAGAGTTTAGAATATTTATTTTCTCAAATGACTCATTTATTAATGTGTACTGTAGTACACGTCAGGACTTCGCGCTTGTGTTTATTTCACTTTTTTCTAGTAGACAGTTTTTCACAGAAGCAGAGAGAATTCTTAACAGAATCATTGAGGGAGATTCAGACTTAGATCTTTCTGAAGATGAGAGTCCATTGAGTCCAGGAGAGAGTGAGATCCCTCAGATATC
>JBBPDH010000001.1:25587699-25599684 GCA_037974565.1 Clupeocharax schoutedeni
CTATGGTTTATCCATAGCACTTCATGGTAGCTGTGGTTCTACCATAGTTTTCATATACATATACCACTTCATAGTTTAAAAAAAACATGAAAACCATGGTTATTTAATCATAGTAAACCATGGTTACTTTTCGTAATGGTAAAATCAGAGCTAGGTCTCTGTGTCCATGTGTGAACAGTGCAGGTAGTTATCTGGAGAATTAACGAGTGGGAGTGTCATCATGTGACTGGAATGAAACCAGGAGGAAGTAAACAGAAGATAGCAACAGACATGTCTACTGGAGATATGGCAGAGATTTGTCAACTTCGGTTAGTAAGAGCCAGTGGTGAAATCATCAGGCGACTGCGTCATGTCCTCCCTCCTGCACCTTATACCCATGTGCCACCCCACGTCCAGACCTCATGAATAACTTCCATTAGGTGAGAACATATCTAAAACTGATCTTTCGTGCACTGCATGTGTAAAAGGGCAACGCTGAAAAAAGATTCTCTGGACATTGAGTTTGTCTGTAAAGACAGCTTTCTAGTCGTATTAGTAGTTGTGTCTTACTTTTGGATTACTTTACAGTGGGTTTGTGCTGTATTCTTGTATTTGCTTATTAATTGGCGTGACTTGTAATAAGTTGGACATTTGTAGTGGGCGTGTCTCGCCATGGGAGTATCACACGCATACAATGGGCGTGTTTTTTTATGTGTATGTGTATGTGTGTGTGTGTGTGTGTGTGGAGATTCTAGAGTCTTGAGTGTCTAATACTAACGTGTCCTGCAGCAGGGAGGTCCTGTTGCGTCTCAGTTGGACTGAACTGTAGCATGATTAGCAGGAATAGCTTGTAGTAAGAGTGGCCTGTAGTCTGTTTAGTGGGTGTGTCTTGTCTGTGTGTGTGTGTGTGTGTGTGTGTGTGTGTGTGTGTATGTGTTGCGGTGTCCACCCCGTCCTGTTGTATTTATTGTTATTATCAGCACAACTGGCTTGTAGTGGGAGTGCCCTATAGTTTTTTGTAGTGGGCGTGTCTCGTCGTCGTGGGGGGTATCACAGCCGTGCAGTGGGCGTGTCTATCAGTCAGTCGGCGGGTCCTATAGTGCACTAAGCGCTGTGGGCGGAGGAGAGCGCTGGAACTGCGGCGTGCTCCTCTCAGCTCTTCACAGTTCTTCTCAGTCATTCTCAGCTCCATAGCTTTTCTGAGCTCCCGGGCGGTTTTCAGGCGGTGCGTGAGATCTGCTCGTGTGTCCTCGTGTGCCATATCGCGCTGTGGACGCTCAGAGATCCGTGTGTCAGAGCGAGCACTGAGGAACCTTGAGAGGAAACGAGTAGGCTGGAGCAGCTGTTCACAATAAAGGTAAGAGAACGGGAGTTGGGATACGTGGATTCTGGTAGCTCACTGTTTATTCCACGACAGTGTTGATGCTGAGGAGCGAGGGGGTGGTCTCCACTCCGGCATGTGTTATTTGTCACCTCGAGCTCTGCTCAGAAGACATGGGTCTGAAATCTCCGGTGGTGAGTTCAGAAATAAATAACTTTGAACGCCGATGTGACCATTTTTACATGCATTATAGTGCAATGGTGCCTCTTAATTTCTTATTTTTTGTTTGTGACAAGAAAAGTGTGAAAACCGTAGCGACACCCTTCTCTCTGTGCTTGGGAATCTGACACCAACTTTCGAGGCTGTCATTGCACTCGCAGGTGGCAACTTTTCAAACTGTGTGCTGTCTTCATCCAAGCTCTAACAACTCCAGCCAAGATTTTACTCAATATCAAACGCTTAGAATCCAAGTTCTTCTCATAAATAAAAAAAAATACAGTAAAACTACATTCATTTCTATACAACCTTGCTATGTATGTACTTTTCTAAATGGGTGCTGCATCATTTTATGATGTGAAATATCTCATGTGCAATAGTCTTAGCATGTGAATATCACTACTTATGCCAGTATTACTTATCTTCTGCTGATCTCTAACTACAATAACAGAGTCCTACCTATCATCGGTGTTATTTATAATTCACTTGTAAATTTAATTCACTTGTAACTGTAAGTTTCTTATCTAGAGTATTTATACTCAGCATTTATGTATATATGGTCTCGGACTAGGCTTCTAATATACTGTGTGCAAGCTGAGTTGCTTGCTTTGAATCGTTTCATTCTCATGTGAAACATTGTTTTTGGGTGCTGCGTCATTTCATCATGTGAAATATCTTATTATGTGCATTACCATGTAAATATCACTACTTATGTCAATATTACTTATATTCTACTGACCTCTACATGCAATAATGTATCACAGTGTATTTCACATTGACCTTTTTTCCTACAGAATTTTAATCAGATTTGATTTAAACTTTATATTATATATTTTTCTTGTCTTTGTGTCTCTGTGTATCTGTGCTGTCATAAGCAATTTCCTCCAGTATCAATAGTATTCTGATACTTATATAGGATTCCCAGACCAATTGTAGAGAAAACGTGGACAGTCACTATGGTTTAGGATACTACATGAGGATTATAGATTACTGTATTAGGATAAGACAGTACTACAATATTAGAAAGGGTGATTATTGTAAAGTTTGGTGCAGCATTGTAGTAAGATGATTATTTCTAACTGTTTTGGACATTTATTTTAGAAAATCTGGGAAAAAAAACTCAAACTATATTATAGTCAGCACTACATTGAACAATATCTGATCTCGAGGTTGATCAAACTGTTTGGGTGGAACATAAGAGATGTATTTGTGTGTTCAGCTGTGTCTTTAGCTGTTATTGACATGCACATAGCAGTAGCGTACATAATGCTATTACATAACTCTGAGATGAGTGATAATATCCACGACTAGCACGGTGAACTGGTGTTCCCTTGTGTGCTCAGTCAGGAGCTTAGCCCTGTGCCTGTTGGGGGTTGATGGGGTCTTCGAACTTTTGCAGGCTCCTGTGTGATTTAGCCTCCACACTCAAAGACTAATGGTAACCACCATCTGTGTCCATTTATACAGATGATACAGATAGATCATGTTTATTGATTTCTTTAAGTGATCGATCTTGGTGCACCTAGAAATGAACGCAACGCGGTGGTGAATTATTGATAAGGGATATACATTGCTTTAGTGAAGTCAGCTCCAAAGTGGAGAATATAGCCTCTTTGCTGGACAACGAGCATCATCTCATTTATTTGTGCTCTGTAGGTGCTGTTTAGACTCCAGTGTCAAACCTTTCAGAGCTGCTGTATTAGATTTGCATGGTGCATTCCCTTTGATTATGGTCCACACTGACATTCATATCCACTATTGTGTGACAGCCATGACATACTTGCATCAGTTGGCATTTTATAGCTGATTACAGTATTCTGTGAAATGTTTTGTGATTGCTATTACGCTTCCCTCACAGCTGAAATTATGTGAAATGTTTTCTCAGTTGTTGAAAGCCTTACCATCTGTTGTAATAGCACTACATTTGGGATTTCTACATTTAATCGGCATCATAACTTAAGGGAAAAGCCTACCAAAATAAGTCGTATGCTCTCTTTAAACAAGAAGCCATAATATTAGTCACATACTGACATAGCTTCTACGGCAACTTCTCAGAAATTCAAGTTAATCTTACAAATATTGTTACAAATGGCACGATGATGGAAGCAGCGCAGTCGCTGATGTGAAAAATGGAACTTACATTATCACTGCCAACTGTGGAAATATATTATCACCGCCATAACAAACTGCCTATTGTAATGTAACTTTATTCCCAGCTATTTTTACGTTTTTCACTGGTCCTTGGAATTTCTCACACCATTTAAACAGCGTGTTTTAAAAAAGAAAAAAAAAAAAAGAAAAAAACAGAAAAAGTGTAGGTTATGACACGGCAGGAATAATGTGAAATGTGTGAAACCTATTACTATTTCATTAAAAATCAATCCTGTGCACAATATATGTATCAGCTCCTTTAAAGGACCCATATATTGCATTTTTTTCCATTTTATTTTTTCCATTATAGATCCACCTATTACAATAGTGTTTTCACCATAAAGGTTTAGTATATAATCTATAATTTGTTTAAACTTTAAATAGGTTGTTTAATGTTACTGTGACCGTTATATATTTATGATTGGCTGCCTTAGTTTGGGCCTCATTCAGAAAGTAGTCTGAACCTCAAATTGTAAATGTAAATTGAAACACTTCCTATAATTTCAGTGTGAATGGGCAGAGCTAAACTGAACTGAATTAGCTGTATCTTTCCACTGAGCAGTGGGTGCTAAATATTGACTTCTCTAAAATGGTTACTATTCAAGCATAAGGTACGAAAGAGAAATGAGTTAATTGCTTGTTTAAGATAATATTTTACCTGCAGCTCATTTGGTCGGATTATGAAGGAGAGTGTGACAGCAGGCCCACAACAAAGTCTGAACCTGCAGTTCCCCAAAGTAAGCTTTTCAGTCTTCATCTGTGGCACCAGAACAAATAAACAACCTGAATTTATCCAGAAACAAACAGAATATAATTGCGCAAACACGACTGGCTGTGAGGTGAGTTACAGTTAGGCAAGTACTGGATAAAGTTGAATCATTTTTGGGTACAACCTTTTTAACAGAAGGATTTGCTATTATTAAAGCACAGTTAACGAAGTCAACAGGGCTTCCTGGAGTTTACTGTTTTATTCATTTTGCAGAAATGTTTAATAAACCTACAGAAAACTTTACATCTGAGTAAACTGTATTCATCAAGACTAAAATTACAGCTGTGATGAGCTGGTTTGTATCAGAAAAACCATGCTCATGAAATGAGTTGCTGTAACACACTATTGCTTAAATATGAGATATTTGTCCATGTGTTTGATGTTGCTTCTCTTCTTCCTTTTGATGAGAAGTTGCTTCTCATCTTCCCTTTTTATCTGTTCTGAAAGTCAGTCTTGAAATTTAACATTGTTAGGTCTATCACAACAATCCTGGTGGCGATTTCACTATTATATTGTGTCACAAGAGGCTTGGTGAGAATCGGGTGCATCTGATGGAATAAAATCGCCATCAGCAAATATTTGCATGAAGAATTCAGACAGTTGTTCACACTTGAGTGATATTTCAAACCAAATACCAGTGATGAATTATTGCATCCTGGAAGAGCAGTATAGGGTATGCTGGCGTATGGTGCTACAGTTGTTTCAATATCACGTATCTAACCTCATTTTTAAGCTTATCCAATTTTTCCCTAACCCCGGAAATCCCAATTTCTGCATGCAATGTTTACATATTTGCAAATATTTCCATGGAAAATACATCAGCCTACAAAAACAAGAAAGCACAGAAGACCGATTCTCTCATTTGTCTTGATGTTATAACATGTTTAGAGGACATGCAATTATTTTTTACTCATATACCCACATTCGCAGATTCAAGTAAAAATTAGAAGCTGTGCTTCACTGATTTAAAATGATTCTGTGTTACTAAAGATATTTGTGCGTATTTATGTATTTGTGTGTGTGTGTGCCATATTCTATTTTATGTTATTGTGTTGTATTATTTGCTACAAAGTAAAGACCAGTATGAAGCAAAATTCCCAATCAGGTAATCCAGCCACTTAAGGCTTGTACTGTAATAGTTGCATGAAGTTGTTTAAAACGAAAGGAAATATTTAAAAAAAAAATGGCAGTTAAAGGCAGTTAATCTTCAGCTTAAATTTAATGACCATACTCATTGTTATTATTATTGTTTATTGTATGTTGTTATTTAATCTGTGTTTTGAATAATGAATAAATAATGGGTTGTCTGTATTCCATTGTCATTCAGTCAGGCTGCATACGGTACGCGAGTTCTCACATTTATTCACATGCAGCTCATTTAACCCCAGGCTTTTACAGAGGCAACGTCCAGAACAGAGCTATCCCACACCTTCCTATCTGCTGTTTGTAAACCGTATTTTGGATACCAACCGAAAATTAATTGAAAAAGACCCTGTCGTCTTACATTTGGTGTGTTGATAATGTGATGAAATTCGCTGTAATAAGGCACTTCCTGATGAGTTTTTCAGAAATGTTAACTTTTGGGATAGCTGAGTCGGGTTTTTTTTACGGATAGTATTCAAAGGCAAAGCACTTTCTTAAAGAAGCTCCCGTGATGTTGTAAGTGAATGCCCGGGGTTAAAATACTCGAGCGCCACATCACCTCTTTGGAGGCCTCTCAAAAAAGGGGAAATGATTAAAAGCTTGTTGAAAGTCCTGCAGCACAGAAAAAAGGCCTTAATTGGGTAATGACTTTGCTGATATGGACAGAAAAGCCTTAAGGGTTCAGTAAGTGTTGCGGATCTGCAGACCCCGCTCTATCTAATGGATCTCCTGGTGCAGAATAGGCTGCTTCATGCCTGGAAATGTCACAAAGACTGGCGACTCTGTGCTCACTGCTCCGCTGATAGCAGTCTCTCGCTCTCTCACTCTCTCTCTCTTCCTCCCTCTCTCTCTTTCTCTCACTCTCACTCACTCGTGCTGCCCCCCTCTCTCTCTCTCTCGCTCTCTCTCTCTCCTTCTCTCTCACACTTTCACTCTCACTCTCTCTCTCTCTTCCTCCCTCTCTCTCACTCTCACTCTCAAACCATCCTTCCCTCACTCTCCCTCTCTCTCACTCCCACTCTCTCACTCTCCCTCCCTTTCTCTCTGTTTCTCTCACTCTCTTTCACCCCCCCCCTTCTTCTCTCTGTCTCTCTCTTTCTCTCCATCTCTTTCTTTCTCTCTCTGTCTCTGCCCCCCCCCCCCCTCCCTCTCCCTCTCCCTGTCTCCCTCTGAACTGGAATACATTTGGAAAGGTTTGAAATCTCATGGGGTTTTGTGAGAGAATGTATTTTTTGCTGTCACTGGGTTTAAAAGGCATTCTGTTTAAGTAAAGTTTGATTTAGGAGTGGCTCATTTGGCTCTATTTACTTTTTTGCAATTAGTTTTTGACTCTCCATGGTTGGTTTCCCTTTTTCTAAAACATACAATCTTTTGTTCATCTGAGGAATTAATTCATGAAGTCAGGCGTTCTTTTCCCTTTTTGTAATCTGTATATCCTTTAACAGGAGCTGCTGGGTTGAGTGAGGCTCACCTCTTTTCTAGCGCGATGTGCAGCCAACAAAGACATTGTGTGGTAAGTAGTTTTGGGATATTTTAGAGTTCAATGTTGAAATCTACACAGTTGTTTCCAAATAGCTCTCAAAGCTTGGTCCTGTATTTATTATTTATGAAGTATTAAATATCGCCTGCTTCACTGAAGCGTTCTTCAAAAAACCGCTTTGTAATGCTTACATTTTTGCTTTTCTTCCTGAATGTTGTGGGCTGAGGTCACAGGTCAGATTTTATCGCTTAAAAGCTAGATGCTGTGACTGGCCGGGCTCTTGTGGGCTGTGTTGTTTGACAGCGTTATTGCTGAGTAGAGCCGGTGAGATATCATGCTGGGAGCCCTGCTGTGATGCTGTCTCAGAAGGGGTGTGCTGCTCCTTTGCCTCTTAGCTTCAGACAGCTTAATTGCCATGTGTTGAGATGTATGGACACAGATTACAGGGAAAATTCAAGTCAAGGGAGAAGTATGTTGCAATAAATAGCTGTTTTGGGGGAAAAGGGGGGTCCACAGCACCTACTCTGCATAGTGTGGAGGCTGTCATTTTTATGGCCACCAAAATTTCCGCATGCACTTTATTTTGGTGTCAGAATGTCTTTCTTACCCCATCATGTCATTATGTGACGGTCAAATAATGTATATTCATTTGTCGTCCATTAATATTGGGCAATCAAGAGCTTCCAAACAATTTCTTCAGGTTAATGACTATTTATCCTAGAACTGTGTCAGTGCTTAACCAACAAACCCTGCCTAATTGCAGATTAAGTGGCTGGATCACTGCTTTGTTGCACCTTGATGATTGCATATTAAATTACAGCATGTTAGTAAAGGCCTAGTTTTGTTTGAAATAATGAATAGATTGTTACATTGAATTGAATATGCATTAACGGACATAATCAATGAAGATACTTATCTTGATTTATTCTGGAAAATGTGAATAATCATTTTTTGGTGGTTAATATAATAGTTACTTGTCATTCACAAAAGCTCTAATGAGTGCAAACAAATTTCCCCCTGGATTTGTCTGTTTTAGCAGTAGTTTAGAAGTGTGATAATTAAGTGCATTCATAATTCCAGCTCATTTTCTTTTGACTACACACTGTGTAGTCACTCGTTGTCCAAGGCCTACAAATGTTTGTGGTTCAAATATATTCAGAAAACTCTTGGAAACTGGACTTTCTGTAACCTTGCCAATGCATTTTATTCACTGCAAATCCTTTTTCTCCCATTCCGACCCTTCTGTAAATTGTGTGTGATTGTATAGGGATACGACCCATGTACGCTGTAATGTCTTCATCAGTATTCATAGGTCATTTAATGTTGTTTCAGTTCCCAAAGTGAACTTGTCACTTGACTGAAGCCTGGCAAATTAGAAAGTAAATTTCACAGAATAACCTCAGATCACCTTGTGCAATTGCAGTCTTGATTATATATAGGTGAAGACTATGTGCAGATATTTATTTATTTAAATGTGCATAAGTGAGTGTATGTGAAAGCATACTTGAGTTATTGTTAAATATGCAGCTGATTCAAGTGGCATTAAAAACCCGCATAAGCAGGAATGTATTTTTTTCTTGTAAAGAAATAAACAGTTAATTATAATCTAATCTAAACACAATCTAATCAGACGCTTTTCTGTGAAGGCCACATTATCTATTTTGGGGATGGTTTGTTTTGCATGGCAGGTTCCATACTAGAGTATAAAATCAATATGAATAGAGAGAATTCTTTGCTCCTTTCACTGTAAGGCTGCTGGCTAAAGGTTAATTGCTTTTGCTAATGTTATTGAGGCCCCTGTAAAAGTGGGTCACGCGCAAGGCTTGAGAAAGTGGCCTTTGTGATAGAAGCCGTTTCTAACTCAGTTCATGATGAGGCTGAGGCAAAGGTTTACCTTCACTTCAGCGCAGAAATTCACATCAAATCCTTAGAAAGTTCTTCCTGAATGGCTGCGTGTCATTCGTGTGGGCGGTGTCAGTTCAGGGTAGCTACAATTCATACACACAAAAACACTGAGGTCTACAAAGAAGGAATCAGAATTTCACTACTTTCTTAATGAACTAATAAGAATCTGTAGTTTGCAGGATTAATGAGTGCATTTCATCAGTAAACAACTATCATCATTTTCCTAGAATAAGCATTTAGCATAGAGCAGGGGTTGGCAACCTTTAACACACAAAGAGCCATTTAGACCCAGTTTCCACAAAAGAGAAAACACTGGGAGCCGCAAATCCTTTTAGACACCTAAAATGAAGATAGCACTGCATATATTGGTTTTTACTTTTATGCTATGTATGAAAACAAGGCTAGTGTATTGCTCGTGAAATTTTATTTATTCAAAGAAAACATTTGAACATTTAGAACTCAAAAACACAAAAAATTAAACACACTGTATTTTAATGGTACAAGATCACAATAATCTTCAAATTTCGCAACATAAGGATAAAAGAGCAACAGGTTGCCGACCCTTGGCATAGACACTCGATTTTTCATAACAAACCGTTTATTCTCCAGTCAATTAAGCCCACTGAAATGAAATTAAAAGACACTTTATGAATTTTAATGATGTTTATTTGATGTCACAATAATTCCATTTTTACACATGGCCTATAAACATTTCTGGATGACTCCAGGTTGCTGTCACAGTCTGAAAGACAAAAAGAGTAATGATCTTGCTTAGGGCTGCTGTCACAATCCTAATCCGACCAAATGAACTAGTGAAGTTTTAACGTAAATAAGTACGTCTTTTTTGTTTTATAGATCATGTAGAAAGTACAAAATCAGTAACAATTTTAAGCAAGTTGTTATCTAGCAACCGGGTGATAGTTGCTGTAATAAAATGAACCATTTACTCAACAACCCGTATGGTCCAGTTCTGCACATTTAGGTGCATAAACAGCTAATTTAATATTCACTGTTCCTGTGATGTCATTCAAACCAACACAGTTTAGCTCCACCCACTCACTCTTTATTTATTGATTTATAGATAGTGTTTCAGCAAAGGAAAGCAGCCAATCAGAGCAGAGCTCATTTACATATGTATAAAGACAGGTTTATAAGATTGTGTCAGGGAATGAATTGCTATATAATACCACATTGCCATGGAGTGAACCACAGGGAAAAAAAGGTTAGATATGGGCTCTTTAATGAGAAAATGGTGAATTAATCGTACTCCCACAAATCTGAAGTAGTTTCAAAGTGCATTCAGTGCTGTTTCATGTGTACTCACTTGGGCTAAAGAACCGCTGACCACAAGAAACATAAAAAGGGATGTTCGCCAACAATGATTTTTTTTTCTCCATAATTATTGACTTTGTGTTAGGTTTCCTATCTGTTTCTGAAAAGGTTATGGACCATGAAAACCTGACGTTCTGAAGAAAAACATAATGTCTGATTTTGCTTGATCAAACTCAACACAGAAAGTCATCAGGAAGATTAGATTTTTTATGGTCAACACAAAGCTTCAGACTGCTATAGCTAGATCAGCCACTGATTTGTAAAGTAAAATATGCAAATGCAATGCAATTTCAGTAATGCATCTGTTTGTAGTCTGATTTTTTCCCTCTCACAGATATGCTGATGGTGCTGTTCGCTTTTGCTTCCCTGCATTTCCCTGCTAATGTCTGTCTCAGACTTCACTGATGGCCGGCTCTCTTTAGGACGATTACATTAAACTGTTTCAGGCAATAGCATGGCGTCCATGCTCACAGAATTAACAGTGCGGGTATTGTGTGCTTGGCTGCAGTGCATTAAATTGCCCAACTGTGTTTGATACATTGCAGCAGTCACAGCAGGGTTGGATGCATGTTTATTTTATTTCCATGTATTGCTGGGATTAGGGTTTAGATCCCTTTTAAAATGAAATACCTCTATTTCCAGTTATTCACATTAATTTAATTCTCTAAGGTTTCTCCAGAAATCAAATATTTTTGCCTTACCACAGGCAGCCCACCCACACCAGCTCCGGCCCGAAGAACACTGTTCACTTCTGCAAACTTGAGAGTGTGCTGATATGTTCTCATTATTCAGACATAAAAGACAGAGAATACGTCTTTCCTGCTATCCTGTTTCATGCATTTTCTTTAATAAATATGATCTAAAATGTGTTATTTCTGAAACTAGATACACAGATATGGCCCGCTGAGAACGTTCTGTGTTGTTTTTAGTGAATCTGTTGTAAGATTATGGTCAGAAAATGTCTCTTCCCCATTACACTTTATTCTGCCTTATTTTATTTTAGGCAGCACAGGGCTTGTTATGGTCTTGTTATTTGTCCAAGAAACTTCCATTATTTTTATTCAGACCGCATTACATGCCATTCATTATCTTCATCCAGAGCCACATATGATATTTTAAAATTTAAATTATGTTTACATTTCTTTAAGATTTAAAATTATTCAGATTTTCAACAATGTTCAATGGTTTAAATATTTTATGGGAGGCATTAAATGCTGTGTTTAAGTAAATTCTTTTAAAAAAACATGTTGGAATGGAAATACTGCATTTCATTGTTTTTCTGCATAGACTAGACAGTGTCTGGAGTCTATATTACCAGCAAATCCAAAGCAGAAAAACATTATCACTATAAAGGCTAAGATTTTACTCACTCATTGCATGTGATATCAACATCGCAACACTCAACTACATTATCACATATCACATTTTTTCCTAATATCGTGCAGCCCTAATATATATATATATGTATGTATGTATGCATGTGTGTGTGTGTGTGTGTGTGTATATATATATATATATATATTTATATGTATATATATTAGTGCTGTCAAGCGATTAAAATTTTTGATCTAGTTAATTACATGGTGTGGGTATTAATTAATCTAATTAATCGCATTTAATCGCACAAACATACAGACATTACAAGAAGCAGTTTTTACCATTTATTACTGAATACAAGCCTCTACCTTA
>JBBPDH010000001.1:25599784-25619394 GCA_037974565.1 Clupeocharax schoutedeni
GTCTGAAAGCCCGCTAGGCTAATGAGTGAATCTACCAGCTACTCAAGTGACTCGCAGATCCGGATCACTTTACTGAGGGACTCAGAGGGAGCCGAATCCGTAAAATGATCCAAGTATCCCAGCTCTACCCAAGAGTATCTTGCTGCAGTTCTACAAAGTGTAACGTCACATGTCTATACGCGTTAATTGCGTTAAAAACATTAACGCGTTATTTTTTTCTGTGATTAATTAATCTAATTAACATGTTAACTTCCCAGCACTAATATATATATAATATAGAGAGACAAAGACAGAGAGAGAGAGTGAGAGAGAGAGAGAGTGAGCGCGTAATGAATGAAGCTTAATACACACTGAATAAACCATTCAGAGGGACTACTTAGGCCTTAATTGAGCAAAGAGTTCCCAATATGTGTTCCTTAAAAGAAAGCGTTCATCACTTCTGTTGAATTCAGTGTGTGTTTACAGATGTTTGAAGCACCTCTGTGGAGTTTGTGAGTTAATATCAAACAGCTCAGCCCGAGCTTGATGAAAAGAACGCATACTTTGTTGGATTTGAAAACTGACAGCTCAGCACATCTCAGATGATTTTTGGATGCGGCTGATGCATTTGCATGCTCCACAGACTAACAGACTGGTTGAGCTCTCTCATCTGGATCACTGCTCCCTAAACTCAAACTCCAGTGTGGTAGTCATACATATGTATGTTTGACATTTCGATGTCGACGAGCATAGCCAGACTGGCAAGACACAAATGTTTCTCATATATTTCTGCATTTTTCTTTGTATGATTCAAATTCACATTGCAAGTCCAGTAGGCAGTTGTTTATTATGGAATGTTACGTGAACTATTAAGTTTCACGATCCAGTCACCTCTGTAAGCCCTGTACTGGCACAGAAAGGGTTACATCTGTGAGAGTGAAGTGCACTGTCTGTGAACTGGTCTAATAACCTCTCTGTGCCCTGCACTCTGTCTGACCCCAACATGATTCAGGGCTGGTAACCATGCGTGAAGTAACATGATTTCTTAATGAAACATTTAAGATGGTTTGGGACCCCCTTTTGCCATTTAAAGTGGAGTGAGGCTCTCTCCCTTTTCACTTTGGCACTATTGAATGAGACATTCTCAGTGTTCTACGAACCTGTTCCACCGCGATAAAAAAGATAAAATGCAGTTCTTTGATGCAGAGGAGCATTTTTATTTTTTTCCCCAAGACTTTTGAGGGTAGTCAGGCTGTAAGGTTTGCTTCATTTTAGTTAGTTTATTGAGTGAGTAAGTTGAGTGACATTGCATTTTGCTATTGTACTGGATTTTGCAAGTGGGGATTTTTTTTCTGTGTGTATCGAGGAAATGCAGATGAATTGTAATTAGCAAAAGCCTTCTACAAAGATAGCCTCTCTAAAACCTGACATGTGAACGGGAGTATTTGAAGGTAATGTAAAAGATTGTTGAAGCCGCATTGGCAGCGCTACCGAGACAGATCTGCTGTCTTGTCTTTCCCCATTACTTGCTGTGTGCCTAAGTGGCTGTGGCAGGGCAGCTGGAGGATTGGCATTATTTCAGAAATTTCCTGCTGATCAAGGTTGCCAGGTGTAAGTTCATAGATTAGATGTGCAGTCACAAACAAAGACTTCCAACGCTGGCACCTCTTGAGTAGTGGATTTTTTTTCTTCTTCTGGAAAGCTGCAGCTCTTTGCCTACAGGTATTTAAAATTTCTCTCTTTGAAGCTCTATCTTTAGACATTATTCACTGCTTAACCTGTTAGTGTGTATCTTAACAGCTATGGCTTCATCTTGCTCAGTTCCTCTCAGTTTCTTGCTTCAGGCCTCTTAGTAAAAAATACAAAAACATGGTTTCTGAGCTCTTATGGGCTTGCAGAATTGTTCGCAGAGTAATGGCCGATGCATAAGGTCACTTTCCCTGGTCTGCTGGAACGAAGTCAAGGGCCAACAGACGAATAGAAAATGATTTATAACATTGGACCCTTAGCTTTAAATATATCTGCAATGTTTAGGGGTTTTTTCTATTTCAAGGCAATAACACAAGGCTAAGCCTCTGAGACGATGCCAGGGGTGATCTGGGCCAGGGTGAGCCGTGAGTGCCTTCGCAGCCCAAGCGCTCACCCTGACCTGAGCTCACAGTAGCATGTAAATAGTGGCTCTCAGATCGGTCACATCATGAGCTCTCAGATCGGATTACGGCTGAAGAGCACCGCACTGGCACGCATTAATGAGAATGTCTACTATGTAAATCATCAGCAATGACCCTGACCAGTGTTTTATTATGCTTGCATGGCCCACTGCACAGGGAAAACACTGGCCATAACACAGAAAACTGAGAAACATGCCTCTCAGTCCCAAATCCATATGATCCATGTAAGGTCCATATTCAAAAAGCAAGCTGAAGAAGTAGCCCTTATTGGATTCCCTGTTTTTGTTATGTATCCATATCTGTTTAGGATTAACTCTGCCTTTAGTGTTTTGGGTGAGTTTCAGCTTGCTGCTTTTTGATATAAGCTTCCAATCAGAATAGAGCTCATTTGAGTTGGTTTGAATATATCTTGAAGGCCTGCTTAATTCTGCTAAATAAAAATGGTCATGACAAAAACAAATGTGACCATTTTACAAGTGTACCTCAGTAAATAATGAAACACAAAAAATATAGGACGTAAGATAAGATAAATGAGAAGATAAACCTTGGGAATTTACATACTGTGAAATATTTAGTTTTGCTTAAAATGACTGTTCAATCCGACCTGTTTTACATTTCCCACACTGGACAGTGTAAACTGTGTAAAGCTTAAATGAGAGCTGTGTTTTTTAATCAGCCTGCTGTGTTGTGAAATCTATAACCTTTCTGATCATATTTTGCCTGATCATCAAAAATACTGCATAGACCAAGAAATAGCAGCACCGTTAGTTTATTTTATTGCCTAATGTACTGATAGGTGGTCAATAGCCTGATAAGTGCATTATGTTCCTACAGGATCTCACTGCTGCAGTCGCACAGCAGAGGCTCTTTGCTGACTAGAATGTTGATTAAAGCTGACATTGTGATAATAATGCTTTTCTGGCCGGCCAGCTGGACAGGTGTTGCTGACGGTATAGTGTCTGCCAGAGAGCCAGGCTTTTTTTCCTTTTTATTCCCTTATGTTTGCCACAATGATCTCAGTACTTGTGTTCTAATGCTTTAATGTTAGTTCTCAGTGGCCAGCCTGCATATCACCTTTCAGAGAACACTTTGATAAATTATGAGAAGATGTATAGACACTCGAGTATATATAACCTATAATACACAACATGCAAAAAGGATGCCAATAAATTATGAATTTAATCGTTTTTCCCATAGGAATTTTCAGATAGGAATTGTCAAAAAGGAATTGTAAGATAGATTGTCAGAAATGCAATAATTTTATTACATGTTTTTTTTAAAGAATGAACTTAAACAGAGCATTTAATGACTCACATAAAACATCTGAACCATTGAATATTTTTTATAATTTTAAATCTTAAATAAATGTAAACATCATTTAAATTATAGTAAGTTCTTAGCCGGAAAAAAAATAGTAAAAGGAACAATCAATAACAGCAGCACAGAAAAAACTGCCCTCTTCTCTGTGGCACTGGGTGAAGAGTTTTGGAAAAACACCATTTATTGCAGTTCAGTCAGTCTTTTGCTATATGTATATTGGGATATCGCGGTGACTGTAAATTAGCGATATATTGTGCAGACCTTATATATATATATATAAGATGTGGGCATAGGTGGGGCCGTTAATGGCGATATTTTTGTATCACGCGATAAGAATCTCACGCGTTAACGCTGTTAACGGCCCAGCACTAATATACGTATATATATATTTATATATAATTGAGAGCTTTACATTTGTTTTTTGAATTTTTGGACTGGATTCTGCTTGCAAATTCTGAATTATACGTGAAGAGCCTTAACTTGTTTAATGAGTGCTCCTTCGAGGCTTGAGATTCTGCCAGCTCAAAGAATTAAGAGACTTCCGACTGAGCTCTGTGCTAGGGTCTGCGGGAAACCAGTGCTCACTGAATTGTTACTGTGATTCACTTTGAAAAATGGGGGTCACTTGAATCTCTCCCAAAGTGATGTCTGATTCTCTGCTAACTGCTTTTTTTCTCTTATGCATGCATTCAGTGACAACTGGTTATAATTTTGGAACAGTTTTGGATCATTCCTAAAAAAGACCTGGAGTTCTTAAACCACTAGTATACAAAGTAATATACTGAATATAATATCTTACCTGAATGCCTGTTGCAAAGACCTACTAGTCCAGGTCTTTTTGAAAGTGGGGGGATTCTGAGTAAGGGAGGTGGGTAATTTCCTACTGAAAAAAATATCGACTTAGAAATGGTGTAGTGTCGCATCATAACTAAATTCATCATCATATCCTGCTGTTAAATATTGACTTTAGACTTTTTAGTGCCTGGGTTTTCATTTCCTGTGAAAGAACAAAGGCACATTACGCCCTCCAACGTGTTATTTTCAGTTACCTGAACTCCGTGTCAGTTCGTTATCTGAACTCATGGCTTACTTAACATTTACCAAGCTCAAATAAATTAGGCAGCAAGTTTAGCATAAGAAGTTTATCTCATTCTAACTCCTCTTACATGATTTCACTCATTATTCTCTTACATTTTGCTTCTGTGCTTTTGTGGATCCTGATTATCTTGTATAATAAAAGACACAGTGCTCTCTTGAAAGGAAAAGTTCTATGATAGGAACATGCAGTGGTGCAAGAGATGGTCCAGAAACAAATGGCTCCTTAAACGAGTTGCTGGCTAGTAATGATAATACCATCTTATTAAATAATTCCAAATTGGTCAACATGGCTCACATTAGGCATACTTTATTCTATAACTTCTAAGGATAATGTTTGTAATACAACACTGTGAATATACATTGTATGTTACTTAATATCTGTGTAGCATAATACAGTAAGGTTTCGCACTTCAGATATGTCGATAGGTATAGAAGCTGTTTTTTCATTTATGTAACGTTTCCTACTTCAACTGAGTTTGTAGTTTTGATGCCTTTTGTTCTTTAAAAGACAGAGAGGCTTTAGTTCTACTAGCCTGTTTATACTTGCTGCCCCTGCATGCATTTGTGCTTTTTATTTCTTCCTTTCTAGGGTATAAAGGATATGCATTGATGAGCAGCTTTGGCCTTTAGTTTGCGAAGAAGCAGCATTGAGGTAGCATCAGTGTAAATTGGCGGAATATTCTTTAAACTGCCACTTAATCGTTGATTATGTCGAATCCTTCAGATGAGCTCTTGCGTGCAGATGCATATTTAAAGTTTTTGCACACTTGTGCTCTGAACAGCGTGACACTCGGCAGCTGAAAAACTTCCACTGAAATATTTAGTAGTGCGCATTCGTTCCAGCCAAGCATCCCCCAGTCTCCCGGTCCTCAAACACTGAAGTGGTTTATTCTAAGTATTTCTAATTTTTATTCATTTATCATTCTGTTAGACTGTAGCCATAGAATGTTCCCATTAGTGTGTGTGTGTGTGTGTGTGTGTGTGTGTGTGTGTGTGTGTGTGTGTGTGTGTGTGTGTGTGTGTGTGTGTGTCTGTGTCTGTATATATGCGACCTCATTTGGCCTGTCTGTCTGTGGCACCTTGCCAAGTGGAGCAGAGGTGGATGGAACAATAAAGCATGTTCTGTTATGAAGTTTTTATGGCCACTTATTAGCCACATGTTTATCTCTTCTAATACTCTCTGAGACCTCATTTTCTGGTGCAAAGAAAAAATAGCACTAAGCCATCAGCTAAGCCATTGGAAGTGTTTAGGTTTTTAAAAGGCCTTGTGTTCTTGATCTGAGCTGAGATTGTTCTAGAAATGCAGTCGAAGTTGGAGCAAAACAAGTAAATCCACATTAAAAAAAAAAGATCACAGTGGTACTTTTTAATCGAACATTTGTTAATGTGAACTACTTAAAATGGAACCACAAGAAAAATAAAATGTAATGATATTAATGCCATAATGGGCTAACATCCAATCACATGTGCTTATTTTGCTGCAGTTTACGCATTTAATATAGGCTCTAAACTCTTCAAAATGTGCCAAAAAGAGTTCTTTGAATGTTAACACAAAAAGATCGCTTCCTCTAAATTGCCTTTTTGGATAGTTTAGAATGTTCAAATGGGATGTCAGAGCCTTTTGAAAATTCCCATAATGTAGGTTTATACGTAAAGAGTTCATTCAGTAACCTGTACTTTAGGAAAAGTTCCTTACATTTAAAAACTCCATGTGGTAAACTCAGGAAAGGATTGTAATTTCTCATCATAATGTCGTCATCATACTGCCCACCTGTAGTCTGTGGGCAAGAGAACGATCCTTTGAGACCAGCTACACATCTTGAATTTTTAACACAAGGCTGCTGTAACCATAGCTGGGAATAGACTTTTTGGACATATTTCATCAAAGATCTGGATATTTCCTGTCCAGCTTCTTAAGATCTCCAGCAAATCCATTTTCCCCTCTTATGCACACATTTTATTCAGGTAACCAAGGGTTGTTGAGTGTTGGTTTCCTGCCTCAGGTGTATTAGAATGAAAGTGGACTGGAATGCATTAGACTGGAGCCACTGATCTGCGGTATAATAGTGAAATTTTAGTCTGGAGGCCACCATGCAATCCGAAATGACTAAAACCCTTCATGTAGTTTCAGCAGCTGTAGACAACAAGAGGGAGTTACACTAATTGATGCAGCTCATGCAAGCTTTCCTCTCTGTAGTGCTCAGAGGGACTGCTCTGTAGACTGTGATAGCCAAGGTCAATCTAAGTGCAGTAGGCATGTTTCCCAGGTCTTCGGGGAGGCATCCAGAGCTTTCTACACACAGCCTTGTCACAGCCGTGCTTTAGCGGAGCGTGGCTTAAATGGAGGTTGCTACGGAAAAAGCTGACTGTGTTGCGGGGCTGTAGAGCGGGGTTAACATTCTAACTCAGTCTGATTAACTGCTTTATACTGTACTAAGAAACAAGGCCCGCATTCAAGAAAAGAGGCTTACTC
Source organism: Clupeocharax schoutedeni (assembly GCA_037974565.1). Lineage (NCBI taxonomy): Eukaryota > Metazoa > Chordata > Actinopteri > Characiformes > Alestidae > Clupeocharax > Clupeocharax schoutedeni. The sequence continues at coordinate 25,606,826 of JBBPDH010000001.1, forward strand.
TGATGAATATATTTTCTGCTTGTTTTCCCTCTCCTGGAGGCTGAGATGGCCCATCACCTATGTTCACACATTGCTGATTTAATTTCAGGTTCAAACTACCAACCATAGGACCTGTGTGTTTGTTCCTCGTACAGATTTCCCCCAATTCCTGTAGGTCCTGCATGCTGACTGACAAAAACCAGCTTCTTTGATTAATTTTTTTTTTGCTTTCTGAAATGCCCGTGCTGGCTTCACACAGATGGCTAGCTTTGCATTTTCATTTCCTGGTGGACTGGAGCAGACCTCGCTCATTTGGTTTCTCCAGCAAGTGAAAATGGTTTCGGCTGCTGCAGTCAGATGAGTACAGGCCGATAAACCCGCTCCTGTGGGCAGAAAAAGTGAGGTGTAAAAAAGTCCGTTTGGAGTCGTTCAATAGCTCTGTATAAGCAAACTGAAATGTGCTATATAGAATAACCTCTGACTGGTATTGGAACTGCATCAACTTGCTAGACCTTGTATCCAATTCCCTTAAATATAAGCAGATTGTATCTACATATTAGCGTTCCGTTTCCCCTATAATAATTCTGCATTCTACAAAAGAATTCATAGATCAGAAATGAGTCTGTGTCCGATAAGAAGCACTTCGTGGGTTGATTTCATTTACAAAACTGTTCAAATGACTTTGATTTAGAGGTTGAAAAAGATTGAAGATGTTCAGAAGAGATGTTTGAGCATTTGCAAGTTTCTTTCTTGGCTAGAAATGTTATTTTTGACTGATTGATTTTTTACTTTTAGTAAATTCTGAGTTTTTGGTCAAGGTTTTTATGGAACAGTATCATTCTGTGAACATTATGAGTGCGTGTCTGAGGGATGAGCTCACATTTACATTTCACTAAAGCCTGAATGATTTAATTGGTCCACGAGGAGCACTGGAGGCACATTAAAAACATTTGGCAGTGCATCATTGGCATGTAGCTACAGGGAAGACATCAATACCCTATCTCCGAAAAGGAAGGTGAAAAGAGGTAAATAAGAGTGTCACTTTCCAGGTTTTGTTGTTTAAAAAATAATTATAAAATATAATCAACCTTGCTTACGTGCGCCTCGTTTTATTCGATAACTCGCAGAACTGTTTTTATGAGTCTGTAAAGCCTCATTTGTGCTCAAATGTGGATGTTAAGTCTTCTGTATGTAGTCTGCATTCATTATGGTACATGTGCATGTTTTCTGAAAGCTTATGGACACGGATGAAACAGCACCATTGTTATTAGGCCTGTCACCATGATGACATTTAGCTGATGATTAATTGCTATATAAATAATTGGATTTAATGGTATATTTTAATTGAATGCATGTATTAAGTACAAGCTGAGCCAGTTCATATTCTGTCGTTCAAAAGCTTGGAATCACTTGCCATATTGTTATTATTTTAAATACAGTAACAGTAAATCATACAGTATATATTTATATGCTACAGACTATTCACCAAAGGATGTTTTATACAATATTTCATTGTGTGTTTTGAATGATGCATAACATGCAGTAATTGCCTATTTATGTTTTTGAAATATGAATTCTGAAAATCTATTTTATTGTGACTTAATTCTTTATCACCTTCTAGAGACCTAAAATATCTATCATTTCAATTTACATACTTTCTAGTGCGTCTTCTTTGAGACATAATTTTTTCACATTTACATGCAATCATTTTGTAAATTGTTTTGTAGTAAATTCAGTAGATGGGACATGACTGTTTTTAACAGCCAGGCAAGGCAGTGTTTGCTTCAGATGGTAGATGGCCCCGGCACTCTGAAGTGGCTAAAGAGCAACTTTCTGCCCGAGGACAGTCACTTTTCACCCCTGCCATCCCTGCTGATAGATTGGTATCCCTCATCATGACTGTCCAGTAAAAGAGTAATGGAAGCGGCAGCATTCAGAAGGAAAGGTGCAATTTATCTGATAGTCAGCCAAGTATGATTTCTGGTTTTCTGATTTGTGAGGGTGATCTTATAAAGCTTTGACTTTGAGGTATTTTTGCTGAGGGCTGATGACATGCATGTCAAAATGCTCTTTTCAACAGATCACATGTAAGTGACTGGAAACAATGGCTGTTCATGCTCTGTAGGTTAATGCCATCAGTCTAACTGCATTTTAAGAAAATCGCCCACAGGCAATTTTTAAAAAGGTAACTGGAGATCATTTAATAACAGTCATATGCAGTTTTTTTTTTTAAATTTTCATTTACATTTCTCACCTTATTAGACACTTGCTAAACATGACAACAAATGAAATACCACCTCCAGTGCCCCATTCCACTCTGCTTTTTCAGTCGTACGTCAAGTGTGATATGATCATCCAGGCATGTTGTTATTATAGCAAGTCATTTGAAATGTAGGAAAAATCCTGCAAAGCCTATAAACCAGTGGGGGAAAAAAATCAAACACTCCATTCTTTACAGCCAGGAATCCCTGCGGGTTTGATTTACCACCGGCAGCTTTTGCCATTCATTTTTACGTCTGACATTGTATATTCAACTGCCTTATTCCAGCTGTACAGTATAGTATCACCACAAAATTAGCATAACCACAAAATCCAGGATTTATAGCTTTTCTGAGAGATGTGAAGACTGCATTCTGAGATTCCGCCTCTTTTTAGGGTTGGAAAGTTTGTTTGTTCTAACACTAATCATGAGCTCCAAGCAGTGTCTTATCTCAGTAGTTTTCACTTTGAAGATAAAAAGCAGTAGAAACCTGTGGAGCATCTCTTGGTACATTGATTAGGCTTGTGTAACAGTGAAATAGGACTAAAAATAGGGGCCCTCCTTTCTCTTACTGCCTGTAAAGTGAGAATGTATGTGTGTGTGTGTGTGTTCATTTGTGAGAAAAAGAGAGAGAATGAATGTTAGAGAAAAATACTACTTGAAAGAGCTGTTGGATCTATTCTGAAGACTAATTTTAGAGTAACTTTGCCTTGTCACCAGATTTGTTAGGGCTGCATAAATCAGACTTTATATAAATCAGTCTGTAGATATGGACTTCAGGTCATTCTGTCTCTACCCTCTAACACACTCACACTTTCATTCACTCACTCTATCAATCACTCATTCACACACTCATTCACCCACTTACCCACTCACACTCACTCAATCACTCACACACTCACTCGCTCACTCACTTTCTAATTCCCTCACTCACCCATTCTTTCAATCTTCTCTCTCTCACTCACTCAATCACTCTTTCACTGCCTCACCCTCTCACTCACTCACAAACTCATCCTCTCACTCTCTCTTGCTCACTCACTCAGTTTAAAGGAATTTCAATGATCTCAGAATGAACAAATCTGAAACAATATCCCACAGTGCCTGGCAATTGTATGAAATGGTAGAAGACATCAGTTTTTGTGGTGATGTCCTGTTCATTACTATAAATAAAAATAAGCGATACATTTGGCATGCCTTTGGAAAGATTTTAAAGGGTTTGGGCCAGGACCATGGTGCTACAGAAAGGGAGGAGAGGCTTGTTATCTGTGCACTGTTGATTGCACTACATTGCAGCTGCTGCTGTGACTGATTGTCCATCATCTCAGCTCAACTCAGTCCTCATGCTACAGGCCCCATTCCAGCAAGCTGCCTGCGCTGCCTGCTTACTGATAAACTGCATTTCTTTCTGCCTTCAGTTTCCAACCTGGGTTTGTGGCACCAAATGTTATCAGCATATATTTCAGATTTCAGAATGTTTCGTGTATTTTTTTCCCCATAATGGATTAAAGATTTGACATTAGCATACCGAAATTGCTACCAGATCAATCAACTATTGCATGTCTTCTACTGCACGGTAAAAGAAAAGGAGCAAGCTCTCCCCACTCCGGTATAAATTTCAATATAAATGCGCTTTTTCAACTTAATGACTTGTTTCATATTCTCAGTGCTGATTTGGCTTATGCCATCCTCACTATCAAAGCGAATGCATAGCTGAACAGAAAATTAAAAACGGATTTATAACTGACTGAGGCGCCCTGCTGAGGAGTGGCGAATTGCAAAACGAAAAAAAAAAAAACGCCAACAATTCAGTGGAATGAAAACAAAAACAAAATACAAAAACAATCCCGGAGCGGCATTTGAAGGCCGACTATTCCCAGTGGAAAGATTTTAAAAATAAATGCCTGTGCGGAATACATTTTTTTAAAAGAATGGGTAAGAAGTATTTTGTGTGTTTGAGGGTTAGTGAATTTGTAATCAAATAGGGTAGAAATTCAGTACGGCACAGTACTGTTAAATAAATGTTAAAGTTTGCTTGTCCTTATCACAATAAGCCCCTTATCATAAAAACACCACTGCTCTTTTCTACTTCTGTCGCAAACCAATCCTGGGCTGTGCCGTCAGGGAGTTGCTTATCGATGTTTCTCTGACAGCAGTGCTATTGGACAGACATGAATACATCTGTCCTCTACAGCCCTTTATTCTGTCCTTAAAAGCACAATGCAATATGTGTCCATTTACCAAAGACCTGCTGAATAGAGTCCGATCTTATTCGTCTGGAAAAATACAAAGAAGATAGGAATCGCTGTTCAAAAGTTGGAATCAGTGTATTCAGTAAAATAAATAAACATTGTGATGGATATGTTTATACAGTGAGAAGCTTCTGCTGTAGAGCACATTGATTTCAGATCATTAGTAACAAGGAATAATAACAAATGTGATTTTATCTGAAGTGTAAAACACTTGTTCAAAACTTGTAAATACTTAGCCATTTTCATGACAAACAATAAAGTTTAAATTACCAGTTTAAAAAAGGTAATAAAACCTTTATTCAACATCTCATACCTGTGCTGCACTAAACTCTGTTAAACAGAACTAATCATGCTCTTTTTGTAAAGAACCATTTCATTTGGTCTGTACCATGCTGTTACTGTCTATAACAAGCACAGATTGGACTATCGGGTATCATGATGATGAATCATGATGCCAAAACAGATCATTTTATTGTCCACCTGTTACTTTACAACATAAAGGAAAATCACATTTAAGCCTGTCAGGTGAATAAGTTCTAGCACAACAGACTTTTTCCATTGTTTGAAATGACTAGAAAGAATACTGAAAAGATCTGTAGACTGAGAAGGCTGTGAAGCTGTAAGAAGGTCAACTTTGTCTAATCCAAAAACCCTCACTTAAAAACAGATATTCCAATGTACAAAAGCTATAGTTACTTCTAGTGTCTATTTTTAATACCTGGTATACTCTGCTATTATCATGTAAAAAAGAACAAAACTAAGTCTATGTGAATTCAGACATCTGAACGGTGATGTGCAATGACACATTAACCAGGTGTTATCCAGAATGGCATTGCCTGCCTTTGTTTCTGACTGATTGTTGTTTTTGCCAGGCCCTCCCCAGCTCCCCCTGAGCAGAAGAGGCTCTTTTTGACGCTGTGGGGGTGTGATGTCGCGGCATAACCACCGCTTCGAGCGGGATTTCCGCCCGATATGGGATCGGAGAGAGCGCTGTGGCATCAGCAGCAGCTGTGTGGTGGCCAACGGCTGTGTTTCTGCTGCTGTCTCTGCCACCTCCGTCCCCAGCAGCGGCAACAACCGCCCCGGCCTGCTGCCTCTGCCCGTCATTCCCTCGTTGCTGCCCACCCCTGTCTCCGGGGCAACCACCACCTCCAGCACAGAGCTGGCCTGCAAGCGCCTAGCCCCCACCTGCACCACTTCCACTGCGAAGGTACGACTGATTTCACCCTGATACTTTAGCCCTGCGCTTTAGGTCCAGGCCACTGTTAGAAGGTCTACATTAAGCTTTGATGACTTTCTGCTAATGCATAGCTTGAATCCCGAGGAGAGGTGCTTTTGTTTAACAGTGACCTAATACCTAGCTTTATTGCGCAAATACATCATACATTCATTGGGAGTCCCTTCACTGCAGCGAAAATACCCATTGATGTAGAGTGGATGCAGATGTCTGACATTCAGCCTTTTAACTGTAGGTTAGCTACCTGCCTTTCTTCTGCATCACGCAAGTCAAACAACCTACCCTCACGTGTCCACACTAAAGTAGTTTTAGGAGTTCCTCCTACCTTCAGGATACATCAGAAGAAAAGCCTTTTTCTTCTTTCTTACAGATGTTAGAATAGTTACATTTTTAATTTCTTCATAATTCTACAGCTTAGAACACAATAAATACTGGGTTGCAGTGTCTACCCAACAAATTATATTTGCTCTCTACAGTTTTTATATATGATTTAAAAAAAAGTATATTTTGCCTTACAGTGCATATAGCTCTCTGCCGTAGATGTACACAAATACACTTTAGGCCAGAAAGTAATCCCAAAATGTATCTTAAATGCATTAATTGCAATCACTATCACATGAACAAATGTTATTTTTTACATTAGCATTCTAACACTACTGTTGTTTATTCACCACCTTTAGATCATCATTATAATCATAATTATCATAAACACAAGAGTGGTAGAAAACGCAAATGTATTTTTACACCCTAATACTAAATAGCAAGAAGAGTGTAAGTTATATGTGGGCAGCACCGAGGTCAGCAACCCTCCACCTAGACCTTCCTGCAGGGTTCAGGTCCAGCCCTGATCTAATACACGTGATCTAGCTGATCAATAGCGGATTAGCATTCCAACTGAACCCTGTGGGAAAGGAAGGTACGTCTCCCTGCCAACAGATGTAAAAGTATGTGGCACAGCCAGTGCTGCAAGTCAAAATGCTTTTGGGAAATAAAAAAAATGATTTCAGACGTTTCTCTGTTTGGTGTTATGGCTTTATGTACATTATATCTGCCTTAAAAGAGCTTCTTATGTTGGGATTAAACACCCACATGCTGTCTGTGTGTTTTTTCCCTTTGTCTGTACTTGCTAGGGAGAAAAAAAAAAAGATTAAAGCTGTAGCGGATCTTAGGGTCAATTTCTCTGTCATCCATCATGAAAGGCCTGGAGCCACCACCTTTCCCCGTCATATCCCCGCACATGATATTTCGCTCCTCGTATCTCCGCGAGCCATCTCTGATAACGGATGGCAAAGGTGATTATTGATCTGCATCAAGAAGAAACTCCGCGTCCTTTTCAAACAGCGAGGGAGGGGTGGGAGATGTAGCAAACACATATTCCAGCGCTCTAGAAGGAGGGTGTGGGCTGTAATGCAACATTTCTGCATGTTACGCATATCAGGTATTGGCCTGAGAATAGAAGCTTTGGCATTATTTCTGAAGACCAAAAAAGGCCGTTCTTATGTTATATGTATTAACAGAGATGTGCAGTTGTATTCTTCTTTGAGGTCTCTACATTTTTCACTTGTTTTCTGTTCAGTGGCTATAATGTGGAAGCTTATGTAAATTAATAAAGATGAATTTAAGTTCATGTATTTGCAGGTGTCTAATGATCAGTGTTGATTCAGTGCTGGACTTGATTTCCAAGTTACCGTTGCCAGTTTCTCCACTCTAATGCAGATTAAACCTACAACTCAATACAAAGGCACTGAGTGTTTATAGCTCAGATTATAAAATCGTAAAGAACCTCAAACTTCACTGTTACTAATCTTTTAAGATGGTGGGTTTTATTCTGTTAGCTTGAAGGACTGGGCTTTTTGAGGTACGACGTGATGAAATCCGTGTGATGCTTGACAGTTGTGTGGTGCTGTACTCTGTTGCAGTTGCTATTTTATAAGGTCAATATTGAAACCGTCTCAGTGTGTGCTTGGCCTGGCAGCTTTCAGCTGATGTAATGCATGAGTTACATAAACGACTATGCGGTTGCTTAAGGCTTTTGCCTCATTTAGAGTACTTTTTTTTGGTGCACGATAGGCCATCTGGATACACAGGCTACCATTTCCAAGCCAAAATAAGTGCCACTTGTAACCGTAATTATGCTAATGTGGTCCGTGGTGGTGCGACACAAGTAGTGGGTATCTCACTCAGGATACTGGAGACACTCGAGCCTCAACAGCATCTGTAGTCATTTCACATTCACATATTTAGAAAAGAGATACTGCAAAAGCGTGTATGAGAGAACATTAACAGTCTCAGTCTCACTCTAACCCACTCACACACATCATCTCTCTCTCTCCCTCTCTCTCTTTCTCTCGTTCTTTATTTCTTTCTATATATATCTACCTCTTTTCCCCATACAGAGATACTCTGTAATCTTTTTCTCTCTTACACACACACACACACACACACACACACGCACTCATGCACTTACGCACATACATTCACTTTTCCTTTTATTTTCCCACTTATATGCCCATACACAGTCTCTCACTCTCTCAAATTTCTCTCTCATGCACACATTCTCTCCCTTTCTGTCGTCTTCTCTCCCTATTCACACACATGCACACGCACTCACACACACACAAACTCCCATTTGATTTTCTCCCTTAATCATCACTTGTCTTGTTTTTTTGGACTAGTCTCAAGATGCCTCGAAGCTTATCAAGTATTTCAGCCTCTATCTCCAGGCTGCCCTCTTTCAGTGGCTCCGCTCTGCAGAACATATTATTTTGTCAGCAGAGTACACTCCCGTTTAGATTTGGTAAAATGGCATTATGCAAAACGAGCAGTCACAGTATGCCAAAACACTGAGAGCTACTTGAACTTCGCAGTGGTTTATAACATAGAGAGAAGATAAGAGCGAATGTTTTCAGATCACCATGCAAATAATCCGAATTGCTTGTTATCTCACTCGGGGGTCATTCTAGCTCTTAAGGGTCCTCATAATATCAAAGGTTTCCAGAATCTGTAAAAAGATTACAGAAGCTGAGATTTAGAGTTAACTGTGCTAAACAATGAAAGAATGAAATGAAGACCACTGACAAAGGACCTGACGCACGTTTAAATTGTGTGTCTCATGCAAACGAAAGAATAAAAATTCTGATAGCTGATTATATTGGCAAATATCATTTATTGTGGTCCAAAATTAAACAGTAGTTTTGGTTTTAGTTTCAGTGCTGAGTGTCAATTCGATCGTCCAGTTTCTTAAACTCGAACAGCAGAATCTCGATTCTCAGCCTTAAATACTTTTTAATTATGGTACAGCTGTAACACAAGTCAGTTTAGTGTCTGAAACATGAATGTGTTCATTCACAGTACTCTAGTTTGTTCCTTACAGTGTAACTACACAAACATGATATAGAGATTTTACAATGTATAGATTGTAGTCTTGAATTTAAGCTGATTTTTTCCCCTTTAAAACTACTAAGCTTTGAAACTACTGAATTTCACATAAGATGATCTACTAACTGTAGGCTATCGTGCCTCAAACTATTCAAACACTTTGCAACACCACAGGAGGAAATAAATTGATATCGACATGACATCATACAGTGTGAGTGTGTGCTGTTTTGGGATAGATTTTTTGAAGGACTGGTTCGTATAATTTCTTTTTCCCTCCAAAATCCAGTTCAGCACTGCCTGGTATCGGAGCCATGACACCTCTATGAGCTACTAAATGTTGTTTAATTGCAGATGCCAATAAAATTGTGGGCCATCATTAGGACTCTGCAACATGATATTTGTCATTATAATTAGATTGTAATATGCCTTTCTGAGCCTATCTGGGATGTTGTCAGTATTTCAAGGACATTGCATATCTCATTGTAAAGACAGTATAATCAGGTCTGGTTAATTTGATATAGTGCAGGCAGTGTGAGAAGAGAATAATACACTCCATCGTACCCATAGATTTTGTCTGCCGCTGTTTCATTCAAACACAATAAGTGCAATGAATTGTATTAATTGTTTCACGCACTGTGTGAAAATCCCCATGTCCCCCATCCTCCAGTTGGGTCCAGTACTGAACCTATCCTCCAGTCTTTCATATAAAAAAAAAAGACCCAGATCTCTCCCAGGTCTTAAAAGCTCTTGTCCTCTTAAAAGCAGATGCGCCCTGGGACAGGAATAAATAGAAATGGGTTCATTTGATGTAGCGTGAACATGAAATTCATCCTAGAACAAAGCTGCTCCGTCAGAAGCTTTTCTCAATGACCCTTACTAGGCGGGAATGGAGAGGGTCTAAGGGCCAAGAGTTCTTCTTTTGAACCTCGAGCAGTTCTGCGAGTTCTGAGGATGTGCTGGCATAATTTAAAGAAAAGTGTGGCTTCGGCTACCTCTGATACCACAGTGATGCTCATGCTCATGCTCCCATGCTCATCCAGCTCACATAGGTTGCTCTTTAGGAGCCAACATAGATGCCAAGAAGAAAAGAAGCCACTTTGCCTAGACCTCGCCCACCTTGACAAATGATGGATCAAAATTCTTCCTTAGTTTGTCAGTGTAGGCGCAGGCCCATGGCAGCGCTAAGGAGGAGCCTTCGGTGTTGACACCAAAGATAGGAATAGCAAATAAGAGGCATGACAGCATGTATGCTGTACCAAGGCTGTAGCGAGTGATCCAGGCCAGTGCCAGGCGGATTAGAAGAGTGGAGGACAGCCATCTCCTCAAATGGAGACAGCTTATTTGACTGAAGGAGGGAGATCCATGTGCACACACACTGGGATGAGGTTTTAGGGGGCGCAAGCTGTGATTGTTTGTTTTGTGTGAAAACAGTTTCATACACAATGTCTTACTGAAAAGACTGAAGAATGGAAGGACGTTTAAATGAAGTGCATTCAGCAGGTGTATCTGAGGAACATCTACTTGTACATGGATAATGAGCTCAGCACACTGAGGAGAGAATAATACTAACAGTGCTGTGACTGTATCCATATCAGTACCTTTGGCAAGCCAACAAGAAGCTTAGAGGGGAATTTCCCTCATTATTTTATTTCTGCCTAATTTAATCAGTAAGTCCTGTCTGAAGTTATTTAGCATGACTTGATGCGAAATGCAAAGTTCTAGAGAAACTCACAGAGCCCAAATTCTACTTTAGTGGGAGAAACCAGAAGCCTGATAGAGATGGCAAGATAGCAAGAAAGCAATAAACAAACAAACAAACAAATAAATAAATAAAGCCACAAGGGGAAATTCAGATGTCCAGTAGCTCATTCATAAATAAAATAATTAAATTAGTTATTATCCTAAAAATAGATGGAATAATAAATAGAATAATTAAATAATGATCAAATGTAGGATAAATAAATAAAATATTGTAGATATACCATCCTCTAATGTCAACGCTGTAAAAAAAAATTCAGCGTGTGTATATTTTTCTACAGCACACCATTTCACATCAAACCGCTCTGAATGACTTTGCTTACACCCCAGCTGCTGAATTATGCAAACATTTTGAAAGGTGGAATTCCCCTGTAAGCAAAGTCCAACATGTTGCAGAAGACGCCAGTAAATGAGTGCAGATATAAACACTTCTATAGATGCTACATTATAAATGAGAGATACACTACTGAGCGCTTATTAAGAATATATCATTACTCATTTGTATCAGAAGCATCTTCCATATCAGCATACAGTTGCTGCACAAACCAGCTAAACCAGATTTCACAGACATACAGTATCACAACAAGCACACTGTGAATTTGGTGAATTTTTATAAGGTGGATTGAGATGTAATGTTAATTTTTTAATAAAAGTCGGCTAACATGTTTTTAAAGAGAACCCTTTTAGCTTTGGTTGTTTGACTGCACACATTTCGGTAACAGTATATGTGCACATACACAACAGTACTGTATAATATGTACAATATAGAATGAGCTACAAAGTAAAGACAGCTAGGAGGCAAGACAGCCAGTCAACCAATTTGCTTATGGCTGTACATCATCAATTGCGTAAACTGAACAAAAAAGGAAAATGAAATAATCACAATTATTTATATGGTATTGAATCATCATATGAAATATAATGATTGTGACAGCCCTAGGTCCACCGTAACATCACCACTGACCAGATATTATTCATGTAGTGGTAGCACAGCAATGACATGCTAGTGGAATTATGGTAAATATAGCACTGGGCAGTGGGTACAGTTATCAGAAAGTCTGGGTTAGAAATATAGCATCTGAATGATATATAATGCTTGGTTTCTTCTGCCCTTCATTTGAGATCATTATTCTGACTGAAAGCAGCAATCAATAATGAAAATGAATGCAGCTAAGTGTATGACTATATGCCTCAGAGCAGAGTTGAAAAAATAAGTCTGGGGTATTTCTTAAATATAAGTAAGCTGGTTGGATGATTATTTTTCGTGGGAAGTGTGACAAAAGAGATTTTTCTCAATGGACTCTTGAGATAACAAATTAAGAGCTGATGCATGGCTCTTTGTCAGAGGAAAGGCATGGCTGGGTTACAATTCCCTTAATCCTCGGTATAGCTCATTAGCTTGCTTGATTGCAATACTAAGTCTGACGTCCATAAGGCCACACTTTAAATGTGTTTATCACCATTTTAACATTAACAGAATGGAACGGTGTTACAGTTTACTGAAGCACTCCATTGGTTATTTTATTGTTTCCAAGTTATAATATCAAAGATATCTGCATTTCATTTATTGCTCATATTTAACAGCTAACAGTTGGATGGGCAGTTGGATGGCCTAGTGGTTAAGGCATCCTCCCTGCGACCAGAAAGTCCGGGTTCGATCCCCAAGGCTGCTAGGCACCACTGAGGTACCCTGAGCAAGGTACCGTCC